>CM053035.1:39612586-40125086 GCA_028564925.1 Lithobates sylvaticus | reverse complement strand
CATTGCTGCAGTGCAGGTTCCGCCTCTAATTGTTTTATTAACTTGCCTGGGATGTATATCCAGCTCCGGATCTGCAAAATCATTTATTTCTCTATAGAAAAGAAAATGATTAGCACCAGAGGGGTAGCTTAAAGCTTGTGGACCCCAATGCAAAAGTTGACCTGGGGCATCCCCACTACCACCTACCACTTCCACCATGCACCAAGATACTCCGATTGACTAAAGAGTTATTTCAGATCTTTATTCACATATTGAGAGGGTAATTCAAAAGATCATGGACAAACTGTCCACATTTTTACATAATAAATGAAGGTGCTATGTCCTGTACAGTGCAAACCAGATTTTTTGTGGACTGGAGCTGTGTGCAGGCAGTCTATGTTATGCCATGGAGATGCAGCAACTGTACAAACACAGTCGCAGGTCCTAATTTGACAGGCGTGTACATATAGGTGTACGGCCCCCAAACACAGTGTGCATCCAGGGCCACTTACCCACACCTGCACACCTCTCAGATTAGGACTAGAGATGAGCTTCGAGTTCGAGTCGAACTCATGTTCGACTTGAACATTGCCTGTTCGCCTGTTCACCGAACAGCGAACAATTTGGGGTGTTTGCGGCAAATTCGAAAAGCCACGGAACACCCTGTAAAAGTCTATGGGAGAAATCTAAAGTGCTAAATGACTGTTCTCTGTATTACGGGAGCCAACAATTCATTATAGCTGCGAGTGATTTTAAATGCTTTTTTTCCTGCAAAAATGACACTTTGTGCAGGGACAGTTCTAAGCACGGGAAACATGCGCCCCTTTACAGGCATACTATACACACCCCCCAGGTACGAAATTTAAAGTAATATTACACTTTTATTGTTTCACTTTAAGCATTATTAAAATCACTGCTCCTGAAAAAACAGCAGTTTTTAAAACTTTTTTTTGCATGTCCCCTGGGGCAGGACCCAGGGCCCCAAACACTTTTTATGACAATAACTTGCATATAAGCCTTTAAAATTCACACTTTTGATTTTGAACGTTCGAGTTCCATAGACTTTAATAGGGTTCTAAAGTTCACACGAAATTTAGGTCTTTTTGCAGGTTCTGGTGCAAAATGAACATTGGGGTGTTCGGCTCATCCTTAATTAGGACATGCAGTGTTCATACAGCCACTGCATGATGCATCCCCAAGGAGTAACAGGCGGCTCCAGCCACACAAGCTGCTCACACTATATGGGACACATGACTATGGTAAGACAGATGCAAGCTTTGCACATACCCCACTATTATGTTTACCATCTTAAATAACCAGACGACACCCTTTTGGAGTAAACTTGGCCGTACTAGCCATTTTATTAACAATAAACCATAAACATATTATTTACAAACATTACTTTTTCAGCTCAATCAGGGCCGGTACAAGGGGTGGGCAGAAGGGGCGGATGCCCTGGGCGGGACAATTTTTTGGAGGAAGGGGGGCGCAGTATAAGCCACACTACAGGCCGCCTGTCCCAGGGCCGATTTGATACTGTGGCTGCAGCGCTCCCCTCCCACGTCCTTCTCCTCCTGTTTGTGTCAGGGAGCTGGATTTGTGTATGTGTTCGCCGGGCGCCGTAACAAGGTCCGCCCCCTAGACCGGCTCGTGTGATAGCAGATTGAATAAGTGTCCGCCTATCACACTGGCCGGTCTAAGGGGGCGGGACCTTGTTACGCCGCCGCTGAACACACACTCGCCTTGGAGCAGAGGTCAGCAATGATGGGAGGCGGGATGGGAGGACTCAGAGAGCATCATAGAGTGCTGCTGGTGCTGTGACCAAGAGGAGCCGAGGAGGAGGAACTAAACTGACTGCAGTGTGTATCGCACAGGTAAGCAGATGATTGCAACTTAAAAAACTCTGTAGATATGAGGGGGGGGGGGGGGGGTGGGAGGTGGCTGAGGGGAGGTTAATTACCAATGGTAATACATTTCTGTAATATACAGCATGAGGGGGTTAATGTATTGCCATTGGTCACTGATGCATTAGTGACCAGTGTCAGTTAATTAACCCCTTTGTGCTGCATTGGTGGCACCAGTGTACACTGACACTGGTGCCACTAATGCAGCACAAAGGGGTTAATTAACTGACACTGGTCACTAATGCATCAGTGACCAATGGCAATACATTAACCCCCTCATGCTGTATATTACAAATTAGGTCCAGTGATACAAACAAAGTCCCAATTACCAGATTGCATGGACCTCCTATCACATGTAATCGCATTAGGATCAAAACAAGCTGGCTGGCTAATCAGATACCCATCCTTCCAGGATTTGAGAAGCGCAGTGATGTCACGTGATGGAGCGAATCCCGGAAGGACTGGTAGCTGAGATTAGCCAGGAGGCTTGTTTTGATCCTTATGCGATTACATGTTTTTGCTGTAAAAGCAACATTTTATACATAAAGTTTTTAAAGATTTTTACAGTATGGCTAGCAAGCCTTTTTGTATTTTGGGGACCATCTGTGATTTTATTTCCTGGATGGTGGGTCCACTTGCCATAAGGGGTTCCTTGGACAGTTAAGGGCCCTGGCTGGGTTTAGAGCCAAAAGTGTTACTGACCTTCCCTGATAGGAGGTCTGTGCAATCTGGTAAGCAAGCACTTTATCTATGGTGGAGGTTACTGTCACAGGATCACTCAATTTAAGGTGGCGGATGTTACCAAAGAACTTTTTTTATCACATTGGGACTTTGTTTTCATCACTGGTGCTTAACTCAATATTAATTAGTGCAACTCTATTGATGAATTTATGATTTGGGACTGTGTTATATCCCACAGTAGAGTTTGCGACTGCTTTCAATGTTCGTGTTTATTTTAGAATAATTAGCACCATTTTTTGCTTTATTTGATGCATATTACAAATACCATTGGTAATTAACCACTTGCCGACCCATCACAGTACATATACTGCTATGGGATGGCAGCTACGGGCGTAAGGACATGCTGATCGGCTGTGTGAAATCGCAGCCCAGAGCTCTGTGTTGACAATCAATACAGGGCTCTTTACAGAGGGAATGATCACTTTTCCCTGCAAAGCAACAAATCTTTGTTTACATGGGGGGGGGGGGGCGCAGTTTGCCATCTTCGCCCTGGGCACCAAATGACCTTGTCCCGGCACTGAGCTCAATCATAACCATGTTGTAGATCTTTGAAGGCACTGAAAAGACCCCAAATTTATATAGTATCAGCGTGACACACCAGGTCCCCAGTCGCAGCACGCCGACTCGGGGACAATACCAACTCTTCAACTTCCAATGCTTATACTCATATCCAAATGCCCAGTTAAACCTTGGTTAACTGGCATCTTCCAGAGGATCCCATACCAAGATGGTTCCCCACTATGCCATACTGGTCTTAATTTAGAAGGCCTTCAAAGATCTCAATGGCTATAACCTACAACAATAAATGCCAAACGCTCCAAATATAATACAGACAACAGGGCGGGAGGGTGGGAGCGGTTTCTTCGTCCGGTGACCTCCAACTGACCGCCAGACACTTGCCCCTCCCTAACTATGCTGCATACTATTCTGGCCACCCCCTCTACTCTGACCAACTCAAAACACCCAGTTAACCCTTAATTGGCAAGCTGGCCCTGCTACCCTGTCATGCCAGCCCTGCGCCTATTCCTACATATTTTGCTACGGTCTTCTCTGAACCTGTGTGAATGAGCCCTTAATATTGTTATTATTTTTACATCCTTTTAAAATGATTTGTAGCAATTTTTTAGTTTTTCACATGCTTTTTTTCACTTTTGGGAGGGGCTTTGGTGACATATCAGGGGCCTAAATAGACCCCTGAAGTCTCACTTTTGAGATAGAGAAAGAGACTGAGGAAATGCATTCCCAGTTCCTTTTCTGCAGCCTTAGCTGACACAATGAATAAACAGGAAGAGCTCTGCACAGCCTTCCTCTTCATTCACAAACTGAAGCATAATAAATTCCGTATTTTAATTTTTTTTTATTAATATTCAATGTTTAACAAACAGTACAATTAACCACTTCAGCCCCGGACCAATTTGCAGCCGAAGGACCAGGCCTCTTTTTGCGATTCGGCACTGCGTCGTTTTAACTGACAATTGCGCGGTAGTGCGACATGGCTCCCAAACAAAATTGGCGTCCTTTTTTTCAAAAAAATAGAGCTTTCTTTTGGTGGTATTTGATCACCTCTGCGTTTTATTTTTTTTTGCGCTATAAACAAAAAATAGAGCAACAATTTTGAAAAAAATGCAATATTTTTAACTTTTTGCTATAATAAATATCCCCCAAAAATATATAAAAAAACATTTTTTTTCCTCAGTTTAGGCCGATACGTATTCTTCTACATATTTTTGGTAAAAAAAAATCGCAATTAGTGATTATTGATTGGTTTGCGCAAAAGTTATAGCGTTTACAAAATAGGGGATAGTTTTATAGCATTTTTATTAATATTTTTTTTTTTTACTGGTAATGGCGGCGATCAGCGATTTTTATTGTGACTGCGCACTCTTTTCGGGTGTGTTGAGACCTTGTATGTTTATAGAGCAGAGTTTGAGTTGTCCATGATGTTGCGTGTCATGAGTTGGGGTGGGGAAGGAGCTCATGTCTCCTGCCCTTTGTCACGTTGTATATGAAGCGTAGAGCGGGAAGGTGTTTCAGAGGTATAGGGTATTCGTAAAGTTCGTGTGTTAATTGTAATTAGGGAGTGGTATTGACCACTCAGAGAAACCAATGAGGTGAAGGAGAATATATTCCTTTCTATCTCAATATTAGTGGAGGATCAGTGTTTTACAGGGTGAGAGGGGTGGGCCCACTTGAAACAGTGTGAACGCATCACCGAACACCTCTGTGTGGGGGTTGGAACTAACTAAGCAGGGATGGACTTCAAAAAAGAAATAAAAAGAAACAAACAGTAATGTCTCCCTATTGCCCGACCATGGCAATTCGTGATAGAGGGTCAATGAGCTACTTATTCATGGGGAGATAAAGAGGATTCAGTATAAAAAGGTGGACATGGCTTAATAATGGTGCTCACTGAGTAGGGGTGAGCAGCATGCAATAATGCACCTTTTTGCAGATGGGGTGAAGTTCTCAGTTTTTCTTGTGTGGGTATGGTACATGTTTCTGGGGTGTATATTTTGTTTGTCAGGACCTCCTGGTGATGTCGACAAACAAAATAATTTGTAGAGGAGTGATGATTTATGTAAACCTCTAGGACAATATGAAGCATTATCATCATGAGAAGAATAATGTGAAATAACCATATTATAACAAATGTACCTGCATAGTATGGTATCTTATCCATCACTAAACATCTATCAATAACAATGACTAAGAGTCATTAACTCTGAACTGAGAACATGGGAAAGGATCCCATCAAACCTTTGGGGTTAAACAGGGAATCGCCACCGCCATCTCGACTTGCAGACATTAGGGGAGGGAGTCCAGGATACTAGAGAAATTACCAAGGGTTGTAGTTCATTAACTGCGGCCGGTGTAACAAGAGGAAGAGTATATTCGTTGTTCGTTGTAGGTTCATGAACATACGCTATAGTAGCAGCACTGCTGATGCTTGCACTTGTGAGGTAAGTTCCAGCGGGGAGCTTGTGTAGTGACGATCCGGGAGCCAAATGCGGTGTGGGAGGGTGTCCGCTGCGTAGATAAAAGGTGACAGTCTCCAAGGAGGAAGTGTGAATGATCAAAATGCGTTCCATCTGTTGCCGCTCTCAAGGCAGCGTATTGAGGATAGAGGAAAACGTAGGGATATGGTCCAAGGATGGCAAGAGTAGGCCTTAGAGGCTCCGTTCAGAGAGCAAGCATTGAGAAAATATCCTTGTATAATGCGGAGGGCCGACAGGTTCATCTGTGAGAGCAGCAATTCTGAGCGTAGGCTGAGGGAGTCGTAGGCAGGGCTTGGGGACATCGTCGCTGGATGTTACGAATCCGCCGTCGCGGTGAGGACGATGTCACTTGTAAACAGTTCAGCGTTGGCCGGAAAGGGAGGATACTTGTCCGCGGGGTATTATGGGGATTGTAGTAGTAGCCACAAAATATACGAGCGTTACAAAATCCTTCCATGTTACTCAATGATAGATGGATCTGGGAGGCAAGGGATGAAAAAGAAACGGGTGGCGGAGTAGATGGATACAAAGACTGAGGTCTTTAAGTGTAAAGAGTCACATATAAACTTAGAAAATCAATGAATAAAACAAAACCAGATCTTAAAACTGAAGTATGGTATGAACTATAGCATGTCAAATGGAACAGAACTAAGGGTGGCTACAGGTTAGGTACCTGACATCAGTGGTCTCTTCTGGCTGTCCTTGAGTTGGGAGGATTGAAGGGGGTCCGGTTGCTGCGGGTGTCCCGGGGTTCAAGGCAATTCACCTGAGATGAAGGAGAACTTCGTCAACGGGATCTGGTCTTCTGAGCATCCATTGGTTCGGTGGGCGGTGGATCTCTCCTAACGGCAGAGCGGCAAAAGTCTGCGAACCAGTCGGGTACCGCTATCAGCGGGATATGCAGAGTGTGGCAAAATTATGGAAGGTCTTCGGGTACCTTCAGAAATGCATCCTTGTGAGGTGGCAGCGAGACAATACGGGAATTTCCATTTGTAGGATATTCCATTAGTGCGAAGGGTATCCAATAGTGGTCTCAAGTCCTTACGATGTTGCAGCGTGATGCTGGAGAGATCTTGATAGATATGTATAGTGTGCCCCGCGTGAACTATCTGTTGTTTCCCTCTCGCTTGTCTTAGGATTTCTTCCTTGAGTTTAAAATCAGGCAAGCAGCAGACAATGTCCTGTGGAGGGTCAGTGTCCCTACCTCTAGGCCGCAGAGCGCGATGGATTCTGTCCATTGCGATAGGGGTTTGGGGTGGTCGATCCAATAGGTCCTTGAATAAACCAGTCACCTTCGCCTGTACTTGTGCACCTTCAGTCGCCTCTGGAAGACCGCTGACCCTCAGGTTGTGTCGTCTGCCTCTGTTGTCGAGGTCTTCCAGGTGTCTTTGAATATCTCTCAGTTGAAGGGTGTGTGTATCGACATGATGTCCTTCTTTAGCTGAGTGTCTTCTCGATCCACCATTTCCTCCACCGTCAGCACCCTGTCTTTAAGTGTGCGAATATCCAGGTGGAGTTCTGAGATGGCCGCCGATAAGGTATCTTTGATGTCTGCGGCTATTGTCCGGAGATCATGGATGCTCAACTGGGGCTGTGAGGGTGGTGGAGCATTTCCTAAGCCGTCAATGTGGTCCGTGGATAATGTTGGGGGAGTGGTGGGTGGCGTGCTGTTAAGTGCTGGAGGGCCCGTGGTGCGTGGCCGCCATGTTCGCCCTGTGAGCGCGGAATATGTCGGGGATGCTGTTTGATAAACCCCCGGGATTCCTGTGGGGAGAGCGGGAGCGGGAAGCTAGTTCTGCTAGGCAGTCCCCATTAGTGTTGGAGGTTTTAGGTCGAATTTACCTCAGATAGACAGATATCAGGTCGTGTGGCAGTGGGAGCTCTGAGATTAAGCGTCCATCTTCAAGCCAGGTCAGGCCACGCCCCCCATAATAAATTCAGTTTACTACGCTTCGGTTAAGAATGTGCACAGTGAGTGATTATTCAGAAAATTACATATAACATTTACAGGCCCTTTCCCCTGCACACCATCCTGAAACATCCCCCTGTGTGTCTGCAGCAGCCGACGAGAGAGGAAAGGAGGAAAGCAGGCAGAGCTTTGGGGGGGGATGGTGCCCAGGGAGTGTGATCAGTGCAGCGGGGGGCAATTAGAGGAACTGATCCCCTGTATGGCTCTCTGTGCAGCAGCTGAAAGTAGCGGGAGGGAGAGGAGGAGAAACAGGGGATCGGATTCTATAATTGCAATCCCCCCTCACAAAATCTAATGTGACAGGGAGGCCACACAGGCCACCTGGAGCATGGGTGGGGTTGCCATTAGGACCCCTGAAGCTCTGCCAGAGATTAGCACCTTTCTACTACGTTTTTTACAATGATCCAAAAGCCAGTAATATCACTCTCTTGGAAATCATGGTCTGATCCACTATAATTGCTTGCATGGGATGCTTTCATCGGGTGCATACTTTGCACATATTTGGCCATGTCTAGTTACCCTGCGGCTGGGTTTACACTGTTGTGCTGCAGTAAACACATTTGCATGTGAGCTGTGGTACTATTCACTCTCAATGGCACATCGATGCACCTTGCCAATGAATGTCTGGTGCAATGCACCACAATGTACAGTAATGCACTGCTATGAGTAGTAATGTGCTGTTTTACAAAAAATACACACATTAAGAAAACTGCCCATACACATTAACATATACCTGTAATCTACATACATCTGTTTTTTGTTTTTTTTAAAAGGTACCAAAATGCAAGAATTACTTACATATAGTAGGCGAGGCTGAAAAAAGTCCATCAAGTCCAACCTATGTGTGTAATTGTATGTCAGTATTACATTGTATATCCCTGTATGTTGTGGTCGTTCAGGTGCTTATCTAATTTTTAGAAATTATCGATGCTCCCCGCTGAGACCACTGCTTGTGGAAGAAAATTCCTCATCCTCACCACTCTTACAGTAAAGAACCCTCTGCGCAGTTTAAGCGCTTGCCGCCCGCCGGCTGTCATATGACGGCCCTCCATTTAAACAGGGAATGTGCGCGATTGTGTGTGCACATCCCTGTTCCTTCGGTGGCGGCGTGTCACGGATCGGCTGTGATCCTTTCACGTCCAATCACTAAATGTCAACAAACCGTGGTAACGAGACCACGACCACATGTGTGGTTAGAACACCGTTTTCATATGCGGGTGCTACTCACGTATGCGTTCGCTTCTGCATGCGAGCACGTCGGGATGCGGCACTTTGAAATATACATTTTTTTCTTATTTATTTTACTTTTTATTTTATATTTTGACACTGTCCTTTAACCACTTTCAGACCGGACCATTTTGCTGGCCAAAGACCAGACCACTTTTTGCGATTCGGCACTGTGTTGCTTTAACTGACAATTGCGCGGTCGTGCGATGTGGTTTCCAAACAAAATTTACGTAATTTTTTTCCCACAAATAGAGCTTTCTTTTGGTGGTATTTGATCACCCCTGTGGTTTTTATTTTTTGCGCTATAAACAAAAAAAAGCGCCAATTTTGAAAAAAAAAACGCAGAATTTTTTTACTTTTTGCTATAATAAATATCCCCAAAAATATATAAAAAAACATTATTTTTCCTCAGTTTAGGCCGGTATTCTTCTACATATTTTTGGTAAAGAAATTGCAATAAGCGATTATTGATTGGTTTGTGCAAAAGTTATAGCGTTTACAAAATAGGGGATGGTTTTATGGCATTTTTATTAATATTTTTTTTTTTACTAGTAATGGCGGCGATCAGTGATTTTTATTATGACTGCGACATTATGGCGGACACATTTTTGACACATTTTTGGGACCATTGTCATTTATACAGCAATCAGTGCTATACAAATCCACTGATTGTAAATGACACTGGCAGTGAATGGGGTTAACCAGGAGGTGGCATTGTAGGGGTTAAGTGTGTCCTAGGGGCGTGTTGCTAACTATGGGGGGGCGTGGCACATCACTGATCTCTGCTCCAATCACAGGGAGCAGAGATCAGTGATACTGTTGCTAGGCAGAATGGGGAGATGCTTGTTTACTATAGCATCTCCCCATTCTTCCTCCCTGTGAGATGATCGTGGGTATCCCCGCAGCGATCGAGTCCGCGGGACCCTCGATCGGACTCATGGAGGTCCCGACCTGGGCGTATGTGATGGCACGGCGGCAAATTCAAAGGGACGTACCTGTGCACCCTTATGCCTGTCGGTGTCATTCTGCTGACATACATCGTCGTGCGCCGGTCGGGAAGCGGTTAAAAAAAAAATTGGGTAATTTTTATTCCTATTACAAGGAATGTAAACATCCCTTGTAATAGAAAAAAGGCATGATAGGACCTCGTAAATATGAGATCTGGGGTCAAAAAGACCTCAGATCTCATATTTACACTAAAATGCAATAAAAAAAATAAAAAAAATGTCACTTGTAAGGAAAAAAAATTCTCCTTTAAGAGCTATGGGCGGAAGTGACATTTTACGTTGCTTCCGCCCTTCCATGCTATGGAGCCCAATGGGGGCCATCTTCGGCAGCCAGGCATCCACAGGAAAGTATGCGATCCTCTCCACCGATACCGACGGGTCCAGTAAGCGGCAGAGACAACTGGAGAGCGGCAGGAGGGGGTGGGCACCTCTCCCGCCACTGATAAAAGTGATCTCACGGCAAACCCGCTGCGAAGACCACTTTTATCCTAAAGAGAAACGCATGGCGTTCCCAAAAATACCAGGATTATGGCAGCTAGCTGCTACCGTAACCCCGGTATTTATCGTTAAATTACCGACATACAGGAACGTCTTTTTGCATGAAGTGATTAAACTGACCGCTCTGTATGTAGCTTCTGAAAGACTGTGCAAGGAGCCCCATATCTCCGGAACCCTAGGTCGTAGGAGCCCCAGTGTTGGTGTGGGAATTGGCCACATATATCCCAAACTTTTCTTCTATATATTTTTTTTTTTTTATTCTCATGGCTCATCCCTGGTACACACCCCCTACCTGGTAGTGCTGGATCACGTATTCACAACTGGCCCATGAACACCAATGCGATCCGATTCTGCTGCAAAAAAAGGGTCCTGCAACAGTTTGGTGTAAATGCGGTGCAATTTGAGCCATACAAATCCGTGGCTCAAATCACACCCCAAAGACACTGCATGTTATTCGCACAGGAATGTGCTACGATTCCTCTGTGAATTACATGCAGTACCCCGCAACACATCAGAATGGCTAAAACAAAAAGCATTTTTGCAAGACAAAAGCACAATTTCTCCTTATAAAATGATATCTGTAATACTTTAGTCCCTTAACCACTTGACCACTGGGCACTTAAACACCCTTAATAAACCAGACCAATTTTCAGCTTTCAGTACTCTCACATTTTGAATGACAGTTACTCAGTCATGCAACACTGTACCCATATGAAATTTTCGTCCTTTTTTCACACAAATAGAGCTTTCTTTTGGTGGTATTTGATCACCTCTGTTTTTTTTTTTATTTTTTGCGCTATAAATGAAAAAAGACTGAAAATTTTGTAAAAAAAAATGCATTTTTCTTAATTTCTATTAAAATTTTTTGCAAATAAGAATTTTTTCTTCATAAATTTGGCCAAAAATGTATACTGCTAAATATCTTTGGTAAAAATAACCCAAATTAGTGGATATTATTTAGTCTGTGTGAAATTACCCCTTTTTGGAAAGTAGACATTCCAAGGTAGTTAGCATGAGGCACAGTTAGTTTTTTGAAGTTGTCATTTTTTCCCACAATTCTTTTCAAAATGAAGATTTTTTTTTATTTTAATTTTTTTTCACACCAAATTGTCATTATAACAGGTTTTCCTGGTGCCTCCATGGAAGCATACCAATGGTTAATGGCTCCGCCCCGATTAACCCACAGGACCACGTAACTCTATAAAAGAAAGAGTTACTCCCCTCCTCAGGTATTCTATTTCCTGTCCTCATCCCTGCAGGATCACAGTCCAGCCCTACCTCACCGTCATATGGTGCGACCATTGCAGGTTCATGTTCTCCTGCAGTATGGAGTCCCATTACTTGGGTTGCTAAATGCACCAGATAAGTATGGGAGCCTGTTTTTCTGTGGATCTTTTTGGGGTGCAGAGACTCAGGAGCATATCCTCTCCTCAGTCTCCTGGCTGCCTATCCCAGAGCCTCCTGTCTGGATCCTTTAGTGCATACCTGTTTCTGCTCCAGCCAGACTGACATGCTGTGATTCCCTCCTCATGCTGGCTCCCAGGGATGGCCAGCAGCCGCACAGTCTCTTCCTGCTTCCCCCCCCCCCCCGGCGTGTCCGGACGCTTCGCGCGGGTCCCTGTGCACAATTTTGTCTTCTCGGGGGACAGGGGTACAGCGGGATGCACATGTGCAGTAGCACTTTGAAGCCAAACGGCGGCCATCTTGGTACACCCAAACCGAGACTTCCTATTTAAACAGCCTGCAAAATAATTTTAATCAGGCTGTCATTTGGAAAACACCTGCTAGTGTCTTCTCCACCCTCTGCCTCTCTCTCTCTAGTATGGAGCCTGACCAAGGTAGAGCTCTGAGGGGGTAGTATGGGTGTGTATATATATATATATATATATATATATATATATATATATATATATTTATTTATTTATTTATTTATTTATTTTTATTTTCCCATCCTTAGCTGCCCCAGAGGTCATTATGCCGCATAATAAAAAAAGATCCTCAAACACTCCACTAGGTAAGGGCTGCAACAAAGGTAAGTTTTAAAAAGAGCTTTCTCTGGGCTTTTGGAAATATCTCTGTGCTTTTATTTCCACAGCCCGCACCGAGAATTATCTCGAAGATCTTCCCACAGAGACTCTGCCGATAGGTGAAGAGGTCACTCACACTCATCCTCTGCGCATGCTTCCCGCAGCAGTCAGAGATCACCCCAACATGTTTCAAAGGTACACCTGAGGAAAACTCATCAGTATTTGATTTTGCCTTTGTGAATCCATTTATTACCGCAGTAAAAGATGCGATTCAGTGGGAGGAAGACCCGGAGCCTCCCTCCAAAACCAAAAAAAAAATATTTTCCTCACCTGACCAAAAAGGTTGCAAATTTTCCCTCTGATGGATGAAATTAAGGAAGTGGTGACAGATGAGTGGTGGAAGGTGGACAAGAGACCCGTCGCCTACAACCGGCTTCTCAAGCTTTATCCGCTGGCAGAGGCAGACGCCCAACTCTTTGACTCCGTACCAACTGCGGACGCATTCATCATGCGTTTAGCCAGGAACACAACGCTGCCGTTAGAGGATGCAGTCTCTTTCAGGGACCCCCTATATCGCAGGATCGACTCAGATCTTAAAAAAGCGACAGGGGGAGCATGCAAACCAGCAGTGGCACTATCCTTGGTCTCCAGAGCCACTAAAATATGAATGAATGAATGAATGACTTGTATAGTGCTACCTATGCGAACTGAATCATCTCAGGGCGGACAATATCGAGACGGCCCTCAGGCGGGGCCTAGATCCAGACAGAATCATCAAAGCACTAGATGAATTAAAACTGGCCTCTGATTTTATGGCGGAAGCGGCCATCGATATTCTGAGGTGCTCCTCCAGGGATATGCTTTAGTCCATCACAGCCAGAAGAGCATTATGGCTAAAGCCATGGTCAGCAGACCCATCTTCAAAGCAGTCATGGTGTCACATCCCATACGATAGTAAGGCCCTGTTCGGCGAAAAGATGGACACTGCCATTACTCGGGTCACAAGTGGCCTTATCCCTCAGGATAGGAGTAGGAAAAGGAGATTCACTTCGCGACCAGCCACTCAGCAAAGTTCTAGGGATGCCAGATCATACCGTCCCGGTAAGGAGTACAGAAGGGGCTGGAGGGCTCACAAGCCACTTTCCTTAAATTGGGAAAACCTAAGGCCTCAACTTTAACGGTTGAGCGCCAGAAGTCTTCTTGACTCCTTTCCCACCCAAACCGTTCCAGTAGGAGCAAGACTCAGGTATTTTGCCCAGGTTTGGGTGGAAAGTCGCACGGACCCATGGGCAACCTCCACGGTCCAGCAAGAACACTTCTGGAGATCCACCTTTTTTTCTTTCCAGCCCACTAAGAATCTGACCTCCCGAGAAAAGAGACAGGTCCTCTTTCAGTATATCCAAATACTCCTTCACCAACGGGCAGTTCTGCCAGTTCCCGACTCGGAAAGTCACTCTGGGTTCTATTCCCCAATCTTTTTAGTCCCCAAGAAATGAGGAGGTTGGAGGCCTGTTCTGGACCTGAAGAGGCTAAACCGTTACATACAGGTAGAGCATTTCAAGATGGAATCCCTGAGCACAGTAGATCTGTCAGTACAGCCAGGGGATTGGATGGTCTCTATAGACCTTCAGGATGCGTACTTTCACATCCCCATCCACCATCATTTTCAGCCTTTTCTCCGGTTCAAAGTGGGCAGTCTGCGCCTCCAGTTCCAATGTCTCCCATTTTGAATTTCATCAGCTCCCAGGACTTTCACCAAGGTTTCAGTGTCCATCCTGGCCCCCCTCTGGGACAAAGGGGTCAGGGTCCTGCATTACCTGGACGACATCCTAATCCTGTCTCAACACAGAGAAACTCTGGAGGCACAGGTGCAGCTAGTCCTGAACACTTTGTCCAGTTTCGGGTGGCTTATCAACTATGCAAAGAGTCAGTTGAGGCCTACCCAGAAGATGACATACCTGGGATCTCTATTCAATACCCCAGAGAAGGCTGTGTCTCTTCCACCAGAAAAGATCCCGATTTTGATCCAGAAGGTGAAGCAGGCGTAAGGAAGTCACTCTATGTCAGCATCAGATTGTCTGAGCCTCCTAGGGTCCCTTTCATCCTGTATACCAATGGTGAAGTGGGCCAGGTGGCACCTGCAAGACTTCCAGGCGGGGTTTCTGGCGCAGTGGAGAAGGAAGCACCTGGGACAATTAATATTCATCACCTTTTCAATGAAGTCCAGCCCCTGGTGGTGGACAAGACCACCCAACCTTCTTGTTCACCGTTCCCTGGGGCCAATCTCATGGTCCGTCCTTACTTCGGATGCAAGTCAGCTAGGATGGGGGGCACACTTCCAAGACCAGCTAGTGCAAGAGAGGTGGCGATTCAATGCAGAAGGGATGATTTCCAACATCCTAGAGTTAAGGGCAGCATGGATGGCAATCTTACATCTGGCCCCACTGCTCAGGGGCAGGTCCATATTGCTCCAGATGGAAAACAGAGCGGCAGTGGCCTATGTTCTGAACCCAGGGGGAATGCGCAGGTTCCTAGCCAGCGAGGTAGCCCCAATTATATCCTGGGCCGAGAACAACTTGATCGATTTCCGGGCCGCTTACATCCCAGCCCCCGAGAATCAGCTAGCCGATCGCCTCTTAAGGTCCTTCAACAACAACATTGAGTGGTCACTGAATCCGCAAGTCTTCCGCTGGATATGGCAACAGTGGGCTACTCCCTAGATAGATCTTTTCACCTCCCTGCTTAACGGCAAGACTCCTCTGTTTTTTTACGAGGTTCCCATCTCCAAGGTCAGCAGGGGTGGATGCCCTGATCCAGACCTGGAACTTCCAGAAGGGGTATGCATTTCTTCCGGTTCCCCTGATACTGAGGTTCCTCCAGCGGCTGACATTAGAAAAAGTCACTATCCTGGCGGTCATCCCATACTGGCCGAGGAGACCATGGTTTCCACTTCTAATCAAGATGACTTTGCGCAATCCACTCCCGCTTCCCCACTCAGACAACCTCCTATCTCAAGGCGACTTCTTCCACCCGCATCCGGAGATCCTGGACTTGAGCAGAAGAGACTGGGCAGCCTAGGGTGCTCACATAAAGTTGTACAGACCTTATTGCAAGCCAGGAAGTCATCTACCAATGCCACCTACTACAGGGTATGGAAGAAATTCACCCAGCTTGCTGAATCCAGACAGTTCAATCCGCTGGATCCTGGAGTTCACAATATTCTACTCTTCTTGCAGTCGGGCCTGGACCTAGGCTTAGGTCTTAACACGCTGAAAGTTCAGGTTTCGGCCTTATCAGTCTTAACAGACACACGCTGGGCACTGGAGCCCCTAGTAGACCGTTTCCTAAAAGCAATGCTAAAGTTACGTCCTCCCAGGAGAACTCTTTACCCCAAGTGGGATCTGACAGTTGTCCTCAACGTCTTAGCCAGTCCACCCTTTGCACCCACTGAAGAATGTGCATTGGAGGATATTGCCTGGAAAACGACTTTTTGATCGCCATCACATCAGGATGCAGAGTATCAGAAATTCAAGCACTGGGAGCTAGAGAACCTTACGTCACGTTTTTCCCAGACGGGTGGTTCTGAAGCCTATTCACCAGTTTGTCCCGAAGGTACCATCAGTTTAACATCTTAATCAAGAATGGGTTCTCCCGGCCTTCGGAGAAGATCCAACCTCTTCTAAACTACATGAGTCCCTGAGGCGTTATTTGGAGTTGACACAGCATTTACGCAAGGATCAACGTCTGTTCGTTATTCCCAAGGGGGCAAGGAAAGGAATGGCCAGCTGGATCGTGAATCTAATTCAGAGGGCTTATCGGGCTAGTGGTCTCCCAGTCCCAGTTGCGGTGAATACTCACTTGACGCAGGGAATGGCCTCTTCCTGGGCAGCTTTGGCGCGGGTCTCCCCTGAGACAATTTGTTGGTCATCCTTCAACACCTTCATGTCGCACTATAGCCTAGATCCAGCAGTCCTCACCTCCCGAGACTTTGGGAGAAAGACCTTAGAAATATCAACTCTGTAAAGTCTTTAAAAAAATTATTATTGCAGTACCCTCCCTGTAAGCGAGTTATTTACCATTGGTATGCTGCCATGGAGGCACCAGGAAAACGGAAAATTGAATACTCACCTTTCCGTAATTTTCCTTTCCTGGTGCCTACCCATGGCAGCATACACCCTCCCTTCAATAATCCTTAATGTTCTGAAGACTAGTTACAAGAATACCTGAGGAGGGGAGTAACTCTTTCTTTTATAGAGTTACATGGTCCTGTGGGTTAATCGGGGCGGAGCCATTAACCATTGGTATGCGGCCATGGGTAGGCACCAGGAAAGGAAAATTACAGAAAGGTGAGTATTCAATTTTCCGTTATTTCTCTCACATGGCATGTACATTCCACAAATGAAACCCCAAAATATATACTGCTGCTCCTCCTGAGACTTTTACACAGCCTGGCCACATACACAGGCCCAACATTGAGGTAGCAACTTCATGCATTCTAGGAGCATAAATTACACATCTAATCACTCAACCACCTATTACACTTTTGAAGGCCCTGGAGCACCAGGACAATAGAAATGCCCACAAAGTGACCCCATTTTGGAAAGCAAACACCCCAATGTATAATCTATGAGGGATAATGAGTCTTTTGAACGGTTCATTTTTTTCCAGAAGTTTTTGGAAAATGTGGAAAAAATATGAAAACGCATTTTTTTTTACACAAAGTTGTCCATTTATCAGATATTTCCAACACATAGCATGTACATAGCAAAAATGACACCCCAAAATATATCCTGCTACTCCTCCTGAGTACGGCAATACCACATGTGTGAGACTTTTACACAGCCTGGCCACATACACGGGCCCAACATTGAAGTAGCAACTTCAGGCCTTTTAGGAGCATAAATTACACATCTAATCTCTCAAGCACCTATTACACTTTTGAAGGCCCTGGAGCACCAGGACAATGGAAACGCCCAAAAAGTGACCCCATTTTGGAAAGCAAACACTCCAACGTATAATCTATGAGGCATAATGAGTCCCAGCTGTCATGGTGCATGTTGGCACCAATGACAAAGTCAGAGGCAGATGGAGTGTCCTAATAAACGATTTTAGGGAATTGGGAGCTAAATTGAGGAAAAGGACCTCCAAGGTAGTATTCTAAGGAATACTACCAGTACATCGAGCCACACCAGAAAGGCAGAGGGAGATTAGGGAAGTAAACAAGTGGCTGAAGAGCTGGTGTAGTAAGGAGGGGTTTGGGTTCCTGGAGGACTGGGACGACTTCTCAGTCGATAACCGGTACTATAGAAGGGACGGACTGCACCTAAATGAGGAGGGTGCAGATCAGCTGGGAATAAGGATGGCCAAAAAGTTAAAGGGGTTTTTAAACTAGGCAATGGGGGGGGAGGGCCCAGAGATAGGAATAGTCAGCGTGGAACATATTCCAGAGGGTAATATTAGGGGCATTAGTGGTAGGGTAACCAAAGCACATAAACCCAAGGTAAGTATAGTAGCAAGTCCTAGTTGCAATCTCGGAACACCCAAGAGGATAGTATGTGACTGGTCAAAATATAGTAATGCATTAAAGTGTTTGTTCACCAATGCCAGAAGTCTGCCAAGCAAAATAGGTAAGTTGGAAGCTCTGGTGCATCAGGAGAGCTATGATGTAATCGGTATTGCTGAAACTTGGCTGCAGTCCTCACATGACTGGGCTATAAATATTCCTGACTTTGCACTCTTTCGGAAAGACAGAGTTAAAAGGAAAGGTGGAGGGGTCTGTCTGTATGTGAGAAGTGATCTCAAAGCGAGTGTGAAAGAGGACCTGGTGGATGGAGAGTGTGATGAGTCTGAAGCATTATGGGTGGAACTGCATACAGATGTGCGTAGTTCAAAGTTAATCATTGGAGTTTGTTACAGACCACTAGGGAATCGAGCACCGGGCGTTCGCTCGCTCGGCGAGCCCAGAACTATTTGGGCCGTTCGCATCACATTCGTGTGATGCGAGCGGCCCCGCAATGCATTGCGGCCGGCGCGGCCGGCGCAGTGCATTGCTGGCTGATGATTGGCCAAGCATGCACTGTGACCCAGCATGCTTGGCCAATCACAGCGCCGGAAACTCGGAGAGCAATAATTGGCTACAGGCAGGACGCCTCTAGCCAATTAAAGCTCAGGGGCTTTAGTACACGCCCCACCATTTAAAAGGCCGCCACGCCGTCGGCCCCGGTCACATGAGTTCCGGCTTTAGGAGAGATCAGTCTGCTGATTCTGTCTTTGCTTGATTGCTACTGAAAGATTTGCTCTTCTTTGCTAAACCATTGGCTATTTCTTTGCTAAACCATTGCTACCTAAGTCATTGATCGTTCATTGCTGCTGATTGCACAGTTAGTGTGTTATTAGCTGCTGCTGGGGATTAGTCTGGTGCGTGCTTACTGTTAGTACAGTATTGCAGTAGTACCAACCGCAGTGCTGTTAGCACAGCATTGCACCCCAACAGCACCCATAGGACTTCTAGTGTGTTAGTGGCAGCAAACAGAGCTCCTATATTTTCTTCACAGCAGCACCCATAGGACTTCTAGTGTGTTAGTGGCATCACACAGAGCTCCTATATTTTCTTCTCAGCAGCACCCATAGGACTTCTATTGTGTTAGTGGCATCACACAGAGCTCCTATATTTTCTTCTCAGCAGCACCCATAGGACTTCTAGTGTGTTAGTGGCATCACACAGAGCTCCTATATTTTCTTCTCAGAAGCACCCATAGGACTTCTAGTGTGTTAGTGGTATAACACAGAGCTCCTATATTTTCTTCTCAGCAGCACCCATAGGACTTCTAGTGTGTTAGTGGCAGCAAACAGAGCTCCTATATTTTCTTCTCAGCAGCACCCATAGGACTTCTAGTGTGTTAGTGGCATCACACAGAGCTCCTATATTTTCTTCTCAGAAGCACCCATAGGACTTCTAGTGTGTTAGTGGCATCACACAGAGCTTCTATATTTTCTTCTCAGCAGCACCCATAGGACTTCTAGTGCGTTAGTGGCAGCAAACAGAGCTCCTATATTTTCTTCTCAGCAGCACCCATAGGACTTCTAGTGTGTTAGTGGCATCACACAGAGCTCCTATATTTTCTTCTCAGCAGCACCCATAGGACTTCTAGTGTGTTAGTGGCAGCAAACAGAGCTCCTATATTTTCTTCTCAGCAGCACCAATAGGACTTCTAGTGTGTTAGTGGCATCACACAGAGCTCCTATATTTTCTTCTCAGCAGCACCCATAGGACTTCTAGTGTGTTAGTGGCATCACACAGAGCTCCTATATTTTCTTCTCAGCAGCACCCATAGGACTTCTAGTGTGTTAGTGGCATCACACAGAGCTCCTATATTTTCTTCTCAGCAGCACCCATAGGACTTCTAGTGTGTTAGTGGCAGCACACAGAGCTCCTATATTTTCTTGACAGCAGCACACATATACTACCTATTGTGTCAGCAGCACCCATAGGACTTCTAGTGTGTTAGTGGCAGCACACAGAGCTCCTATATTTTCTTCTCAGCAGCACCAATAGGACTTCTAGTGTGTTAGTGGCATCACACAGAGCTCCTATATTTTCTTCTCAGCAGCACCCATAGGACTTCTAGTGTGTTAGTGGCAGCAAACAGAGCTCCTATATTTTCTTCTCAGCAGCACCAATAGGACTTCTAGTGTGTTAGTGGCATCACACAGAGCTCCTATATTTTCTTCTCAGCAGCACCCATAGGACTTCTAGTGTGTTAGTGGCAGCACACAGAGCTCCTATATTTTCTTGACAGCAGCACACATATACTACCTATTGTGTCAGCAGCACCCATAGGACTTCTAGTGTGTTAGTGGCAGCACACAGAGCTCCTATATTTTCTTGTCAGCAGCACACATAGTACCTATAGTGTGTTAGTGTCAGCACCCATAGGACCTACAGTGTGTTGTGAGCACACATAGGAGCTCTATTTTTTATACTATATACACTACCGACTACAATGGCTGGAGGACCGCAAAGGAGAGGCAGAGCGTGCCGAGGCAAGAACACAGGGCAGGCAGGCTCTGTTTCTAGAGACAACAGTGCTGGCCGTGGACGTGGTCGTGCATCGTCATCAGCACGTGGCCATGGGACACGCTTGTCTTTGTTTTCGGCAGCTGGACATGTGGAGCCGCATCATGCCGAAGGCTTGGTAGAATGGATGACCAAGCCCTCCTCATCCTCCTCATCCTCTCTCACCCAGGCTCAGGGTACTGGCAGAGCAGCTGCCAACGCGTACTCAATGGTATCATCAGCCACCCCTTCCCTAGACCCACCATGTCCTCCTGAGGAGTCCCCGAACTGTTTGAGCACAGTGTTGGGTACATGCTCCAGGAGGATGCCCAACGATTCGAAGGCTCGGATGATGATACCCAGCTTGAGGAAGTCAGTAGTGTGCGCGCAGAGAGAGGGGATGCTGAAGGACAGCAATCTGGCAGTACTGTTCCACCAGCTGCAGCTTACTGCCAGGTTTGCTCTAGTGGTGAAGAGGGAGGGGATGATGAGGTCACTGACTCCACGTGGGTGCCTGAAGTGAGAGAGGAGGAGGAGGAGGAGGATGCGGCGTCACATGTCCAACGAGGCAGGATGCCCCCTGGAGGCCAGCTAGAGGCCAGCACAGCAACTGTACCATACCGCAGAGCTCCGCCTGTGCAGGGCGCTGCCTCTGCACGTTATCAGAAAAGTTCTTTGGTGTGGGCCTTTTTTGAGACGAGTGCATCAGATCGCACCACTGCTATTTGCAATATTTGTCTCAAGCGTATCTCGCGTGGCCAAAACATCAGCCGCTTGGGCACCACAAGCATGAGCAGACATATGTCGACCTGCCATGCAGCTCGTTGGCAAGCACACATAAAAGACCCACACCAAAGAACAAAGCGGACCTCTCCTTGCTCCTCATCAGCTGGGATCTCCATCCCCACTATATCTTCAGTCCTCTCTGAAAGCTGCTCTGAGAGGACTGAAAGTGTAGAATTAGGTGTGTCACAACCAAGTACTTGCAGTACACCGACGTCCGATTGTAGCAGGCAAATTTCCCTGCCCCAGCTGCTGGACCGTCGAAAGAAGTATACTCCCAGCCATCCACATGCCCAGCGGTTGAATGCTAGCTTGGCTAAATTGCTAGCACTTCAACTGCTGCCTTTTCAGTTGGTAGACTCGGCCCCCTTCCGTGAGTTTGTTCAATGTGCGGTTCCTCAGTGGCAGGTTCCCAAACTCCACTTTTTCTCACGGAAGGCGATTCCGTCTCTCTACCGGCATGTGGAAGGCAATGTCCATGCCTCGCTGGACAGGGCGGTCAGCGGTAAGGTGCATATTACCGCTGACTCATGGTCCAGCAGGCATGGACAGGGACGTTATCTTTCTTTCACGGCCCATTGGGTCACTCTATTGGCAGCTGGGAGGGATGCAGGACAAGGTGCAGTAGTGTTGGAGGTTGTTCCGCCACCACGCCTCCAAAATGCTACTACTGGTTGTGACACACCTCTCTCCTCCACCCCCTCCTCTTCTTCTTCCTCCAGTGCTCTGTCCTCGGAACCAGCGGTGCTCCGTAGGCGTACAAGGGGCTACGCGAGTACGCAGGCAAAAAGATGCCATGCCGTGCTTGCGCTGGTGTGTTTGGGGGACAGGAGCCACACTGGGCCAGAGGTTCTGGCAGCTCTGCAGGGGCAGGCCGAGAGGTGGTTGACGCCACGCCAGCTTAAGCCAGGAATGGTCGTTTCTGACAATGGCACCAACCTCCTCTCTGCCCTGCGACAGGGGCAGCTCACCCATGTGCCCTGTATGGCTCACGTCCTCAACCTGGTGGTGCAGCGGTTCTTGGGCAGGTTCCCAGGCTTACAGGATGTCCTGAGGCAGGCCAGGAAAGTCTGTGTGCATTTCCGCCGATCTTATAATGCCAGTGCTCGGCTGACTGAGCTGCAAAAGGAGCTGAACCTGCCCAAGAACCGCCTAATATGTGACATGCCCACCAGGTGGAACTCAACGTTGGCCATGCTGCAGCGACTGCACACGCAGCAGAGGGCCATCAATGAGTACCTTTGCGACTACGGCACCAGGACAGGGTCAGGGGAGCTTGGCTTTTTTTCCCCACGCCAGTGGAGCATGATCAGGGATGCATGCACTGTCCTCTCACCATTTGAGGAGGCCACGAGGATGGTGAGCAGTGACAGTGCATGCATCAGTGACACTGTACCTCTTGTCCACCTGTTGGAGCATACGCTGCGTGGGATAATGGACAGGGCACTTGAGGCAGAACAGAGGCAGGAAGAGGACGACTTCCTTGCCTCTCACGGCCCCCTTTATCCAGACAGTGTTCCTTCTGTCCCACCCATCACACAGGAAGAGGATGAGGAGGAGGAGGAGGAGGAGGATTGTGTGAGCATGGAGGTGGAGCCTGGCACTCAGCATCAGCAGCAGTAGTCTTTTAGGGATGATGTACAGTTCCAACAAACCAGTGGACTTGTACGTGGCTGGGAGGAGGTGGCTGGCGATCATGTCATCCTCAGTGACCCAGAAGACTCCGGACCGAATGCCTCAGCTAACCTACGCTGCATGGCCTCCCTGATTCTGCAAAGCCTGCTGAAGGATCCTCGTGTTCTTCGGATCAAGGAGAGGGACCATTACTGGCTGGCCACTCTCCTTGATCCACGGTACAAGGGTAAGGTTGCGGACCTTATCTTGCCGTCGCAGAGGGAGCAGAGGATGAGACATCTCAGGGAGGCCTTGCAGAAAGGTCTGTGCAACGCGTTCCCAGAAACTGGGAGGTTACAAACTCCTGGTCCTGGACGACGAGTTGCTGAGGCTTCGGTCAGTAGCAGAAGGAGCGGTGGGGAAGGTGGACGTCTGACCGATGCGTTCAGACAATTTTTTAGTCCGCAGCCCCAAGGTATGATCGGTTCCAGCAACCAACGCCAGCGTCTGATATACATGGTGCAGGAATACCTAGGGGCAAGGTCAGACTTGGACACCTTTCCCACCGAAAATCCTCTGGCTTACTGGGTCCTGAGGATGGATCACTGGCCAGAGCTTGCACAGTATGCAATTGAGCTACTGGCCTGTCCTGCATCCAGCGTTCTTTCCGAACGCACATTCAGTGCTGCTGGAGGATTTGTCACCGATCATAGGGTGCGCCTGTCCACCGACTCGGTTGATCGACTGACCTTCATAAAAATGAATCAGTCTTGGATCACCACCAGCTACCAGGCACCTGAAGCGGATATAACTGAATAATTTATAATGTCACATCCCTTCAAGACTGCCTATGCTGATGCTGAGTGACTGTCCTGTTATGTTCACTGACTATCCTCTTCCTCCTCCTCCTGTGTCTAAGGCACAATTTTTCAGCCCCTGTGTAATAGGGGCGTGTACTTACAATTTTTTTAAAAAATGCTTCGCAACAGGTGTGACTGCTGTGCTCCAAGTACAGTATCTGTGAGGGGTTGCAGTGTTGTGGCACCAGCACCAGTGCCTAAGGCACAATTTTTCAGCCCCTGTATAACAGGGGCGTGTAATTACAATTTTTTAAAAAGATGCTTCGCAACAGGTGTGACTGCTGTGCTCCAAGTACAGTATCTGTGAGGGGTTGCAGTGTTGTGGCACCAGCACCAGTGCCTAAGGCACAATTTTTCAGCCCCTATTGGGGCGTGTAATTACAATTTTTAGGCAATGCTTTGCAACAGGTCTCATTGCTGTGCTCAGAGTACAGTATCTGTGAGGGGTTGCAGTGTTGTGGCACCAGCACCAATGCCTAAGGCACAATTTTTCAGCCCCTATTGGGGCGTGTAATTACAATTTTTAGGCAATGCTTTGCAACAGGTCTCATTGCTGTGCTCAGAGTACAGTATCTGTGAGGGGTTGCAGTGTTGTGGCACCAGCACCAATGCCTAAGGCACAATTTTTCAGCCCCTGTATAACAGGGGCGTGTAATTACAATTTTTTAAAAAGATGCTTCGCAACAGGTGTGACTGCTGTGCTCCAAGTACAGTATCTGTGAGGGGTTGCAGTGTTGTGGCACCAGCACCAGTGCCTAAGGCACAATTTTTCAGCCCCTATTGGGGCGTGTAATTACAATTTTTAGGCAATGCTTTGCAACAGGTCTCATTGCTGTGCTCAGAGTACAGTATCTGTGAGGGGTTGCAGTGTTGTGGCACCAGCACCAGTGCCTAAGTCACAATTTTTCAGCCCCTATTGGGGCGTGTAATTACAATTTTTAGGCAATGCTTTGCAACAGGTCTCATTGCTGTGCTCAGAGTACAGTATCTGTGAGGGGTTGCAGTGTTGTGGCACCAGCACCAATGCCTAAGGCACAATTTTTCAGCCCCTGTATAACAGGGGCGTGTAATTACAATTTTTTAAAAAGATGCTTCGCAACAGGTGTGACTGCTGTGCTCCAAGTACAGTATCTGTGAGGGGTTGCAGTGTTGTGGCACCAGCACCAGTGCCTAAGGCACAATTTTTCAGCCCCTGTTGGGGCGTGTAATTACAAATTTTAGGCAATGCTTTGCAACAGGTCTCATTGCTGTGCTAAGAGTACAGTATCTGTGAGGGGTTGCAGTATTGTGGCACCAGCACCAATGCCTAAGGCACAATTTTTCAGCCCCTGTTTAACAGGGGCGTGTAATTACAAATCTTGATCTAATAGTTCACAGCAGGGCCCATTCCTGCGCCCACCAAGAGTAACTATGAGGGCCTACAGTCTTGTGGCAACACCGTCCACCACCAAAGGCCCAATTTTTCTGCCCTGTTCAACAGGTGCATGCAATTACAAATCTTGATCTAATAACTCACAGCAGGGCCTATTCCTGTGCCCACCAGTCTTGTGGCTACACCAACATCTAATAGGGCAAATCCCACTTTTCCAAAAACATTTGTCATTGGGACGGAAAGTGAGGTGACATGTTCTGAACAGATGTGCAAAGACAGCAAATGTTACAGGGGTGATAACCCCTCCCTATGTTCTCCAAAAAGCTTAAAAATAGATTTTTTTGGGATGGAGCTACACTTCATAATGTACCTGGTCAGATTCTACTTAAGAACAAACCTACAGTCCGTGTCTTGTTTTCACCACCTATATAGTGCTGTTCAGAGTATATAGGGTGGTAGGCATAGGGTTTTATTTTGGGTGCGGGGTCCCCTTAATATCCATACAAGACCCAAAGGGGCTGGGGTGGGGGGGGGGGGGGATGGGGTAGCCATGCCATTTTTCTCAAGGATTTTCAGCCATATGGCGGCCAGGACAAGACATGACATTAAAGCCGAAAGTGGTTTTAAACGGCTTCTTTTTTTCCTTTACAAATGTCATTTTGTGCAAGGACAGTTCTAAACACAGGAAACACATGCCACTTCACAGGCATACTTTAGACACCCCCCAGGTACCATATTTAAAGGAAAATTTCACTTTTTTTTTTTCACTTTATGCATCATTAAAATGACTGCTCCCGAAAAAACGTTAGTTTTTAAAAGTTATTTTTGCATTGATATATGTCCCCTGGGGCAGGACCCGGGTCCCCAAACCTGTTTTATGACATTAACATGCATATTGGCCGTTGTAATTAGCAATTTTGATTTCGAACGTTCGCGTCCATTATAACAAATAGGGTTCGAAAATTTGCGCGAACTTTCGGTCCGTTCGAAGGTTCTGGTGCGAACCGAACCCGGGGGTGTTCGGCTCATCCCTACAGACCACCTAATGTTAATGAGGAGGTGGATACTCAGCTCCTTGCACAGATGGAAAGGGCTGCAAGGGCTGGGACAGTGATAATAATGGGGGAT
The DNA here is from genome assembly GCA_028564925.1 of Lithobates sylvaticus. NCBI lineage: Eukaryota > Metazoa > Chordata > Amphibia > Anura > Ranidae > Lithobates > Lithobates sylvaticus. The sequence continues at coordinate 40,098,925 of CM053035.1, read as the reverse complement.
TTTAACTACCCAGAAATTGACTGGAATAATGGCACTGCTGGGACAGTTAAAGGACAAAAATCTATAAACCTATTACAGGACAATTTTATGGTCCAGTTTATTGAGGCCCCAACCAGGAATGATGCTCTGCTGGATCTGGTAATCTCAAACCATGCAGAGCATATTACTAATGTTCAGATAAAGGAACATCTGGGTGACCATAACATGATTTCATTTGATGTTAGCTGTAAGCAAAAATCACATATGGGAAAGATAAAAACACTTAATTTCAAGAGAGCAAATTTTCCAAGGATGAGGGCTGCTCTCCAGAACTTAGACTGGGAGAGAATGTTGGCAACAATGGGCACAGAACAGAAATGGGGATTCTTCAAAAAGACTGTTTGTGAACTCACTGCAAAGTATATTCCCATGGGCAATAAGTTTAAAAGGCTAAAAATAAAACCTATGTGGCTCACAGCCAAAGTTAAAAAAGCTATAAACTATAAGAAAAGAGCTTTTAAAAAATATAAAAATGAAGGATCACTAGTGTCATTTAAATGTTACAATATAACAGAATATGTAAAAAGGAAATCAAGGATGCAAAAATTCTAAATGAAAGACAGATTGCAAAAGATAGTAGGACAAACCCCCAAAAATTCTTCAAATATATTAATAGTAAAAAGGTCAAGTCTGAGCATGTAGGCCCTTTACAAAATAATCTAGAGTGGGTAAAATTGTGAAGAATAAGTGCGGCGCTCAAATGTTCAATAATAATAATTAAACACAATTCTGGGATAATATCAAAAGACCATATTATCCAAAAAATATATATAACCAGTGATGAAGATGTGTTATATAAATGATATCCAATATAATAAAATATTGCATGAAAATATTTATATAAAGAGAACGTGACCTCAATGAAACTATCACGAATTAAACAATATTGTGTCCCATAACTTAGACAATAAGTGAATAGTTATTGTGAAAATAGATTATTAATACACCATATAGTGACAAAAGTGAATATATTAAGACATTTAGGTGATATGTGCGGCTTGTCTGATGTATTCCGTCACCGATTATGGGAAGGCTTACCGACTGACGTGGACTCAGATGGGCTTACGCCGTATGAGTCAAAATTGCTGTGTGGTGTTTGCAATACACCGACGTGGGCAGTAGTTCCAGTTGGTAATGTATGGTGACCACCGACAAGTCTATGCGCTGGGTAGTTGATGTTAACTCAGAATGGGAATAGTAGGCAGGTATGGTATGTGGCTCATCCCCAAAGGTGTTACCGATAAAGAGAAATGAGACCATATAGCGTGATACCGTCAGGCAAAAAGTAATTTAATAAATCAAAAATGGGTACACACATGTACAAAGATTTTAGTAGGCATGTATAAAAAAGGTTGGCAGCAGTGGCATCAGCACTTCGTATGCCGACGCGTTTCGCCTTAATGAGGCATCATCTGGGGGTGCTGATTCACTGGGGCCACTGCTTATATATAGGTACAGGGGTACTTACAATTGAGGTCAGCCTAACAGCAATGCTGGCTCAGTAATTGAACCACTTCCTGTTTGAGGGAAGATGGCGCCCGTGGCTTGTGTGTCAAGCCTCATTGTGAGTATGCATTGTGAGTGGCTTGTGTGTCAAGCCTCATTGTGAGTTTGAAATAATGTTAACCCCTTTGTAACCAAATACTGATAACATATCCTGTGCCTAAGGATGTATACACTTGTATAACAAATGTTAATCAATGATATGGCTAAATAAAATAAAAAGTATATAAAATTAATAAAAAACAACATCCTGAAATTGCCTCCAGGATGTTGTAATAGAATCTATCCAAATTTAATTAAACGGAGCCGTCAAGCTTCCGCAAAATGGCGTCTCTGGGCGGAAGTGACGCGATTTCGACTGTTTAAACCGGAAGTTCGATGTAGGTGGAGCGCAAATGGAACCAAGCCTCATTATGAGGCCGGATGCGCTAATAGTGTGGACCGCGGCTTCCGATGTTTATACCGGAAGTAGGGGTGCAAATGAAACGCAGCCATGTCCAAGCCTCATTGTGAGGTCATATATATTAATGGTATATGCCGCAGCTAGCAACTACGCATTTGTATGCAGTGCAAGGAATACATGAACCGCAGTGCGCACCAGATCTCATTGGAGGCTAGATATAAATATTGTGCAAACAGCTGGTGTAGAATAGAATAAAAAAGTCTAATAAAAGACAAAAAAAGGAGGAAAAATATTTTTTTATATTAAAAAAAGAGAAAGAAAAAGCTTACTAATCTAGCCTGTATGTAAAATAGTGGGTTGACTTCCACTATATTAAAAAACATATATATATGGTTCAGTGATTTATATTTTAATTTTTCCATTATTAGCAAAATGTGAATGAATAGTAATTCATCTATATACTGGAATAGCAGTGATATGAGACTGACCTTGTACACCGTATAACCATATGACATTTTATACTGATAAACATATTGCATGGAAATTGCTGTATTAGAATAAAAATAAGAATTATAATCAAATAGTATATTAATCTGCTTGATGCCAGAGCTCTATATACTTTTATCACAACTTTTTTGTAAAGATGTAGAGACAAACGAACTATCTACGGGTGTAGAACTTAAAATTTGGAATTAAAATAAAAATTCAAATGCGCGTTAATTGTACGTGCATAATTAATTAGATGACGCAATTGGTATCTCATGGTAATGAGGTAGACTCAGCTGCATCATCAAAGTAAATTAAAATATGACATATTATCCAAATATAAAATATATAAAAAATATAAAACTGTCAGGCTTTGTTAAGAAAGGAATTAATATCCCATTCAACGTTGAGACCCCAAGGTTGGTAGGTTTGCAATGTAAATATCCAAAAAGTTTCGAGCTGGGATACACCACGTGTCATTGCTCCACCTCTCCATGGGGGAATATAGCTATCTATTACAAGGAAAGAGGTGCCCTCAGGGTTTCGATCGTGGCATTCTCTATAGTGACGAGGAACTGTATGTTTCACATCACCACCTCTAATCTTGGCTAAATGTTCTCCAACTCTAATGGAAAAAGTGCGTGTGGTGCGTCCTACATATTGTTTTCCACAGGGACAAGTTATTAAATAAACTACGAACCTGGATGAACATGTATGGAAACCTTTGATCTGATGGACACGTTTCGTGACTGTGGAACAGAATTGGGTGCTTTTTAACTTCCCTGCTAGGTTACTGCGACATACCCCACACTTTTTACAAGGAAAATAACCCTTCAGATCATGGAAAAATGAGGGTCGAACGGGAGGGTTAATAATGTTAGGGGCTATCTTACTTTGCAGAGAGGGAACACCCCTAAAGGTCACCTTCGCTCTATCTGGTATGAGGGGAGATACAATTTTATCTGTTTTAAGTATATCCCAATGTTTAGTTAGAATATTTTGGATATCTCGATGTTGGATTGAATAGGAAGTGAGAACGGCCCATTTGAATGAGCTGTCTGGCTCTTTTGGAGGTCGATTAAATAGAGAACATCTATCCAATGCAAGGACGTCTTGATATTGGGAATGTATAGATGTCGGGTCGTATCCTTTTTCAAGGAATCTGTTAGTAAGAACAGAAGCTTGTTTTTTAAAAACTTCCACATCTGTACAATTCCTCCGGAGTCTCAAAAATTGGCTTTTTGGGACCCCTTTAAGCCATGAGTTATGATGGCAACTATCATTGGGAATGAAACCGTTTCTATCGGTCGGTTTAAAAAAAGTTTGGAATTCCCATTTCCCAGATTGTATCTTAATCTCTAAATCCAGAAAATGTACACCAATCGAACTCCATTCATGAGTCAAACGGATCCCCCGGTCATTGATGTTTAGACTAGAGAAAAAATTTATCAGAGATTCCGGGGTACCATCCCAGAGGAGGAGGATGTCGTCTATATATCTGGTCCATAGGACCAGAGAAGAACCTCCCTCCTGATAGACGACATCCTCCTCCCACTTGGCCATAAAAAGGTTGGCGAGGCTGGGGGCAAACTTCGCCCCCATAGCCACGCCCTTCTGTTGGATATAGTACTTCTGGTTGAACCAGAAGTAGTTATGGCTCGTTGCGAATTGAAGCAATTGGATGATATATTGTTTTTGGTCATGCATAATTGAAAGATCTTTTTCCAAAAAGTATTGGACTGCCTGTATCCCCAAAGAGTGGGGGATACAGGTGTACAATGAGGCTACATCTGCTGTCGCCAGGAGGTAGCCACTTTTTAAAGTAGTTTGTTCCAAAATTTGAATAGTGTGGCTAGTATCTCTCAAATAAGAGGGAACACTCTTAACCAGCGGCTGCAGGAAAAAATCTACATAACGGCCTATCCTTGAGGTAACCGAATCTATGCCGCTAATTATAGGAAGGCCTGGTGGATGGATAGGATCTTTATGTATTTTAGGAAGAAAATACATAGTAGGAATTCTTGGTGCTAGGGGAACCAAATAACATTGTTCTTTCTTATTTAATATTTTATTGTCAAAGCCTGTTTGTATCAATTCGATCAATTGATTTTTAAAAACATTGGTAGGATTATACAGTAGTTCTTTGTATGTCTCTACATCGCCAAGAATCTTATACATTTCTTGTACATAATCACTAGTATTCATTACTACGATGCCCCCGCCCTTGTCCGCTGGGCGGATAACGATATCTTTATTCTCGCTAAGTGATTTGAGGGCATCTTGGAAAGACCGTTGTATATATGTTTTTTTCGTGGGTAGTAATGATAAATCTTTTAAAACTAAATCTTTAAAAATTTTCACAGCTGGCGCCACAGGGACTGGGGGACTGAACAAAGAAGGATTAGAAAATCCCGAATGTACCGTCCCTGAAGTGGCAGCTCTATCTGGCTTCTCGTATGGATTGGATGCGAGATACCTCTGTATATTAATTTTCCTAATATACTTTTGTAGATCTATGAAGGTGTGAAACTTATCTAGTTGTTTTGGAGGGGCATATTTAAGGCCCTTGTCCAGAACAGCTAGTTCATCCTTGGTGAGTACTTTTGAGCTCAAATTAAAAACGCCTTGACCGCCTATACTCTTCTCCCTTTTCCTCTGAACTCGCCTCCCCCCTCTGAGACCTCTTTTGTGTCTGGAGCTCTTTTGCATCCTTGTACGTCCTGGTGAAAAACCTGATTATCGTACGGTTGGTAATCATATCTGCCCGTCTCGTATGCCGGAACTTCAAATTCATCGGCAATGTAGTGACGATAGTCGTCATTATACGTATCCTGTAAAGGGCCGAATCTATTTTGCGTAGCAGGATATGTACGGGCAGACGGACGTCTTTGTGTGTTTTGAGGCACTAAATGGTCATTCCATGGTTGAGGTGAATTATATTGTGAATAATAACCATGATCGTTGGGTGGGTGAGCTCTGGTATCCCGCTGATTACCCCTAAGGTTACCTCTACCACCTCTTTTGATCTGGTTGTTCCCCCCTCTTTTTTGGGGTTGGGCCGTATAATGGCCCCCGCCCCTCTGTGTTTGTGTTGGACCTCTTGATGTGGACTCAACATTTCTTACATGTGGGGTAGGAACACTTCCAATTATACCTCTCTCAACATGGGAAGTTTGTATGGGTCTATTGGGGGTGGGATGTGGGTAGTTGGTACCAATATTGCTATTAGTGGCTTCAGATTCCATAGGAGTCTCAGATGAGGTATTGGTTGTTATAAATCTCTGCCAGCCGAAGACTGACAATGACTCATAATCACCCAAATCTCGTGAGTATTTTTTACGCTTTTTATTTTTTTGATCTCTGTCTTCCTTCTCCAAATGATTTTGGAGATTTCCTGAGAGAGAATTGTATTCGCTCGTATTTTTGAAAGGTACGAGTTTTTCTTTGATTTCTTTTATCTCTCTATCAAGTATTTCAAGACGACTCTTCTTTCTTGTGACCAGAAAGTCGAGGAATTTAATACCTGCTTCATTAAAGTATTTGAACCAGGTTTCGAGGTCGGGGTCACCTTTTTTTTCTAATCTAGAGTGGGTGACTGGGGACAAAGAGAAGGCTAATTTATTAAACACTTTCTTGAGCTCTGTGTATACAAAGGAGCATGGGGGAGCTCATGTCCATAATGGGGGTGGTAGTGATACAGCCCCAAATCCACAATGGCTCAAAAGTGATATGGTCCAGAAATATTTAGACAGAATAAAGGTGGACAATGCACCTGGACCTGATGGCATCCACCCACGGATCCTAAAATAATTGAGCTCTGTAATTTCAAAGCCATTGTATCTAATTTGTAGGGACTCATTAATGACAGGAATAGTACCACTGGATTGGCGCAGGGCGAACGTGGTGCCTATATTTAAAAAGGGAACAAAGTCTTTACCAAGTAACTATAGACCTGTTAGTTTAACTTCTATAGTTGGGAAGATACTGGAGAGATTAATAAAAGACCACATAGATGAGTTCTTGCAGGAAAAAAAATATTTTAAGCAACAGACAGCATGGATTCATGAAAGACAGAAGTTGTCAGACAAACCTCATTTCTTTTTATGAGGTGGTAAGTAAAACCTTGGACAGAGGGGTGGCGGTGGACGTGGTATACTTGGATTTTGCAAAAGCGTTCGATACAGTTCCCCACACACGGCTCATGTGTAAGGTAAGGTCTACAGGTTTGGAAATATCGGTTTGTAAATGGATAGAAAACTGGCTAAAAGACAAAATTCAGAGAGTAGTGGTTAATGATTCTTACTCTGAATTAGAGTTGAGCGGACACCTGGATGTTCGGGTTCGCCGGGTTCGGCCGAACTTCGGAAAAAAGTCTGGGTTCGGGACCGAACTTGACCCGAACTTGACCCCGAACTCCGAACCCCATTGAAGTCAATGGGGACCCGGACTTTTGAACACTAAAATGGCTGTAAAAAGGTAATGGAAAGGGCTAGAGGGCTGCAAATGGCAACAAAATGTTGTTAACCACTTCCCACCCGGCCAATGTAGATATACGGCCGGGTGGGAGCCGTCTACTTCTGATAGGACGTTCAGGAACGTCCTTCAGAAGTAGAGGGATCGCGCGCGCGCGTGCCCGCGCAGCGGCGCGATCCCGATGCGGCCGTGTCACCCGGACACGGAGCATCTCGAATCGGCAGGAGGGCACGGTGATTGGCCCTCCTGATCACATGACGGCCGTGACGAATCACGGCTGTCATGTGATGTAAACAAACAGCCGGTTGCTAGGCAATCGGCCCTCCTCTCCTCACACGGAAGTCGTCGGTGAGGAGAGGAGAGCGGATCGCTGCAGCCGGCTGGTGATCAGTGAGTATGAGATGTTTTTTTTACTCACTGATCACCAGTCTAGGGTCCCCCATAGTAAAACACACGTCCCCACAGTAAAACACACATGTCCCCACAGTAAGACACACATGTCCCCACAGTAAAACACACATGTCCCCAAAACACACATGTCCCCAAAACACACATGTCCCTAAATAATAAAAACACATGTCCCTCACATATGTCCCACTAAAATCACATGTGCCAATGATTATCTGCACACATATGTCCGTGATCTCCTGCACACCCCTTTTACATGATCATTTGCGTACATATGTCCGTGATCACGCGAACCAATTATTATACACTTAACGGAATTTTTTTTACAAAAAACATGTAGCAGAATACATTTTGGCTTAAATTTATGACAAAATTTGATTTTATTGGATTTCTTTTAAAAAAGAAAGGAGAAAATATTGTTTTTTTTTCAAAATTTCCGCTATGTTTTCGCTTATATCGCAAAAAATAAAAAACGGAGTCGCGAATAAATACCACCAAACTAATGCTCTATTTGTGCGAACAAAATGATAAAAAATTCATTTGGTTACAGCATTGCATGACCGCGCAATTGTCACTGAAAGTGCGCGAGCGCTGAAAGCTGAAAATTGGTCTGGGCAGGAAGGGTGTTTAAGTGCACAGTAGGCAAGTGGTTAAGAGCATGGCAAGTGATCTGCAAACAAATGTGGATAGGGAAATAACTTAAAATAACATAAAAAAAATAAAAAATAAAAAAAAAATGCTGGAGGCCCCATTCTCAGCAGAAGAGGTACAGGAAGTCATTAAGAACCTCATAAACTCAACATATGGTGGGAATACCCCAGAATACGCACTTTCTGGAAAAAAATATTCAATTTAATGGATAAGATAGTGGGAAAATAAAATACTTGGAAATAAAAAAAAATGAAAAAATTATAATCTTGACCTAGAAGGACGAAATTCAAATGGAGTAGGAGGTTGATGTGGCGGTGTAGGTGGAAGCGGCGGTGGAGGAGGACGAGGTAGCCAACACTGGTTCAAAAATACAACAATGGCTGGGTAAGGCTAGTGGTGAATGATGTGTCGAATTCTGTCCCCCGTCGCATAGTGTCCGCCCTGTACTGCGCTTGCTCAGTACGTAGGACAAGGGGATTTTGAAACTCTCCGAAGACGATGCGCGGTGACTCCAGGTTCAAGCCACATCATCCGAGGTTGAAGCATAGCCAAGCGAGCCCGTGAGGGGCCCTGTTACTATGTGCTACCGTATGTCCACTTGGATGGTCGGGCTTGAACCTGCACTCACTGCGCAGGCGACGTTCATCTTTGGAGATTTTGTGAATCTCCTTGTCCTCCGTACTGCGCAAGCACTGCACCTGCGCAGTAAGTGGCCGGACACTATCCGATAGCAAGACAGTTTTCGTCAGAACACCAGTATATGTGTCTACTCTGCACAAGGTAGGCCAAGTCCTGTGGGGTCCATGCCTGGTTCATTTTAATGAACGTGAGCTTGTCCACATTGGCTCTGGACAGGCGGCTGCGCTTGTCTGTGATAACGCCCCCTGCCGTGCTAAATACACGTTCAGATAATACACTGGCGGCAGGGCAGGCCAGCACCTCCAAGGCGTAAAGGGCAAGCTCAGGCCATGTGCCCAATTTGGAGACCCAGAAGTTGAAGGGGGCAGACCCGTCATGCAGTACGTGTACGCGTGTACACACATACTGCTCCACCATGTTGGTGAAATGCTGCCTCCTGCTAAGACGTTCCATCTCAGCTGGTGGTGCTGGTTGTTGTGGCGTGCCGACAAAGCTTTTCCACATTCCGGCTATGCTAACCCTGCCTTGCGAGGTGCTGGCGGTGCCCCGGCTGCGTTGGCGACCTCTTCCTCCTCCTCTGCCTTCGCCTTGTGCTTCCACCGTACCCCCGCTTCCAAGTGGGAATGCCACCAGCAGCGTGTCTACCAGCGTGCGCTTGTACTCGCGCATCTTACGATCACGCTCCAGTGAGGTAATTAAGGACGGCACGTTGTCCTTGTAACAGGGATCCAGCAGGGTGGCCACCCAATAATCAGCACCAGTTAAAATGTGGGCAACTCGGCGGTTGTTGCAGAGACACTGCAGCATGTAATCGCTCATGTGTGCCAGGCTGCCCAGAGGCAAGGAAAAGCTGTCCTCTGTGGTAGGTGTATCGTCTGTGTCCTCTGTATCCCCCCAGCCACGCACCAGTGATGGACATGAGCTGGTCTGGGTGCCACCCTGCTGTGAACATGGTTCCTCCTCCTCCTCCATCTCCTCCTCATCCTCCACCTCGTCATCCTCCAGAACTGTGCCCTTGCTGCCAGACAATTGTGTACCTGGCGCTTGTTGGTGCAGGAACCCACCCTCGTAGCCACTTGTAAATGACTGCCCTGAAAGCCTTGGAAATGAACCCTCTTCCTCCTCCTCCTCCTCCGCCACATCCTCTTCCATCATCGCCTTAAGAGTTTTTTCAAGGAGGCATAGAACTGGGATAGTAACGCTGAGAACGGCGTCATCGGCACTGGCCATGTTGGTGGAGTACTCGAAACAGCGCAACAAGGCACACAGGTCTCGCATGGAGGCCCAGTTATTGGCGGTGAAGTGGTGCTGTTCTGCAGAGCGACTCACGCGTGCATGCTGCAGCTGAAACTCCACTATCGCCTGCTGCTGCTCGCACAGTCTGGCAAGCATGTGCAAGGTGGAGTTCCACCTTGTGGGCACGTCACATATGAGACGGTGAGCGGGAAGGCCGAAGTTACGCTGCAGCGATGACAGGCGAGCAGGAGCAGGGTGAGAACGCCGAAAGTGCGCACAGACGGCCCGCACTTTCTGCAGCAGCTCTGGCATATCGGGGTAATTCTTCAGGAAACTCTGGACCACCAAGTTCAGCACATGCGCCAGGCAAGGGATGTGCGTCAAACCGGCAAGGCCCAGAGCTGCTACGAGATTTCGCCCATTATCGCACACCACCAGGCCGGGCTTGAGGCTCACTGCCACCACCACTCAACCATTCCATGTCTCTCCACAACTCCTGCGCGGTGTGGGGTTTTTCCCCCAAACAGGAAAGTTTTAAAACTGCCTGCTGTCGTTTAGCCCTGGCTGTGCTGAAGTTGGTGGTGAAGGTGTTACGCTGACCGGATGAGGAGGCGGTAGAGGATGAGGAGGCGGAGTAGGAGGAGTTAGCAACAGGAGGCAAACTGAAGTGCCCTGCAATCCCCGGTGGTGGAAGGACATGCGCCAAACTGCTATCCGCCTCAGGCCCAGCCGCCACTACATTTACCCAGTGTGCTGTTAGGGAGATATAATGTCCCTGACCGTGCTTACTGGTCCACGCATCCATAGTTAGGTGGACCTTGCCACAGATGGCGTTGCGCAGTGCATACCTGATTTTGTCCCCCACTTGGTTGTGCAGGGAAGACATAGCTCGCCTGGAAAAGTAGTGGCGGCTGGGCACGACGTACTGTGGGACAGCCAATGACATCAGCCTTTGAAAACTCTGCGTCTCCACCAGACGGAATGACAGCATTTCAAAGGCGAGCAATTTTGAAATGCTAGCATTCAGGGCCAGGGATCGCGGGTGGCTAGGGGGGTACTTCCTCTTCCGCTCCAGTGTTTGGGAAATAGAGAGCTGAAAGCTTCCATGGGACATTGTGGAGATGGTTGGTGACCCAGGTGGTAGTGTTGCTGGCAGATCATCTGTTTGCGGGTTGGCAGGTGTCACTGTCACTACAGAGGTGGATGAAGAGGCCGAGACTGCAGCAGAAGAGGAAGCAGGAGGAGCCAGAGACCTTTCTTGGTTTTTGCGGTGTCTACTCCACTGCATCTCGTGCTTTGCACTTAGATGCCTGGTCATGCAGGTTGTGCTCAGGTTGAGAACGTTTATGCCTCGCTTCAAGCTCTGATTGCACAGCGTGCAAACCACTCGTGTCTTGTCATCAGGACATTGTCTGAAGAACTGCCACGCTAGGGAAGTCCTTGGACCTGGCTTTGGTGTGCTCAGTCCCTTGCTGCGTTGGGCAGTAGCAGACGTACTGTCTAGGGGATGGACGCTCCGCTTTTGCACCCTGCTCCCTCTTCTGCTGTGCTGGTGGCTCTGTGCGACCACCGCCTCTTCCTCAGAACTACACTGGTCACCTGCATGACGTTGATTCCATGTGGGGTCAAGGATCTCATCGTCCTCCACATCATCTTCCACCCAAAATTCACCCCTGCCCTCCTTGTCGGTCTGCACAATGGCGAAAGCAGCAGCAGTTGGCACCTGTGTTTCGTCATCATCCGAGACTTGCTGCGATGGTCCTCCCATGTACTCATCATGAAACATAAGTGGTTGGGCATCGGTGCACACAATCTCTTCCACTTCTGGGGCAGGGCTAGGTGGATGGCCCTGGGAAAACCCTGCTAACAGAGTCATCAAAAAGCAAAAGAGACTGCTGCATGATTTGGGGCTCAGACTGATTGGCTGATTTGCAAGGGGGTGAGGTGAAAGACTGATGGACATCGGCTGCAGGTGCCAACTCTGAACTTTCATCAGGAGACTGGGTGGGAGACAATGTGAAGGAACCGGAGGCACTGTCAGCAGCAACCCAATCTACTATCGCCTGTACTTGTCCTGGCCTCGACATTCGTACAGCCTCATTAGGCGCGCCAAAATACTGCTGCAGGCTCTGTCGCCTACTCGCACCTGAGGAAGGTGTTTCACTAGTGCGTGTAGCTGGCACAGATCGACCACGTCCTCTCCCTGCAACAGGAGCGCCACCAGCAGCACCACGACCCGGGCCACGTCCCCTTTTTGATGATCTCCTCATATTTTCAAAATTTATGATCTCGCCCTAAATGGGTGTTTTTGTATATAGCAGAATACACGTACAGTGTCTAAAGCGTTTATGAAAACGCAGAAAATGCTATTGGGAAGAAAAAAAACACTGCAAAATTTAAAAAAAATTCAATTTTTTTTGCAATATCAGAATACACGGACAGTATGTAAAGCGTTTATGAAAACGCAGAAAATGCTATTGGGAAGAAAAAAAACACTGCAAAATTAAATTTTTTGCAATGTTTTTGCAATATCAGAATACACGGATAGTGTCTAAAGCATTTATGAAAACGCAGAAAATGCTATTGGGAAAAAAAAAAAACACTGCAAAATTTATTTTTTTTGCAATGTTTTTGCAATATCAGAATACACGGACAGTATGTAAAGCCTTTATGAAAACGCAGAAAATGCTATTGGGAAGAAAAAAAACACTGCAAAATTTTTTTTTTTTGCAATGTTTTTACAATATCAGAATAAACGGATAGTGTCTAAAGCGTTTATGAAAATGCAGAAAATGCTCTTGGGAAAAAAAAACTCAGCAAAATAAAATTTTTTTGCAATGTTTTTGCAATATCAGAATTACACGGACAGTATGTAAAGCGTCTATGAAAACGCAGAAAATGCTATTGGGAAGAAAAAAAACACTGCAAAGTTAAAAAATTTTGCAATGTTTTTTCAATATCAGAATACACGGACATACTGTCCGTGTATTCTGATATTGAAAAAACATTGCAAAATTTTTTAACTTTGCAGTGTTTTTTTTCTTCCCAATAGCATTTTCTGCGTTTTCATAGACGCTTTACATACTGTCCGTGTAATTCTGATATTGCAAAAACATTGCAAAAAAATTTTATTTTGCTGAGTTTTTTTTTCCCAAGAGCATTTTCTGCATTTTCATAAACGCTTTAGACACTATCCGTTTATTCTGATATTGTAAAAACATTGCAAAAAAAAAGCGTTTATGAAAACGCAGAAAATGCTATTGGGAAGAAAAAAAACACCGCAAAATTAAATTTTTTTGCAATGTTTTTGCAATATCAGAATACACGGACAGTATGTAAAGCATTTATGAAAACGCAGAAAATGCTATTGGGAAGAAAAAAAACACTGCAAAATTAAATTTTTTTGCAATGTTTTTACAATATCAGAATAAACGGATAGTGTCTAAAGCGTTTATGAAAATGCAGAAAATGCTATTGGGAAAAAAAAACACAGCAAAATAAAAAATTTTTGCAATGTTTTTGCAATATCAGAATTACACGGACAGTATGTAAAGCGTTTATGAAAACGCAGAAAATGCACCTAAAGATCTGGCTACCCTGGGCAGACAAATTCCTTCCGCCCGACTTTGACACCACGTTATTGGAACCCTGAGCCTTCTCCAACCTGATTTCACCGTAAAAACTGAACCTTACCACTTCCGTGCGAGCCTCCTGGCCAATCTTTCTTCTCTCCCCCTGGTCTCCCCTCCCTTCTATCCCCCCCACTCTTCTCCCCTTAACCACTACTTCTAACTCCCCCACCTGTCTCCCCCCTTCACTCTCTGACTCACTCTCCTGCTTTGCCCCTCCTTGCCCCTCCCAATAAGGTAACCTATATTTACACCTTTATGACCCTTGCTGTTACCACCCCCACTGTGGCAGAGCTTCCCCTCAACCTCATGTAACTTTTGGTTGGGACCTTGGTCCTGGTTTGCACTTGTTTATGTGCGATGCGCACCGTTCGAGTTTCGATAATGCACCGACTGGTGTATAGTATTTTGCCTTACCTCAACTACTCGTTTCGCACCAGTTGTAACCTTTCGCTCTGTATATCGTTGTATATTGTTATATGTTAACCTGTAACAGTGAATGTCTCATTACTCTGTACTTTTTTGTTACCAATAAAACTATTTGAAAAGAAAACGCAGAAAATGCTATTGGGAAGAAAAAAAACACTGCAAAGTTACATTTTTTTGCAATGTTTTTTCAATATCAGAATACACGGACAGTATGTAAAGCGTTTATGAAAACGCAGAAAATGCTATTGGGAAGAAAAAAAACACAGCAAAATTAAATTTTTTTGCAATGTTTTTGCAATATCAGAATACATGGACAGTATGTAAAGCGTTTATGAAAAGCAGAAAATAATTTTGCAGTGTTTTTTTTCTTCCCAATAGCATTTTCTGCGTTTTCATAAACGCTTTACATACTGTCCGTGTATTCTGATATTGCAAAAACATTGCAAAAAAAGTGTTTTTTTTCTTCCCAATAGCAAATTTATTTGCGATGTTTTTGCAATATCAGAATACACGGTTAGTGTCTACAGCGTGTATGTATAAACACGCAGAAAATGCTATTGGGAAAAAAAAAAAAAAAAGCAAAATTAAATTTTTATGCAATGTTTTTCCAATAGCAGAATACACACAGACTATGGTGTATCTCTTAGTATATGCAGTGTTGGTCCTAATGGTGCACTGAGCTTGCAGGTAAAACTTTTATATTTTGTCTGGCACTGGCCTCATGGCACTGTTAAAAGACTGTGCACTGCACCCCAGCCAGGGTACAATTGATTTAGGAATCTCTTCAATAATTATCTCTGCCTCTTTCTTTTGCTTAATAAAGAAACTCCCTACTCTAGCTATCTAGATCGCTCACTGATCTAACTAATTAGAACAAAATTCAAGGAATGTGGACTGACTGACTAACTGACTTTAGCACACTAACTCCTAAAATCCTCTATCTCTCTGCAGCACAGGAACCTGACTAACAGTGTCTGTCTATAGCAGAATGACGCTGTGTGCTGTGTGTGTACTATATATAGAGGCTGGGTCACATGCTGCACTGGCCAATCACAGCCATGCCATTAGTAGGCATGGCTGTGATGGCTTCTAAGGGCACACTAGTGAAACGATCGTCGATTGGCTGCCCTAAAGCTGTTAAAAAGGCGCCAATACAGCGCCGAACACCGGACCCGAACCCGAACTTACAGCCAATAGTTCGGGTTCAGGTCCGGGTCCCGGACACCCAAAAGTCCGGTACGGACCCGAACTTTACAGTTCGGGTTCGCTCAACCCTACTCTGAATGGTCTAAGGTTATCAGTGGTGTACCCCAAGGTTCAGTGCTGGGACCCTACCCTACTTTTTAATATCTTTATAAATGATATTGGGTCTGGGATCAAAAGTAACATTTCTATCTTTGCAGATGACACCAAGCTATGCAGTGGAATAACGTCCTTACAGGAGGTCTCCAATTTACAAGCCAACCTCAATGCTCTGTCTAATTGGGCGAATACGTGGCAGATGAGGTTTAATGTTGATAAATGTAAAGTTATGCACTTGGGGGCTAAGAATATGCATGCATCATACATGCTAGGGGGAGTACAACTGGGGGGATCCGTAGTGGAGAAGGATCTGGGGGTTTTGGTAGATCATAAGCTCAATAATAGCATGCAATGTCAAGCTGCGGTTTCCAAAGCGAGCAAAGTCCTTTCTTGTATTAAGAGAGGTATGGACTCCAGAGAGAAAGATATCATTTTGCCCCTGTTCAAATCATTAGTAAGACCTTATCTGGAATATGCAGTTCAGTTTTGGGCACCAGTTCTCAAAAAGGATATTGGGGAACTGGAGAAAGTGCAGAGAAGGGCAACCAAACTGATAAGAGGCACGGAGGAGCTCAGCTATGAGGAAAGATTAGAGGAACTGAATTTATTCACCCTTGATAAGAGGAGATAAGGGGGGATATGATCAACATGTATAAATATATAAGGGGTCCATATAGTGAACTTGGTGTTGAGTTACCGTATTTATCGGCGTATAACACGCACTTTTTCCCCCTTAAAATCGGGGGAAAGTCGTGGGTGCGTGTTATACGCCGATACCCCAAAAAAAAAAATGACAAAAATCGGTTGCGGCGCCGAAAAATGGCGAGCGCGGCCGAAAAAGGCCGAACCGCGGCCGAAAAAGGCCGGAAAAAGCCGAAGCGCGGCCGAAAAAGACCGAAGCCGGCTGTTCAGCTCCACTCGTAGTCCCGCCTCCCTGCGCTCGCTCCCGAAACAGCAGGGAGGCGGGACTCCGAGCGGAGCTGAACAGTCGGCTCGGTCTTTTTCGGCCGCACTTCGGCCTTTTTCGGCCGCACTTCGGCCTTTTTCGGCCGCGCATGCGCGGTTTGTCACGCGGCGGGAAATTTAAACGCTGCAAACTGCAAATGACACTAGCAAGCTGCAAATGACTCTGGGCAAGCTACAAATGACTCTGGGCAAGCTACAAATGACTCTGGGCAAGCTACAAATGACTCTGGGCAAGCTACAAATGACTCTGGGCAAGCTACAAATGACGCTGGGAAAGGCTGCAAATGATGCTGGGCAAGCTACAAATGACGCTGGGCAAGCTGCAAATGACTCTGGGCAAGCTACAAATGACTCTGGGCAAGCTACAAATGACTCTGGGCAAGCTACAAATGACTCTGGGCAAGCTACAAATGACGCTGGGCAGGTTGCAAATTACGCTGGGAAAGGCTGCA
Source organism: Lithobates sylvaticus (assembly GCA_028564925.1). NCBI lineage: Eukaryota > Metazoa > Chordata > Amphibia > Anura > Ranidae > Lithobates > Lithobates sylvaticus. Next base: position 40,082,309 of record CM053035.1, on the reverse strand, counting down.
AATGACGCTGGGCAAGCTACAAATGACGCTGGGCAAGCTGCAAATGACGCTGGGCAAGCTGCAAATGACGCTTAAATGTAAGTTTTTTTTTTCCCTAAACTTCTCTCCTAAAACTTTTTTTCCTTAAAATTCCCTCCTAAACTTGGGGTGCGTGTTATATGCCGGTGCGTGTTATACGCCGATAAATACGGTATTCACTTTACAGTCAACACAGAGGACAAGGGGGCACTCTTTACGTCTAGAGGAAAAGAGATTTAATCTCCAAATACTGAAAGGTTTCTTCACAGTAAGTAAATGTGGAATAGACTCCCTGCAGAGGTGGTTCTGGCCAGCTCAGTAGATTGCTTTAAGAAAGGCCTGGATACTTTCCTAAATGTACATAATATAACTGGGTACTAGCATTTATAGGTAAAGTTGATCCGGGGAAAATCCGATTGCCTCTTGGGGGATCAGGAAGGAATTTTTTCCCCTGCTTTAGCAAATTGGAGCATGCTCTGCTGGTTTTTTTTTTGCCTTCCTCTGAATCAACTGTGGGTATAGAATGGGGTATATGGGATTGTATGATATTTATTTTTATTTTTTTTATTTTTTTTATTTGTGGTTGAACTGGATGGACATGTGTCTTTTTTCAACCTAACTAACTATGTAACTATGTAACTATGTTTTGAACGGTTCATTTTTTTCCCCCGAAGTTTTTGGAATACGTGGAAAAAAAATGAAAACGCATTGAAGTAGCAACTTCAGGCGTTTTAGGAGCAAAAAATAACACATCTAATCTCTCAACCACCTATTACACTTTTGAAGACCCTGGAGCACCAGGACAATAGAAATGCCCACAAAGTGACCCCATTTTCGAAAGCTAACACACTAACGTATAATCTATGAGGCATAATGAGTCTTTTGAACAGTTCATTTTTTTCCCGAAGTTTTTGGAATACGTGGAAAAAAAAAGAAAACACATTTTTTTTTACACAAAGTTGTGCATTTTCAAGATATTTCCAACACATAGCATGTACATAGCAAAAATGACACCCCAAAATATATTCTGCTATTCCTCCTGAGTACGGCGATACCACATGTGTGAGACTTTTACACAGCCTGGCCACATAGAGGCCCACCATCCAAGAAGCACTATCAGGTGTTCTAGGGGCATAAATTACGCATCCAATTTCCTTACAATCACATTTTTGAAGGCCCTTCATATTTCTAACACAGCACGCACATACCAAAAGTTACACCCTAAAATACATTCTGCTAAGTAAAGGGTAAACAAAAGATTACAGTACCTGTGGTTTTAGTAGTGCAATTGTCCACAGGAGGAGAGCCCTGATCCAGGCAGCAGGCAGGGACGTGGTCAGCGACAGTGAATGGAATTGTCCAGGCAGCAGGCAGGAATATTGTCCATAGTCAGTAAAGACAGGGATACTGTCCATATACAGCCCAGGGTCAGTGTAAGTAGAGACGTTGCCAGCAGTGCCAAAATATTGGTCCTGGTAGTAAGCAGGAACACGGCCAGGAAAGAATGGGGACAGGGGTAGAGGCTTCTCCCACCCAAATCTCTTTGAAGCCTCCGAGTCTCCAGACCCTAATCCGGGAGCGAGAAAACTAAAAAATTTGTTTTCTTTATCCAGAAAAACAATTCTGGAGCCCCTCACATGTGTGAGACCCCTGTGTTCCCACTAGCATAGCAGGGTAAAAGATCAATCCAAGAGGCAGGCAAAAAACGTGGTCAAACAGTCCAGAGCAGGCAGAGGTAGGTACAGTTTAGCGTTAGGCAGAAGCGTGGTCCTATAACAGGCCAGGGTCAGTTCCGGAGAAGGCAGAAGTATGTTTAGTGTTAGGCAGAAGCTTGGTCATATAACAAGCCAGGGTCGGTTCCGGAGAAGGCAGAGGTATGTACAGTTCAGTGCAGTGGCATGGGGTGTGGAGGAAAATGATTGGAAATGAGAATTACGTTTACCATACTTCCCTAATAATTTAGAGATGTATGGTAACGGCGGAAACATTGACTTATACAGAGGCCTGATTGGGAAGGACAATCGGGACAATAATATGTGGTGTGTCTTCTAATTCCTTCTAAAGAGAACACCCGGCATTTCTTCTGACGTCTGTGGCCTGTTTCTCAGCAGGGGATTTTCTCAGGAAAGTGGCGCTCGTGGAGTCTGCTCACGGAATCAGAGCGAATAGTTGCTGGTGGGCTTTCAGGGTACAAAAGGGCAGAAATAACTTCTTCTTGGCAGTGCAGATAGGGTACGGGGTTCTCCGTAGATTTTTGGTAAATAACATAAGTGTTATACATGGCCAAACTGAAAAAAATAAATGGACACTTTCTTATACCAGTGGCGGGAATTTCTTGTGGGAAGGTAGGGTTCAATCATCTGATCGTTGAAGTCCACTCCCCCCATAAACAAATTATAATCATATGCAAGCTGGTTTCTGGGTTGAGCCGTTTCTTCTGGAGACTTCCACGTAGGTGTCATTATGTATTGTCGTAAGCATGTGGACGTTTTGTCTGTCCCTCCACTTTACAGCCAATAGCTCCTGGTTCTGCAAAGATGCTGTCTCCCCTCGTCGTAGCCTTTCATTGACGAGTTTTTGCGGGAAGCCCTTTCTATTGGCTCTTACTGTACCACATGCTGGGGTGTCTCTCCGGTGAAGATTGCGGAAGAGGGGCAAGCTAGTATAGAAATTATCCACATAAAGATGGTAGCCCTTTCCAAGGAGTGGATAGACAAGCTCCCAGACCACTTTTCCGCTGGCTCCGATGTACTCTGGGCATTCAGGGGATGCAGTTGGGAGTCCTTCCCTTCGTACACCCGGAAGGAGTAGATGTACCCCGTGGCTCGGTCACAAAGTTTGTACAGTTTAACCCCATATTGGGCCCTTTTGCTGGGGATAAACTGTTTTGATGCCAAGCCTGCCTGAGAATTTTACAAGGGACTCATCCACGCAAATATTCTGTTCGGGGGTATATAATTGGGGAAATTTTTCAGAGAAATAATTTAGGAGTGGACGAATTTTAAATAGTTTGTCATAAGCTGGGTCATTTCGGGGAGGGCACTGGGTGTTGTCATTGTAGTGGAGGAACCGCATAATTATTAGGTATCTGGATCTTGGCATAAGGGATGAGAAGACTGGCATGTGGTAGACCAATAGGAGTACAATTGTTTTTTTTTTTTTTAGAGTCCCATTGAAAAAGTTAGGCCTAAGAAAATTTTGAATTCCTCTACGGTTAGTTCTCTCCACTGAAAGGGACGGGCGTAACTAGAGCAAGGGTTACTTACTATGTGCTTCTGTGCGTAGAGGTTGGGCCACAATGGATGATAGTAAGTCTTCGGTGAAAATCAAGTGAAAAAAATCAAGCATTGCAAAATCATCAGTGTTCACCTGGACACCTGGCTGGGCGGTGAAAGGGGGGATATTTGCTGCTCCGGAATTAGGGGGAAGCCACAGGGGGTTTTGAAGGGCATAGGGAAGGCTGGCATGGCCCCTATCCCTTTGGGGCTGAGATGACACCCTACTGGTGCCTGGCCTTTGTTATAGTGGCTCTGCTCTCCAGGTGGACGGCTCTGCTCTCGAGGTAGTAGGCTGCTGCTCCACACTACAACGCCTTCTTTTCACAGGCACACATTCCTCTTCCGATTCTGTATCAGACCTGCTGCTTGTAACGGGTTCATAGGCCAAATTCGTATCTGACTGAGACTCAGAGAGCTCCCCGCTGCTTTCATCTGGCATACTCCGATCTGAGCTGTCAGTTTTTTTTTTTCGATCAACCCACTGGGATAAAACTACATTATACAGTGGTGTGAAAAAGTGTTTGCCCCCTTCCTCATTTCCTGTTCCTTTGCATGTTTGTCACACTTAAGTGTTTCGGAACATCAAACCAATTTAAACAATAGTCAAGGACAACACAAGTAAACACAAAATGCAATTTGTAAATGAAGGTGTTTATTATTAAAGGTGAAAAAAAAATCCAAACCATCATGGCCCTGTGTGAAAAAGTAATTGCCCCCTAAACCTAATAACTGGTTGGGCCACCCTTAGCAGCAACAACTGCAACCAAGCGTTTGCGATAACATGCAATGAGGCTTTTACAGCGTCCTGGAGGAATTTTGGCCCACTCATCTTTGCAGAATTGTCCTAATTCAGTTACATTAGAGGGTTTTCGAGCATGAACGGCCTTTTTAAGGTCATACCACAACATCTCAATAGGATTCAGGTCTGGACTTTGGCTAGGCCACTCCAAAGTCTTCATTTTGTTTTTCTTCAGCCATTCGGTGGTGGACTTGCTGGTGTGTTTAGGATCATTGTCCTGCTGCAGAACCCAAGTTCGTTTCAGCTTGAGTACACGAACAGATGGTCGGACATTCTCCTTCAGGATCTCTTGGTAGACAGCAGAATTCATAGTTCCTTTTATCACGGCAAGTCTTCCAGGTCCTGAAGCAGCAAAACAGCCCCAGACCATCACACTACCACCACCATATTTTACTGTTGGTATAATGTTCTTTTTCTGAAATGCAGTGTTCCTTCTACGCCAGATATACTTGGACACACACCTTCCAAAGAGTTCCACTTTTGTCTCATCGGTCCACAGAATGTTGTCCCAAAAGTCTTGGGGATCATCAAGATGTGTTGTGGAGAAATTGAGACGAGCTTTGATGTTCTTTTTGCTCAGCAGTGGTTTTCTCCTTGGAACTCTGCCATGCAGGCCATTTTTGCCCAGTCTTTTCCTGATGGTGGAGGCATGAACGCTGACCTTAACTGAGGCAAGTGAGGCCTGCAGTTCCTTGGACGTTGTTGTGGGGTCTTTTGTGACCTCTTGGATGAGTCGTCGCTGCGCTCTTGGGGTAATTTTGGGCGGCCGGCCACTCCTGGGAAGGTTCACCACTGTTCCATGTCTTCGCCATTTGTGGATAATGGCTCTCACTGTGGTTCGCTGGATTCCCAAAGCTTTGGAAATGGCTTTATAACCCTTTCCAGACTGATAGATCTCAATTACTTTCTTTCTCAATTGTTCCTGAATTTCTTTGGGTCTCGGCATGATGTGTAGCTTTTAAGGATCTTCTGGTGGACCTTACTGTGTCAAGCAGCTCCTATTTAAGTGATGCCTTGATTGTGAACAGGTGTGGCAATAATCAGGCCTGGGTGTGGCTAGAGAAATTGAACTCAGGTGTGGACAACCACAGTTATAGTATGTTTTAACAAGGGGGGCAATCACTTTTTCACACAGGGCCATGATGGTTTGGATTTTTTTTCACCTTTAATAATAAACACCTTCATTTACAAATTGCATTTTGTGTTTACTTGTGTTGTCCTTGACTATTGTTTAAATTGGTTTGATGTTCGGAAACACTTAAGTGTGACAAACATGCAAAGGAACAGGAAATGAGGAAGGGGGCAAACACTTTTTCACACCACTGTACCTACTGTTATACCTACTGGGATTAAACTACATTATACCCACTGTTATACCCACTGGGATTAAACTACATTATACCCACTGTTATACCCACTGGGATAAAACTACATTATACCCATTGTTATACCCACTGGGATTAAACTGCATTATACCCACTGTTATACCCATTGGGATAAAACTACATTATACCCACTGTTATACCCACTGGGATACAACTACATTATGCCCACTGTTATACCCACTGGGATTAAACTATATTATACCCACTGTTATACTCACTGGGATTAAACTACATTATACCCACTGTTATACCCACTGGGATAAAACTACATTATACCCACTGTTATACCCACTGGGATTAAACTACATTTTACCCGCTGTTATACCCACTGGGATAAAATTACATTATACCCGCTGTTATACCCACTGGGATAAAACTACATTATACCCACTGTTATACCCAATGGGATTAAACTACATTATACCCGCTGTTATACCCATTGGGATAAAACTACATTATACACTGTTATACCCACTGGGATAAAACTACATTATACCTGCTGTTATACCCACTGGGATAAAACTACATTATACCGGCTGTTATACCCACTGGGATAAAACTACATTATACCCGCTGTCATACCCACTGGGATAAAACTACATTATACCTGCTGTTATACCCACTGGGATGAAACTACATTATACCCACTGTTATACCCACTGGGATTAAACTACATTATACCCGCTGTTATACCCATTGGGATAAAACTACATTATACCCACTGTTATACCCACTGGGATAAAACTACATTATACCCGCTGTTATACCCACTGGGATAAAACTACATTATACCCGCTGTCATACCCACTGGGATTAAACTACATTATACCCGCTGTTATACCCATTGGGCTAAAACTACATTATACCCACTGTTATACCCACTGGGATAAAACTACATTATACCCGCTGTTATACCCACTGGGATAAAACTACCTTATAGCCATTGTTATACCCACTGGGATTAAACTACATTATACCCGCTGTTATACCCACTGGGATAAAACTACATTATACCCGCTGTTATACCCATTGGGCTAAAACTACATTATACCCGCTGTTATACCCACTGGGATAAAACTACATTACACCCGCTGTTATACCCACTGGGATAACACAACATTATACCCGCAGTTATACCCACTGGGATTAAACTACATTACACCCGCTGTTATACACATTGGGATTAAACTACATTATACCCACTGTTATACCCACTGGGATAAAACTACATTATACCCGCTGTTATACCCACTGGGATTAAACTACATTATACCCACTGTTATACCCATTGGGATAAAACTACATTATACCCGCTGTTATACCCACTGGGATAAAACTACATTATACCCGCTGTTATACCCACTGGAATAAAACTACATTATACCCTCTGTTATATCCCCTGGGATTAAACTACATTATACCCGCTGTTATATCCCCTGGGATTAAACTACATTATACCCGCTGTTATATCCACTGGGATAAAACTACATTATACCCTCTGTTATACCCACTGGGATTAAACTACATTATACCCTCTGTTATACCCAGTGAGATAAAAACTAGTAGTGTGCACCGGGCTTTACATCATAGATTTTCACACCACAATTTCTGCAGCGCAAACGCGTTTCTGCATGCGTGTTTTTAATGCATTGTTGATGCGTTCTGGTGCATTTCCCCCTTTTTTCTTCATCTCAGTTGAAGACATGTGCGTTGCAGTGTGTTTTCCCCCGTTCCAGATGAATTCCATACAGAAAATATGCAACATGTTCTACTTTTTCTGACTGCACTGGAATGCACTGCACTGATGTGAACTAGGGCCATAGAAATCCATGTTTAACAATGTCCATGCATTTTTCATGCAGAATAAAAACGCACTGCACTGCATCTGATGTGAACCAGCCCTTAGCTCAGAAAATGGGTATTTTTGTCTCCCATTGATTTCAGTAGGGTTTGGGTTATGCATCCATAGTTGTTTGAACTTTTCTGAACTCTGCTCAAACTGAACCCAGGGCAATGCAGCTCATTGCTACTGTGCATCAGGATCTTTTATTTTTGTTTTCACATGTTCACATTTTTATTTTCTAATGTGTTATAAATTACAGCTCAAGCTTGGTCGACCAATAAGAACAGTACAGACATATTCCTCTTTTTCCCATGTGAGCTGTGGATGAACTGATTACACTATAATTTGTATTTCGCTTTATATTTGAAACATACGATCGCTGATCTTCTTATCTGTCACTGTCTCTTGCAGTTCTCCTCGGTGTGTTGGTGGATGTGTCCGGTGGAATGAGGAGTATTCAGCTGATCCCTCAGAATCCGGTCATCGGAGGATCTGTCACTATGAATGTTACTGGGATTACTGGGAAAATTCGTTTTTTTATTTGGTTTAAAGGATTAAACACAAACCCTGATCATATAATCCTTACATATATTCCTGATGATAAGTACCTACTTCCTGGACCTCTGAACAATAGTAGGATGACACCTCTCCTCGATGGATCTCTACAGATCTCCAACCTAAATAGAATGGATGAGGGAAATTACACAGTGAAGATACAAACAGATGATCAACGTGATACACAAGTATACTTGAAAATCTATGGTGAGTAATGTATCTGAAAATTGTCAGAAAGATTTACCTAAAATTTATTTATTTATTTTTCACTGTATTTATATTAATGTAAAAGGAGTACATGGTGGGGAACTAAAATGTAACTAAAGGGAAAAATGTGGATAGAATGGGGAGGGGGTTAGAACCTCTGTCAGGATTTCATTGCAGTCTGTGTCCCCCACGCAGCTTGTTTAAACCTGCAGTTTTGTGTGTGTGGGGGGGGGGGCATTAACCACTTTCAGACCGGACCATTTTGCTGGCTTAAGATCAGACCACTTTTTGCGATTCTGCACTGCATCGCTTTAACTGACAATTGCGCGGTCATGCGACGTTGCTCCCAAACAAAATTGACGTTCCCACAAATAGAGCTTTCTATTGGTGGTATTTGATCGCCCCTGCGGTTTTTATTTTTTGCGCTATAAACAAAAAAAGAGCGACAATTTTGAAAAAAACGCATTATGTTTTACTTTTTACCATAATAAATATGCCCCAAAATATAAAAAAAAAAGTTTTTTTCCTCAGTATAGGCCGATACGTATTCTTCTACATATTTTTGGTAAAAAAAAATCGCAATAAGCGATTATTGATTGGTTTGCGCAGAAGTTATAGCGTTTACAAAATGGGGGATAGTTTTATAGCATTTTTATTAATAATTTTTTTTTTTACGAGTAATGGCGGCGATCAGCGATTTTTATTGTGACTGCGACATTATGGCGGACACATCGGACATTTTTGACACATTTTTGGGACCATTGTCATTTATACAGCAATCAGTGCTATTTAAATGCACTAATTTCCTGTGTAAATGACACTGGCAGCGAAGGGGTTAACCACTAGGTGGCAGTGTAGGGGTTAAGTGTTCCTAGGGGCATGTCACTAACTGTGGGGGGGGCGTGGCTGTGATTTAGTGAACACTGATCTCTGCTCCAATCACAGGGAGCAGAGATCGGTGTCACTAGGTGCTAGGCAGAACGGGGAGATGCTGTTTACTTCCGCATCTCCCCGTTCAGCCATCCCGTGAGACGATCGCGGGTATCCCCACGGCGATCGAGTCCGCGGGACCCGCGACCGGACTCACAGGGATCCCGACCAGCGCGCGCGATGGCAGGACGGCAATCTTAACCGCTTCCCGACCGCCCACTGTATATTTACGTCCTCAGAAGGGCACGGGCAGGCAAAAGGATGTACGGGTACGGCCCCTTTAATTGCCTAGCTGTGGGGTCGCGCGCGCGCCGCCGCCGGTCGGGAGCTCCGTGACCACGGCCGCGGGACCAGCGGACCCGTTCGCCGCTGGTGTCCCCCGATCGGGTCACAGAGCTGAAGAACGGGGAGAGGTATGTGTAAACAAACCTCTCCCCGCGCTTCCTACTCTGCCTGTCAGTGATCTGCTGTTCCGGGTCATCGGGAACAGCCGATCACTGACGTCAGACGTCAGCCACGCCCCCTACTGTAAAAAAACACACAACACGTCACACTAACTCCTCCCCGCCCCCTAGTGGTTAACTCCTTCACTGCCACTGTCATTTACATAGGAATCAGTGCTATTTAAATAGCACTGATTTCTGTATAAATGACAATGGTCCCAAAAATGTGTCAAAAATGTCCGATGTGTCCACCATAATGTCGCAGTCACAATAAAACTATCCCCTATTTTGTAAACGCTATAACTTTTGCGCAAACCAATTGCTAATTGCAATTTTTTTTTTTTTTTACCAAAAATATGTAGAAGAATACGTATCGGCCTAAACTGAGGAAAAAAAAAGTTTTTTTATATATTTTTTGGGGAAATTTATTATAGCAAAAAGTAAAAAATATTGTTTTTTTTTCAAAATTGGCGCTCTATTTTTGTTTATAGCGCAAAAAATAAAAACCGCAGAGGTGATCAAATACCACCAAAAGAAAGCTCTATTTGTGGGAAAAAAAGGAAGCCAATTTTGTTTGGGAGCCACGTCGCACGACTGCGCAATTGTCAGTTAAAGCGACGCAGTGCCGAATCGCAAAAAGGGGCCTGGTCCTTTGGCTGCTAATTGGTCCGGGGCTGAAGTGGTTAAAGGGGACATTCCTGTACGCCCTTTTGCCTGTCTGTGCAATTCTGTTGATGTACATCATCGTGCGCCGGTCGGAAATCGGTTAAAAACACATGGTGATGGACGTGCTGACGTAGCGTCCGCACGGAGGGAGGAGTTTAGGCCAGAGGGCTGAGGAGGACAGACGAGCAGCCAGGGAGGACGCGGGACCGCTCCGGGGATGAGATGATGCAGATGCCTGCTCGTCATCTCGCCCTCCCGGGGAAAGCAGCACAGGAGGCGCGTTCCTTACCACACAGGGAAAATTGAGACAACCGGCAGACCCAGCAGCATTAATCGGGACGCGTAGCACCGGCTCTCCCCCCCACCAACCCGCCTCCGCAAACTCAGCGCACCGGACTTATAGATAGTCACAAACAAATGTGGTCAGCGCTTCAAGGAAAACATCGACTGTGAGTATACATCACACCCTCATTGAAGCCTGTCCCACCTGGAGGTAAGAATAAACCACTTGTTGATCTGCCGTGCTGAAGATATGCCCAGGATTATATAAATGAGCTAGGACAATGTGCAAATGTTATTTTTCTCATGCGGCTGGTGGCTAGATCCGGTCCTCTGCTTTCTTATCTGGTTTGGGTGCCCTCGTCTTTCCCCTTTCCTCCTACCCTCGCGGGGGCACCACCCCCCCCCCCCCTCTCTCGTAAGAGGGGATAGGCGGATTACAGCTTAAATTGACCCCGTATTAAGAGGGGAGTAGCAACCAGTACCTAGTTTTTCTTTTGGTTTTCCTTTGCATGTGCAGCAGTGTGAAAACCTATCGGTACCTGTCCTTCAATTGCACCAGGCAAACTCCGGTGTGTATTAAGTTCCAGAGAGGAAGATGGGGGGAGAGATCTATGCGGGGGCTGAGGGTTGCTAGCCCACCCTGAGATCCAGTGCTTCTAGACCACCCTCCGTAAGGGGGAATACCCCACTGCGTCGAGGGATACGTGGGAGAAGTCTAGAGGTGCCCAGGAGGAAAATCAAAAAGGGAGAGTTTAGGGGAGAAGACCCCATGACTACCACCCCGGAGGGTGAGGGAGGCTGTAAATCCTAAGGAACTAGCGGCACCTGTCCCCCCCCCCTTGCGCTTGCTTAGAGAGACTTTTTTACACAACGACAGAAGAGGAAGTGGACCTTAGTGGGTCTCTGTTCACACCATATCACATTACCCAAAAAAGTGAAGCGTTATAGTTTTTTTTTTTTTTTTTTTTTTTTTTTTTTTCTCTCCTAAAAAAAATACAAGGCGTGAGGAGACAACCGTGTTTAAGACATTGAAAGGGCGTAAACTGTTTATTGCTGAAGATAACTGGCAGGAAGGGTGAACAAACCCCCCCATTTAAATGTAACAGCCCCAGCCATAGTGTCCGTGTTTTTTACCCCACTCAAAGACCTTGCAAGCAAAAAAGGTCCCCCCCAGTTTCTTGCAAAATAGACTGTACACACTAGAGGGACACCCAGAAGGACGCCCCAGGCCCTAAAGTTTAGGGGGGCATATGTAACAAAAAATACTCCCAAGAAGCCCGGACAGGACTCCGAGAGACGGACAAGGTCGTCCTATTATAGGCCAAATAGAACTTAAAGGGGTAACCGGGTTTTAATCGTCATAAGATATTAACTTTGTGAAGAGGAGACACAGAGAGGGGGAGTTAAGACTGAAAGAGGGAAGAAAAAAAAAAAAAAAAAAAAAACCCGAGGGAGATACTCCCAGTGGACAGGGATATCAGAGGACCTCCCCGGAGATAGACTTCTCAAAGTCACAGAAGACCACAAGATCACGAGAAGGGGGCACCAGGAAGGATAAAGACTGCGTGGACAAAACCACCTGGTTAATCCAGGAGAGGCGCAATACTCTGGGGGCATCAGGGCATTGGAACGACCAATCAGGGAGAGAGAGGGAGCAGGGCTTAGTCCAGGCGCCCCAGACGGCCCCGGTACAGACTACGAGTCCAAAAGATCCTAAACTATCAAGGGGTAAAAGACAGCCTTAAAGCAAGGACCTCAATAAAAGTTAGGCTGTGGAAAAGGGCCCAGGAGGCCTAGGCATACAACAAGACTGGGGAAGAGAATCAGACCCACCAAGAAGGCCAACATGAGCAAAGATCCAGTTAAACAGCCTAAGAAAGCAACCACCAAAGGCAGCAAAGGGGAGACAAGTACAATCAAACACTATCTAAGACAGGGTGCAAGCCCAAAAACATTGGGAAAAGAAACCCAGGCCGGAGCTTCCCCGGAGAGAAGGGGCGGGGCTGAAGGAGAAATCAACAACTCCAGAGCGGACCTCACAATGGAGACTGAGATCGAGCTTAGCAGGGGGTATGATCAACAACCAGGAGCCCACATCCCCAATAAACTCGAAATGGAGGCGATGCTATTATGCCTGGAAAATGTAATCAAACTAGAAATTAACTCCCTGCGGGAGGACATGGGCCATCTGTTGTCCAGGGTTGAAGTGGTGGAAGGGAGAGCGGACTCTATAGATTTGGAAATCGCGAGGCTGAAAACGCAATTGAAAGGCGCCTATCTCACTCAGAGAGACACCCTCTATAAGATAGAGGACCAAGAGAACAGGGACAGGAGGCAAAATCTGAGGCTGCGTGCCGTCCCGGAACAAAGAGGGGAAGACCTGGAAAAAAAACTATGGGAAATCTTGGGCCCCATAAGTGGCAAGGACTCAGATCATTTTCCCCACATAGAAAGGATACATCGAGTAGGAAGATCCGAAAGGGGGGTCGCAGAGCGGACTCGGGACATAATTGTCAGATTCAGCCATTTTAAAGAAAAAGAGGACCTGTGGGCTAAAATAAGAAATAAGTCCCCTATATTGTATAAGGATGCTGAAATTCAAGTGTACGCAGATCTATCGGCCCAAACCCTCGAAAGACGGAGACATCAGAAACCCCTGCTGGAAATCCTGAGAAGTGAAAATATAAGATATAACTGTTGTTTCCCCTCATGTTTAATAGGGTCAAAAGAGGGGTGTACGGCCAGGTTGAGGTACCCGGAAGAAGTGCAGGGATTTTGTACGAAACTCGGGATCTCAGTCCCGGACCTGCAGGGATGGAATGAAATGGAAGGCCTGGGGGACCTCAGGAGGGGGAGTGGGGGAGGGGAGGGAAGAAGGGAGAATGCCCACCTGTAGCTGCAAAATAATTCTGTTCAAATCGGCCCTGCCCCCTCCCCCTCTGCGCCCTGAGTCTGGGCCGCGGAGGGGGAGGGGAGGGCTAAATAAACTCCACCTCACCAGGAATCCGGAGTCTAAGGGAAGCCACAAAGGATGGCCCCCAATGACCCGGGGACCCTAGTCGGGGTAAGAGAGGGGGGGGGGGGAGAGGAGGGGGGGGGAGGAAGGGAGGGGAGGGGATGGGAGAAAGGGGGAGGGAAACCCCTTCCGCTGCTGGGCCGTTATCATCATTAACACCTCAGAGGGAAAAAGAAAAAAAAAAAAAAAAGAAAAAACAAAGCGACAACCCAAAAAATAAATGAAGGACATCGAAATTAAATTTTTATCTTATAATGTGAAAGGCTTAAACTCTCCTGGCAAGCGTATCAAAGTACTGGAGGAAGTAGAGAGATATGGGGCGGGAATAGTGTTCTTGCAGGAGACTCACCTGGCACATACCTCAAATATTAGACTGTTTTCTCCAGCTCTCCCAAATTGGTTTTATGGAGACACTATCTCAAGCAGGGCAAGAGGAGTGGCCATTGGGATTGCGAGGGATATTGACTTCACGGTGGAGGGGAGAATGACGGACCCCGAGGGGAGGTACCTGTTTCTTAGGGGATCTCTCCTAGGGGTAGAACTCACACTGACCAATGTTTATGCCCCCAACACCAAACCTATCTCATACCTCGAAGCAGTTCTGCGTAAGTTGAGGGCCTTCAAAAAAGGATATTTGATCCTGATGGGGGATCTCAATTTCGTGATGGACCCCGCGTGGGACAGTACGTCTGGTGGAACGGGGAGGGGTTACGCACAATTGAAACGGATTAAAAAAAAAATAAAAAAATCGGAGGATCAACTGTTGGATGTATGGAGGATCCAGCACCCGCAGTCAAGAGACTACTCGTTCTTCTCCCCTGTCCACCAGACGTATTCCCGCCTGGATCATATCTTAATAGATCATGGCATACTGGAAAGGGTCAAAGAATCAGATATTGGAATAGCCTCCCTCTCGGACCACGCGCCGGTATCCATGAGGCTAAGGTTCCCCGAATACAAACAACCCTCTAGCGGATGGAAACTTAATCCAGAATTACTACATGATAAAGAAATTAGGGACTATATTAAAAAGGAGCTAGAATGGTTCTTTCAAATCAACGACAACGGGGAGGTCTCAGAGGCCCAACTATGGGACGCCCACAAAGCGTTCATAAGGGGGCTCCTGATAGCAAAAGCCTCATGGAAAAAAAGGAGAGGTCGAGAAAAACGCAGGCTCTGATGGCTGAGATTAAAACTCTCGAGCAAAAGCACAAATCTGGGGGGGCACTCATCCAGAGCACATACATAGAGCTTACGGATAAGAGAGAGGAATTAAAAGACTTAGCCGAACAGGAAGTCAGACAGAAGTTTAATAAAATGGCCAGGGAACAGTATATATGGGGTAACAAGCCAGGGAAATACTTAGCAAGGAAATTACAAAAAAAGAAAACCAGAAATTTTATCGAAAAAATCCAAACAAGAAACGGGGAGATGAAGTTTATCCCTAGTGAAATAGCATCTACATTCAGAGATTACTATAAAGAACTCTATGAGGTGAAAACTAAGGGAAACAACGACAGCATTGAAAATAGCCAGAAAACCTGCGAGTTCCTAGGGAGGGCAGGGTTAACGGTCCTAGGCGGGGAAGAGAGAGATGAGCTCGAGAGGCCAATAACTGAGGAGGAGATCCTAGCAGCCATCAACAACTCACCAACAGGGAAGAGTCCGGGTCCGGATGGCTTCACGGCCTCATATTACAAAACGTACAAAGATATCCTTATACCGAGATTGCTGCGATACATGAATGGACTAGGGATAGACTATGATATGAGCGAAGATGCCCTAAAAGCTACGATCACCCTCTTGAGGAAGGATGGGAAGGATGGATCGGTGTGCTCGAATTATAGACCCATTTCTTTACTAAATTTCGACACAAAATTATACGCCAAGATATTGGCGGATCGAATAAAGGGGCACCTGGGCACACTGATCCATCCGGACCAGGTTGGTTTTGTCCCGGGCAGAGAGGGGAGGGACAATGGGATCCGGACACTGCTAGCCATACAGAGGATGGGAGATTCGAGAACCCCCAGTCTACTTCTCTCAATAGACGCTGAAAAAGCGTTTGACAGGGTAGACTGGGGGTTCATGTTCAACACTCTGCAGAGGATGGGCTTCGGACCTAGAATTATTCAAAAAATTAAAACCTTATACACTCATCCGAAAGCAAACATCAAGGTCAATGGAACGACCTCCGCTGAGTTCGAACTGTTTAATG
The DNA here is from genome assembly GCA_028564925.1 of Lithobates sylvaticus. Taxonomy (NCBI): domain Eukaryota; kingdom Metazoa; phylum Chordata; class Amphibia; order Anura; family Ranidae; genus Lithobates; species Lithobates sylvaticus. Next base: position 40,066,669 of record CM053035.1, on the reverse strand, counting down.
GAACTAGGCAGGGCTGTCCACTCTCCCCCCTCCTTTTTATCCTATCCCTGGAACCGCTGTTAGCTACAATTCGCGGAAACCCAGAGGTGGAAGGCTGTAGAGTCGGCAGCGAAGAGCACAAACTTGCGGCCTTCGCGGACGACGTCCTCTTTTACGTAAGCTCACCCCAGAAGTCAGTCCCTACATTGCTTAAAACCTTAAAGGAATATGGGGAATTAACAAACTTTAGAATCAATGCCTCAAAAACGTTTATTCTTAACATTAATCTCAACAAAATAGAGAAACAGAATCTTCAGAAAACAGTTAATTTCGCTTGGAAAAAAAGGATAAAATACTTAGGAATCGAACTGGCTAACAACTCGAGGAAATTATACAAAATAAATTATATTCCGCTTCTAGAAGACATAAAAAAAAAAAATGCCAAGAGCTGAAGGGTAAAATTTTATCCTGGACAGGCAGGATCAATTCGGTAAAAATGATGATCTTACCAGTCATCACATACAAATTTCAGATGCTCCCCCTCCCTCTCCCAAAACAGTACCTCGGTAAATTAAGAGCTATTATAATGAATTTCATATGGAACTATAAAAAACATAGAATCTCCCTCCAAGTTTTAAAACAAGACAAAAGTCAGGGTGGTCTCGCGGTCCCAGACATAGAAAGTTACTACCATGCTATAGCACTATTGAGAATCGCAGAATGGGGTAAAACAGGTAACACGAAAAGATGGGTTAGTTTGGAAGAAGCACTGAGTGAAGTTAGGTTGGGGAGGATTGTGTGGAATCCTCCGAAAAGTCGGACACTGGGAGAAAAAACACACATAATCACAACCACGACCTTAAAAATCTGGGACAAAATCTATAAAATATTTAACAAGAAATACAACTCGCCACTTATAGCACTTAAAGAAAATCCTATTTTCCCGCCAGGGTTAAAGGAAATAGGAGGTGATTGGATCAGAAAGGATAGCACGAGACTAGGGGAAGTTATTAGCAAGGGGAAAATTATGACACTGCACGAGTTACAGAAAAATGAGGCTTTTTCCATAGATGGATGGCGGCATCGTCAGCTAACCCACTTTGTGGGCTCTCTCCCTAGCCCATTAAGGGAGGCCAAGGACCTAACAAAATTAGAGAAAATCTTCACGGCAGAATGCTCTAAAAAAAGAATATCTAGAATCTATAAATTGTTATTAGAAAGAGACAGACCAGAGATGCCGCCATACCTTACCAAATGGGAAAGCGAACTAGGAACACAATTAGAAATAGGCACAAGTAAGAAAATTGTAAAATTAGCACATGGGTCAGCTGTAGACGCGAAAACTGCGGAAACAAATTATAAGTGCATGGCCAGGTGGTATAGAACCCCGGATAGGGTCAGCAATTTCCAGGTGGATACACCAGCAAACTGCTGGAGGGGGTGCGACCAAAGGGGTACAATGGGTCATTTATGGTGGGAGTGTGCTAAAATCAAAAAATTTTGGGAGACCATCTTAAAATTCATAAAAGAAATAACAACGATCGAGGTAAAAAATGACCCTTGGGTGGTACTGATGCATGCTACATCGAAGGAAATTAGGCAATATAAAAGGCACATTGATCCCCCATCTGCTCAATGCGGCTAAAAAGGTAATCCCAAGGAGGTGGAAGGACAGGGATAGCCCACCCTTATGGGAATGGGTTGACGCGGTGGAATCCACTTACATGATGGAATGTGTGCTGTACATTGGGGAAGAGGACAGAGAGGCCACGAGGGCCAGATGGGAGAGCTGGAGAAAATTCAAGAGGTCCTGGAGCTATAGGGAGGCCTTGCGAGTGCAGCCGTGATAACTGATGACCCCTAGGGGTGGGAAGTCGGAAGGAGATCTAGCCGCGGAAAGGCAGACGCTAAGGGCAGGTGAAGACACGGGGGAGAAAGGGCCACTACAAAACAAAAAAACAAAAAAAAACAAAGAGGTGGTGGCACAGCAGCGGATGGGGATGGGGAGGGTGGGGGCGCGGGGGGGATAGGGGGGGAAAAAAAAAAAAAAAAACCCTCTAGGGGGGTAAACCGGAACTGAGATGGAAAGGGACCCAGGATAAAGGAAGCGGAGGGGTAGCGGAGGCTTGGCGGGATCTCAGACGTATGTGTGTATGTTCGGCTTTGTAAACTTTATTGATGCCCGACTCAGGACCCCCCCCCCCCCCCCAACTCTAGGGGGAAAAAAAAAAAATAGGGGGGAAATGAAACAATCCACTAATGATGCTAAGACAAATAGAGGGATGGAGATGCGGGCACAGCTGACACTCACCCACGAATATTCTTTCTGAAGTGGAAAAAAAAAAAAGAAAAAAAAAACACATGGTTAAACCACCATTTTAGCACCCACCCATGGGCGTCCGCAGAACTTTTTTCAAGGGGGGGCATCATTTTAAGGTCTGGTCGTGTGATCTTACCTGTGTCAGTCAACAGCGGCTGCAGGGGAGAAAGCGCTTGGCGACGGCTGATAAAGCCTGATGAGGTGATGTCACCCATAGGTTCCCATGTCACAGTTGTTATTAGTGCTCCCTCCTCTCCCCTGCATACGCTGCTGGATCACACAGGTGAGATAACATGACCAGATTGGAACAGTCTGAAAATAGGTTAGTCTGCATAGGTGTTAGGGGTAAGGGGACGGGGGGCAGTTTTTAAGGCTAGCGCAAGCTGGAATTCTACTTTCAATCTACCCTCCCTATTGGTGGTTTGTGGCAGTGTTAAAGTAGAGCTCCACCCAAAAGGGGAAGCACCACTTGTTTGCACCCTCCCCCCTTCCACTGCTACATTTGGCACTTTTTGGGGTAGAGAGTGTACCTGGTTTTGCCGTGGTGATCTGAGCTACATGCAAAACCATGCAAAATATGCTGCTAGCGACCACAGCAAGTAAAGGTATAAATAAACATACAATTAGGCAATCAATCAATTACAAAAAAATAAATAAAAAATACACCTGCATGGTACAGCATTGGCTTAAGGCAGTGGAGATTTTAAAATCTGTATGGACACAATAGCATCTTTATGCTGTTGTGCCCATATAGCTGCTTTTGTGCCCATATAGATGCTGGTGTGCCTCAATAGCAGTTATATGGGCACAATAGCATAAAGATGATATTATCTCCTATTGTGGCCATACAAATGCTACTGTCTCCTATTATGCCCAGTGACACTGACCTTGCAGTGCTCCCAGTGCTGGGACAAGTTTATCTGGTGACTAGGGAGAAGATGCCAAACTGCGCTTAATGTTGGGTGTCTTTAGTTAGCCTAAAATACAGATTTCTTCTAAAATATTAACAGCTACATACAGAATGCCCAAAATGATTTATACTGAGTGAGAGGTTTTTAGACATTTGTAACTGACCTTAAAGGATATGTAACTGATCACATGCTTGGTCAGAAATTTATTCTTGCAGATGCTCACCCCCTTTGCAATCAAAACATGTAGCCTTAACCTCCTAGGCGGTAATCCCGAGTCTGGCTCGGGTCCAGCTTTTTTTGCTGGGAGCGGTAACCCCGAGCCAGACTCGGGCTTGCATGCAGGATGCAGGGGGGAAGTTACTTACCTTTTCCCCTGGATCCTGCGATGTCTCCCCGCTGTGTGTGCGAGCCGTCCGCTCGCTCGATTCACACAGTGCCGGTCTCCGTTCCCTGCGACGTTCCGACGCACGGGAGCGGAGATCGGCGCCAAATTTAAAAAAGTTTAAAAACACAGTACACATACAGTACTGTAATCTTACAGATTACAGTACTGTATACCAAAAATACACACCCCCTTTGTCCCTAGTGGTCTGCCCAGTGCCCTGCATGTCATTTTATATAATAAAAAGATTTTTTTTCTGCCTGGAAGCTGGAGATTGTCCATAGCAACCAAAAAGTGTCCCTTTATGTCAAAAGTGGTTTTAGACCAGCTAGAAAACACCGATAAAAAATTAGAATCACAATTTATCATCAAACAATAAATTTAATGACAGCGACTATTCTGCAACTGAGCAAATTTCAGTGTTTTTTGATTACATTATTGAATCATTTTTATATATATATATATTTTTTTTAAAAGGATTTTTATTTTGATTAACAATGTAAACAGGAATACAAAGGATAATGCAAAGAGTCATATAAACTGTGTAAGTGCGGACGCAGCCGCAACACTTGGCATCAAAAGAATGATTACAGGTAAGCGTTAGTTGTATAGTTAAACAAGGAGCAGTTCTGAATTGCTGTAACAACGTAAATAAACATGGAAAAGATCAGCATAAACTAAACAGAACAAGGAACATCAGAGATAGTGTATTTGAGAGCATGGATGTCGTCTATTTTATTGAAGTGACTCGTATTGATATCAGGTGGAAGTATGTGAATAGGAGTGAGTCTGTAGGGGTCGAGTGAAGTACTACGAGCGTCGTGTTAGGGAACATTCATCTTTGAGTGCAGGTTATCAGCCTAAAAAGACAAGAACTGGCATGTCCAAGATGAGGCATCTAATTGTGATGGAATCTTATAATGTCAAAGGGAAGAGGAGTGAGTGACGGGGGAGGGACAGGAGTTTAAGAGTAAAAGCAATAGGTAAGGGGGGGGACGGGAAGGGGGCATTGTTTGTCGGCCAACACCGCAACCGATTGTTGTACATTACGTGAATCTTTGGTATTCAGTAGTCGTTATAAAGTGATGCCAGCAGGTCCAGGTGTTGGTGAATTTGGTCGGAGTGTCTCGTGCTTGGTGTATCAGATTTTCTAGTTCCGCTGTTTTGCCTATTCTGCGAAACCAGTCCGCAATTGTAGGGGGTTCTGGGGTACACCATTTCGCTGGGATACACATTTTCGCTGCATTCACCATGTGCATGGAGAGGGAACGAAAGTATGTCTTCCTAGAGATCGAGGGGAGGTTTAGCAGGAATTGAGTCGGCGTGAACGCTAACTCATAGGTGGTTATGTGTCTGATCAATCTGTGGACTTCCAGCCAAAACGGTTGTAGTTTGGGACAAGTCCACCAGATGTGAATGAATGTACCGAGGTCCGCATTACATCTCCAGCAATGCGGGGGGGAGTCAGGGAACATGTGGTGTAGCTTCAAAGGGGTCCTGTACCATCTGGTAGTTATTTTGTATGCATTTTCTTGGGCTGTAGTGTTGATGGATCCTTTGTGTGTGAGAGTATAAATCAATTCCCAGTCAGATTGGGTGAGGGTCAAGGAAGTAGCCCTTTCCCATTCAAGCCTGCTCCAATCCAGAGCGGGATCTGTCGTCGAGAATAAAAGAGTGTATGTATATGAGATAAGGTGTCGTTGAGGTTAGTCTGTAGGCATAGTGTTTCGAAGGGGGTAAGGGGTCTAGACCAATCCGAGTCCCGCGTGGCGGTGAGCAGGAAGTTACGTACCTGTACATATGTCCAGAATGGGAATCGACCTAAGGTAGATTTAGTTGAAACCTCATCATAAGAGAGGAGTCGGTTGCCGTGAAAGAATTGTCCCGATCACACCGGTGAGTGTGGCCAAATGTTGGCTAAGAATGACGCGTGTGTTCCTGGGGTAAAGGCTGGGTTGCCTTCGAGTGGGGTCATCGGGCCCAGCTGAGAGGATAGTTTGTGTTTGTGACAGGAAGCATGAAAGGATTCTAAAGTTGGAGCTATCAACGGGTGAGTGCGTAGAACTGGGGAAACGTGTTTTCGGGCTATCCAGGGGGATATAGCTAACGAAGTGGGAGTGAAAGAGTCTTCTAGTAGGACCCAGTCTTTAGTTTTGGTATGGACGTTCCAATCAATGATCCTCGCTAAGTGACTAGCACGTTGGTATTTTTGTAAATCAGGTAGACCTAGGCCTCCTTTAAGTTTGGGGTAGGTAAGTTTTGAATAACTCAGTCTAGGTCTGGAGTTATTCCATATGAACTCAGTGCAAGCCTTACGGTATGAGGAAAAAAATGCAGGTGGTATTTTGATGGGGATGGTCTGCAGGACATATAAAATTCGGGGGAGGATGTTCATTTTAATGATGGCCGCTCTCCCAAACCATGAGAAGTGTCCCGAAGACCATCTCTTTAAGTCTTGTAGTATGGTATGTAAAAGTGGCAAATAATTTGTAGGATAAAGATCTGAAAGGGTGGAAGGGAGTTGTATACCTAGATAGGTAATTTTGTGAGTATTCCACGTAAATGAGAAGTTCTGTTTGCATTGGGTGTGTAAATTATGTGGTAAAGTAATGTTTAAGGCGGTGGATTTTGAGTAATTAATTTGGAGGTTGGAGATTATTCTAAACTGGGCCAGGGTTTGTAATAAGGTAGGGAGAGTCGTCAGGGGTTCTGTCAGAAAGAGAAGTAGGTCGTCAGCAAAAGCGGCTATTTTGTATTGTCGATCACCTATATGCACTCCTTTAATATTTGGGTTTGCTCTGATACAGTTAAGCAGTGGCTCTAGTGTAAGAATAAAAATCAAAGGGGATAGGGGGCATCCCTGGCGGGTGCCGTTCGAGATGGAAATGGCGTTCGATAAATGTCCATTGACCTTTACCCTTGCCGTGGGTGAGGAATAAAGTGTGAGTATGAGATTCAACATGCGAGGAGGGAGGCCTAAGAATTGAAGAGTATCAGACATGTAGTCCCAGGCCACTCTATCGAACGCCTTCTCCGCGTCGAGGGATAGAAAAAATCCTTGCTTTTTGTTGGTTGTCAGCCAATGGTGAATGTTGAGGGCCTTAAGGGTGTTGTCCCTTGCTTCTCTGCCAGGGATGAACCCCACCTGGTCTAAGTTAATCCTATCTGGTAGTATGGGGAGCAGTCTGTTAGCTAGTATTTTTGCGAACCACTTAAGGTCAACATTCAGCAGAGAGATAGGCCTATAGTTCGTCACCAGGGTGCGGTCCTTACCGGGTTTAGGTATAACGGATATATGAGCTGTTAGTAAGTCACGGGGGGGGGGGGGTGGCCTGTAAGGAGCATGCATCAAAAGTTGAGACGAAGTTGGGAAGTAGGATGTCTGTAAATGTTTTGTAGTAGCTAGTCGTCAGTCCATCAGGACCTGGGCTTTTGCCTGGTTTCATTTGCTTCAAGGTTAGGCTAGCTTCTTCCGTGGTCAGAGGTTTGTCTAGGTCGAGATAGTCCGATTCCGAAATGGGAGTGGGGCTGTATTGTGATAGAAAATCCGCGATCAGTTGTTTTTTATTTGTGTCGGAGAGGCTCAAGTCTGATGGGGGTAAATTATATAACTGGGAATAGTAGTGGACAAATTGGGAGGTAATGTCAGGGGTCGAGTTGAGTTTTCGGCCTGAAGAGTCGGAAATGGAGTGGATTGTCATGTCAGCCTTTTTTTGTTGTAATGCCCTCGCAAGGCCTTTACTGGCCTTGTTACCGTATTCATAGAAGAACTTCTGAGAAAGGATATATTTGCGGCGAATTTGTTTACCCAACAGCTCAAGCATTTCGTTTCTAGCTTGAGTCAATTCGTTTAGGGTAGACAAAGCCTGCGTACGTTTATGGGCTTTTTCTAGCGAGTGAATGTGATTGGTAAGGTCATTACAAGTTTTCTGCTTCTCTTTTTTACGAGCAGCCATAGCAGCTATAAAGGTACCTCTTATTACACATTTGTGCGCTTCCCAATTAAGTAATGGGGATGTATCAGCTGATTTGTTATCTTCGAAGTATTGTGTCAGACGTAGGCTGACCTTTTCGGTAACGGACGGGTCTGTGAGTAGGGACGGGTCTAGTCTCCAGATTCGTGTGCAGTTAGTTGTGTCAGGAAGTGAGATACTGAGTGAGATGGGATGGTGGTCGGATAGAAACATAGGGTCAATAGAAGTCTGTTGAATGAAAGGAAGGTCTGGTTGGGTGATAAAGAAGTGATTCGCAGTTCGCAGTTGCAGCGCTATACAAATCATTCATTCATTCATTCATTCATTCATTCTATTCTTGAATACTTATTGTGCGGGTGAGAGAAGAACGTGAAGTCTTTGCCAGTAGGGTTCAGGGTTCGCCAAGTGTCGTGAAGAAGAAGAGTGTGGAGTTGCGTTTTGATGGATCGAAGTGCGGCATATGGAAGGGACGAGTTGCCATTGGATGTGTCTAGAAGAGGGTTGAGGGGCACATTAAAATCCCCCCCCTAGAATCAATGTGCCTTCAGAAAAATAGGTTAATGAGTTAATGATTTTCCGAAAGAATGTGATCTGGCCTGAGTTCGGGGCGTATATGTTTGCTAGCGTGAATTTCTTTCCCATTAGAGAACCTTTAATGAAGAGGAACCTACCTAGTTCATCAGATAATGTATCGAGCAACTGAAATGGGCATTTCTTGGCAAAGACAATAGAGACGCCTTTGGATTTAGCAAGTTTGTTTGTTGAATGGAACGCGGTGGAAAAATAGAGATTATGCAGTTTCGGAATTGCGTTAGATCGAAAATGTGTTTCTTGTATAAATAGTACATCAGCTTTCTTTTTTTGCATATGTAAGAGTAGTTGAGAACGCTTTTCAGGTATGTTGAGCCCTTTGACGTTTAATGAGACCAGTTTCAGTTGAAGTGGAGGACTGCAAGAGGACGAGGTAGCCATTAGTAGTCTTATAAAAAAAAAAAGAAGAAAAAAAGGCGTAATTGGTGTCTAAGGTTGCAGAAGTATCGAGAGCGGTAATGGCCGACAGACAATGAGGTATATCAAGTGAGCGCGTGAGTCAGTAACGTAAGCGTTATCAACGCGACCCGCGCAGGTGATGTGGGGGGTAGGGATGAGGGGAAAAAGAAAAGGTTAGGAAAGGAAAAAGATATGTAACCGACTACAGGTGAGGACCTGCTCGCCTGACCAGGGAGGGGATAGATCGAGTCGGAAAACTTCAGTGGTGTAGGTTTGTGAATGTATAATGTAGATGACGATTAATAGCTTACCACTGTAGGGGTGGAGGGTTATGTGAAGAGAAGTAAAGACGGTAACAGACCGTCAAACCACACGCCCTTTGTCTATATCATGTCGCGGGAGCAGGGGAGTGTTAGGGGAGGTATTTAAAAAGACCTCTAGAGTTCAAAATAGAGAAGTGTTATCAAGATATGGGGAAGCCCGAGGAACATGTGGTAAATTCAAAATCTTGTCTGAGATTAGGGGTAGAAATCTACGTAAGGGGTCACATGGAAATTTATCAAAAATAGCGGTGATAGGAATATGAATTACAGTTTCTTTGTATATGATCATGTTTACCTGAAACCTAGAAAACGTGAACCGGATAGGTGGGAAGTAGTAGGGTCTCAATCAACTAAACAGGGTTAGTATATTGAACTAGTGATCAGCAACATGTAATTGTGAAGCTTGACATTCGGTAGAGAATGAAAGGACTTTAATAAAAAAGAAAAAAAAAAAAAACTTCTGATGCACGAACGCGAGACAGTGGGTTATGAGAGGCGTCCCTGAGTGCGGGGGGATGTGTTTGTATGAGAACGTCCAAACGCAATACAGTATTCAGTTTAACATTAGAGAAAAACATTCAAGAAGCAAGGGTAAATTTGGAAGAGTTAGGGTTCCACAAAGTGAGAGAAAAGGAATTCTTGTGGAGAGAATCTCGGAGCAAAGGCAGTACTGCAGTCTATGGTTAAACATTTTCTACCTTGTGTGACAGTATGAAATCTCGCCACAAGGTGGCAGTGGTGTGCAACAGATCCTCAACTTGCGTCTGATAGATCTCCTGAAATGGAGGAGAAGGAGGAGGTTCTAGAGGGAAGTTTCTAAGATATCGAGTGCTGATTTTGCTCCTCGTCTCCCACAGTACTACAGCTGGAATAAAAAATATAGTTAGCAACAAGGATAGTCAGATCCATACATTTGTATATAACCCCACGGTATTTACAGGCACAGATGATGCAGTGTCTTAGGTCCAGCAAAGTGCAGAGGGGGGAGAGGGAGAAAAAACAAAGAACCGAAAAGAAAAAAGAAAAATCTGTTGATGTCTGCCTGTATAATGGGAAGCTAAATAAATTATAGCAAGCATTGAAACTCGGAGTTCAGTATGGACAGACTGCAGGAGCAGTGTAGGAGAGTTCAGTCTGCAGAATAAGTACGGAGTGCATTTCAGAAAGGTAGAACGTAGAGGACAGTGCAGTGTAGAGGCGTTTGTTGGTAGGTACCGAAAAACTGAGTGAAGATACGCCAGGCAGTAGGGAAGGTAGAGGGGTCAACAAAGGCTATCCATCTGTGTCGGGTCATGCTGAACGATCGGGTCAGTCAGAGTGCGGTCAGCATCACGGGAGTGGAAGATTAGCAGAAGACATAGCAAGGGAGTCAGCAGAGGGAGTGGAGAGGTAGGGAGTTGTTTCCCCCGTTTAGGCAGGCGGCATCACGGTGAGAAAGGGAGAGTAGCAGCGGTTGTAGGAGGCGAAGAAGTGAGCGGCAGAAGAGGTCCACCTGTGACAGTGGTTTTCAGGTACTCGTGGACAGAAAGCTGGGAGGGAAAGCTTGGAGTGGAAGGAACCGTAGAGAGAGATGGAGAGAGGAGATTGACTTATCTGCGCATGAGGTGGCTGTATTCTGCTGGCGTCTTAGTAGTCTCGGCGCGGTCTTCGTGGCATGGGAGCTGCTGTGGGGCTTCTGTTGAACCGATGAGGGAAGGCGGAATGATTTCTTCTGGGTGCGGAAGGTGAGCGGTGTCTTCTGAAGAGGGCAGCCTGGGCATCCATCGGTTCTACCTCGTCTCGGTGTGCGGGCAGTCGGTTCCGGTTGAAGTCAGCATACCAGTTGGGAAGATCAACGTAGGGTATATCCAGTGTGTGGCAGAAATGATCTAGATCTTCCGGTACCCGCAGAAGGGCAGTGCGGGAGCGATGGGTGGCTGAAAGTCCGAAGGGGAACTTCCAGCGATACTGGATGCCTTTGTACTGGAGGACTTCTAGCAGGGGACGGAGATCCCGGCCATAGAATGAGATTTGCCATAGAATGAGATGCTCCGCCTCCATCACATTCTATTGGCTCACAATCAGTCTGACTTTGGCTATTACAGGGAGAGAATCTCCTCCCTGTGATAGCTGGAGCTGCACGGAGCATCCGACGGCAAATCTCATTCTATGGCAATGAGCGGCGGGCGCAGCGCACACCGTGTTCCTCCGCCCTTCACCTGAGAGGGAGCGAGCTGTGTGTGTGACTGCACCGTGTATACTCGGCACTGCGCTCCATGTATTAAATCACTTCTATGTACTCACTGCAACTTCCTATGTTCTACTCTTCCCCTACATCTGTATGTGTCACTCAGTAACACCTCATGTAGTGCACATACAATAGTATAGTCCCTGCAATTGTATATTATTCCTCTGCAGCCCCACCCCCCTTCCTTCCTTCTCCACCCTATAATATATTCATCCCACACCCGGACCGGTGCATTGCCATTGAATGAGATTTGCCGTCGGATGCTCCGTGCAGCTCCAGCTATCACAGGGAGGAGATCCTCTCCCTGTAATAGCCAAAGTCAGACTGATTGTGAGCCAATAGGAAGTGATGGAGGCGGAGCATCTCATTCTATGGCAAATCTCATTCTATGGCACTGCACCGGCGGTTTTTAAGGGTGATTGGTGATAAATCTTGATAGATGTGTATGTGCCGATCCTCATGGAGTATTTCCCGCTTGAGACGAGCATTCCTGAGTATGTCTTCCTTCAGCCTGTAGTCCGGGAGGCAGCACACCACATCTCTCGGCGGATCAGTATCCGCACCCCGTGGCCGGAGGGCTCTGTGAATGCGCTCCATTTCTATTGGTGTCTGGCTGGGTTTGCCGATGAGGCTATTAAAAATGCCCGTTACAGCAGGGAGTAGGTGGTCGTTGTCAATGGTTTCGGGGAGTCCCCTCACCCGAATATTGTGGCGTCTCCCGCGGTTATCCAAATCCTCTAAGTGTCTCGGCATGTCACGGAGTTATCTGGTGTGTAAGGTGACTGAGCAGTCGATATGCTGGATTTCAGTGTCATGGCGCGTTGTGGTCTTCTCTACCTCATGTAGTTTTCCGGCTATTGCTGTCAATTCACGGCGGAGATCAGCCATGGCAGCAGACAGGGTGTCTTTGATGTCGGTGGCCACTGCCCTGAGATCGTGCAGACTGGGTTGTAGATTGTCCATTGCATTGGAAGCTCCGGGGGGGATAGTGGGAGTGGAGACTGCTGGGGACAGGGTTATCCCGTCCTGTCTTCGTGAGGTAGCTGAGGCGGGATCGGCCATGTTTTGTCTCTGGGTTCTGAACATCTCCGGGATGTTGTGTGATCCGTGTCCATCAGGAGCTCTGGGAGAGCGCGATCTTGACCCTGAAGTTCCACGGGATGAGGTCCCCATTATTGTGCGGTCTGAAAGATGGTTTGGTCCCCAAAAAAAGATGAGATAGGGCTGAGGTCTGACGGAGCTCAGGGATTAGGCAGCCATCTTCTCTCCAGGCAACCTTTTTTACTATATATATATATTTTTATTATATTATAATTTATTATTTTGTGTTTCAAACTTTATCATACCCGGATGTCTACTAGACTCTGGTTCGGACAGATTTAAGTGAGTTATTCATAAGAATTGCATTCCTACAATATAAAAACGCCAAATTTCCATGCAAAATAATTGTACCGCTTTCAGCACAAAATTCCAGCCAGAATCATACCGCCAGGGAGGTTAAAAATGTCCATTACAGATTTGGAATGAGCCTGGGAAGTAGTATAATTGTCCTGGTCTGGGGTCTTATCAGAGTTGCTGGATACTGCTAATTAACCTCCTAGGCGGTAATCCCGAGTCTGGCTCGGGTTCAGTTTTTTCTGCTAGGAGCTGTAACCCCGAGCCAGACTCGGGCTGCGTTGCAGGATACAGGGGGGGAAGTTACTTACCTTGTCCCCTGGATCCTGCGATGTCTCCCCGCTGTGTGTGCGAGCCGTCCGCTCGCTCGATTCACACAGTGCCCGAGTGCCGCTGATCTCCGTTCCCTGCGACGTTCCGACGCACGGGAGCGGAGATCGGCGCCAAATTCAAAAAAGTTTAAAAACACAACACACATACAGTACTGTAATCTTACAGATTACAGTACTGTATACAAAAAATACACATCCCCTTTGTCCCTAGTGGTCAGCCCAGTGCCCTGCATGTCATTTTATATAATAAAAAGATGTTTTTTCTGCCTGGAAACTGGAGATTGTCCATAGCAACCAAAAAGTGTCCCTTTATGTCAAAAGTGGTTTTAGACCAGCTAGAAAACAGCGATAATAAATTAGAATCACAATTTATCATCAAACAATAAATTTAATGACAGTGACTATTCTGCAACTGAGCAAATTTCAGTGTTTTTTGATTTGATTACATTATTGAATCATTTTTATATATATTTTTATTATATTATAATTTATTATTTTGTGTTTCAAACTTTATCATACCCGGGATGTCTACTAGACTCTGGTTCGGACAGATTTAAGTGAGTTATTCATAAGAATTGCATTCCTACAATATAAAAACGCCAAATTTCCATGCAAAATAATTGTACCGCTTTCAGCACAAAATTCCAGCCAGAATCATACCGCCAGGGAGGTTAAAAATGTCCATTACAGATTTGGAATGAGCCTGGGAAGTAGTATAATTGTCCTGGTCTGGGGTCTTATCAGAGTTGCTGGATACTGCTAATTAAACAGTAATCTGCAAGCACTGATTACAGACAGACCATGACACAGAACAAGCTGACACTGACCCAGCTTGTTCTACAAATATCATTTAGCACTTCACCTTTAGGCCCCTTTCACACTGGGGCGGTGAGCCGCGGTGATGGTAAAGCAGCGCTATATTTAGCGCTGCTTTACCGTCGTTTTCACCGCGGTTTTCGGCCGCTCGCGGTGCGGTTTTACCCCCCGCGAGCGGCCGAAAAAGGGTTAAACACCCCCCACAGAGCGCCGCCGTAGCGGCGCTTTGCAGCGGTATTGCCGCGGTTTTACCGCGGTCTCCCATTCTTTCCAATGGGAAGGAGCGGTATAGGAGCGGTGAACACACCGCTCCTATCCCGCTCCAAAGATGCTGCTAGCAGGACTTTTTTTTTTCATCCTGCTAGCGCACCGCTCCAGTGTGAAAGCCCGCCGGCTTTCACACTGGAGTTAAAGGGGCAGGATTTTTTCATGCGGTGAACAGGCGCTATTTTTAGCGCTGCACCGCATGAAAAACGCCCCGGTGTGAAAGGGGCCTAATAGCAGCTTCCATGGCTTCAGGAACTTCTTAGCTGGCCTGGGGTGAGCTCTGGTGACTGTTGGGCTGGACAGTGGCTGCTGAGGGAACTTTATCTTCCTGCTCACCCACCTGATGCTTTGGCTGATCACCCTGACTTGGACAGCAGCCAAACCTGGGAGAATCGTCCTTCTCCTGTCTGGTAAGGCTACAGCTACAGAGAAGGAGGCAAACACAGCCTCAGTTCAGTGTGCGGTTGTATCAGAGGTCAGAGCATGGGGCAGTGTGACAGCTGGGCAAGTTGCTCAAGAGCTTCTCCTGAGTGTTATGAGCATAGTGCAGCTCACAATCTGCTGCCGCCTCTCCTTCCTGCCTTGCCTGCAAGGACTGCTCGTGGACACCAGTGTGTGTGCAGACACCTTGCCGATTCCAGGGGGGGGGGCACTTGACCCCCCTTGCCTCTATCTGCGGACGCCCATGCACCCACCCCAACCAGCCCCTCTTAAGTTGCAAAGGCAGCAGACAGAGGTGTTCATGTGCCGTAATTATATTACTTTACTGCAGGGCTATTTTTCAGGAACGTGGGTTCCAGCACATCCAGCACTGAATATATGTAATGTCATAGGGTCTAGAGCAGCTCTCAAAAATTCCACTCGCCCGCTCGCATTTTGCGAGTGGATATTAAGGGCTGGCAAGAAGGGCTGCCTGGGAGCAGGGGGTGAGCACCGCCGATCACAGAGGGGCAAGAGAGGTGAGGCGCCGGCTGGATGATCTGAGCAGGGAACATCACAGCTTTCATTTCAATCTCATCTCATTTTTCCCGCTGTGCGCTGTCACATACAGCCCTTCCTCCTTTTCCGGGACTTTGATAGATAGATCACCCGTCCAATCCTAGGACGGGTGATGTGTATCAAAGTTCCCCAGACAAGGGGAGGGGCTTATGTGATGGCACACGTCGGGGGAACACACAGCTATTGAAATGAAAGCTGTGATGTTCCCTCCTCTGATCATTCAGCCAGCCGCTTTTCTCTCTTCCCCCTCAATGGGTAGGCTGCATGGGACACAGGCTGCATGGTGGGCACGGGCTGCATTGGACTTAGGCTGCATGGTTGGCACAGGCTGCATGGTGAGCACAGGCTGCATGGTGGGCACAGGCTGCATTGTCCGGCACAGGCTGCATTTTCTATATTGGTGGGCATGGATAAAGTTTCTATTTTTAAAACTTAATTCTGCATAAAACATTTAAGTGTAATTTCATAAGATAATTTATGAGGGCAGGGTAGGGGTTGGGCAGGCCACCTGGTGGCGAGTAACCCCTGAGGCCTGTCTAGTAGCTCCGGACTTTAAATTTTGAGCCCTGGTTTAGGGTGTGCTGCAGGGTCTGTTGATGCTGGCTGCTGGGGGATCTATTGTCACTGGAGGGATCTATTTTTGCAGGAGGGGGGTCTGTTGTTGCTGGTGGGGGATCTTTTGTTGCTGAGGGTGTGCCTTATGTTGCTGGGAGGGATCTAATGTTAACCACTTGACATCCGGCCATAGCCGAATGACGGCTTTGGCGCGGATGTCAATTCCCAGGAGGGCGTCATATGACATCCTCCCCTTTCCTTGCTCCCTATGCATGCTCACGAGCGCGCAGCAGGGAGATTCTGTGTTGGCCGTGTCCCTCGGACACAGCCAATCACAGATCACTGTAAACGGCCAATCACAGCGGCCGTTTACAGCGCGATCGGCGTGTCCAATGGGAGATGATTTCATATGTAACCATATGAGATCATCTCTCAGCGCCGCTCTCCCTCCTCACAGGGAGATAGCGTGTGAGGAGGGGGAGATGAACGGCTGCAGCGGCCGTAAGTGTAAAAAAATAAAAAAATAAACGAAATAAATGTGCCATCTGTCCCCACTACCACCACTGCCATCTAACCACTGCCATCTGTCCCCAGTGCCATCTGTCAGTGCCATTTGTCCCCAGTGCCACCTGTCCCCAGTGCCACATAGTGCCACATGTCATCAGTGCCACATAATGCCATCTGTCATCAGTGTCACGTATTAGTGCCATCTGTCATCAGTGCCACATATTAGTGCCATATGTCATCAGTGCCATGTATTAGTGCCATCTGTCATCAGTGCCACCTGTCAGTGTCACGTGCCATCTGTTATCAGTGTCACCTGTCATCAATGCCACGTATCAGTGCCATCTGTCATCAGTGTCATCAGTGCCACGTATTAGTGCCACATATTAGTGCCACGTGACATCAGTGCCACGTATAAGTGCCATCTCTCATCAGTGCCACGTATAAGTGCCATCTCTCATCAGTGCCACATATCAGTGCCACATATTAGTGCCACGTGACATCAGTGCCACGTATAAGTGCCATCTCTCATCAGTGCCACGTATAAGTGCCATCTCTCATCAGTGCCATCTGTCCTCAGTGCCCCGTATTAGTGCCATCTGTCATCAGTTTCACGTGTCATTGTCCTGATGCTCCAGGGCCTTCAACAGTGTACTAGGCAGTAAACAAGTTAGATGTGTAATTTATGCTCCTAGAACACGTGATGGCGCTCCCTGCATGTTGGGCCTCTCTAAGTGGCCAGACTGGGAAAAAGTCCCACAAATGTGGTATCGTAATACTCAGGAGGAGTAGCAGAATTTATTTTGGGGTGTCATTTGTGGTATACACATGCCATGTGAGAGAAATAACCTATTACAATGACAATTTTGTGGAAAAAAATAAAAAAATAATTCATTTTGCAAAGAATTGTGGGAAAAAAATTACAACATCAAAAAGCTCATTATGCCTCTTACTAAATACCTTGGAATGTCTACTTTCAAAAAAGGGGTCATTTGGGGGTATTTGTACTTTCCTGGCTTGTTCGGGTCACATGAAATGAGATAGGCCACCAGTGCATCAGGTGTGATCAATTTTGTATAAATTGCACCAGTTTGTAGACTCTCTAACTTTCACAAAGACCAAATAATATCCACTAATTTGGGTTATTTTTTACCAAAGATAGATATGTAGCAGTATAAATTGTGGCAAAAATTTATGAAGAAAAATTAATAATTTCCTAAATTTTATCACAGAAACAAAGAAAAATTCTTTTTTTTTCAAAATTTTCGGTCTTTTTTCATTTATAGCGCAAAAAATAAAAAGCCCAGAGGTGATCAAATACCACCAAAAGAAAGCTCTATTTGTGATAAAAGAAGGACAAATAATTCATTTGGGTACAGTGTTGCATGACTGAGTAATTGTCATTCAAAGTGTGAGAGCACCGAAAGCTGAAAATTGGTCTGGATAGGAGGGGGGGTTTAAGTGCCCAGTAAGCAAGTGGTTAATGAAGGGGGCTATTGTAGTTGCTGTTGGAAGGTCTATCGAAGCTGGCTGTGGAGAGATCTGCCGTTGCTGCAGGGGGTCTATTTTTGTTGAGGGAGGTATTTTGTTGTAGGTGGTCCATTGTTGCTGGGTGGATCTATTGTTGATGTGGGGGGCCCTAAGGATGATTCAAGCTGTGAAGGGATATTTTTTTGCTGCTGGGAGTCTATTGTTGCTGGGGTAGTATTTTGCTGCGGGTGGTCTATTATTGCTGGGGGGATCTAATGTGGCTGGGGGGTCTGGTGGTGCTGGCTGCAGGGGATCTATTTTACTGCTGTCCTTGTTATCATTGTTCCATACAGATTACTTTTTACCACAAATGTTACATGCTTTTTTGGGGTGTATGGTGATAGGGGGTGCTGTTGATATGTGTTAATCAGGTGTCTGTTTATGAAGCAGTGAAATCTATTCACTGCTGCATTCTCCGGCATTCACAGAGTAGATTGTTCTCCTCTGTGTGCCTTTTTATGAAGCAGAGTAGATTGCTTCACCTTCGGAGGAGTGAAGCGATCTACAAACGCTTCCAACAGTGGAGAACGGCCCCTGATACTGGAATCTCGTGAGACTTTACAAGATTACAGTACCAGAAATTCACCGAAACACTGAGATGTCAGTTTTTTAAGCAGCGATAAATTGTCACTACTAAATTATCACTACTACTCATTATCACTACTCAGTACACGGATAGATGGCGTGGTTAATATTAAAAAATAACGAGTCCCCCTACATATAATATATAAATGTGGGTGTGTATATGTGTACATGGGCCAGTGGGGTGCTGTCAAGCCCCCCCCGCCCCATTAGTGTAGTGTGACTTTGGGCTCTTTTCCCTGCTCAGTCTAGCAGAGAATTTGGCAGTGCTGTGACGGAATAAAGGTGAGCTGCGGGCTATCAGAGGTTTCCCCCACTCGCCCCACCCATTCTCCTGTCAGGGAGAAGAGACAGCGGCTCTCACCAGAATTTCCCACCCAGCTTCCTGCCCACTCCGTTCCTTCCCTATTGGCCATAACTGAGGGTCAATCAAAGGAGACTAGGAGAGGCAAGCTTCATGGGACATGTTGTCCCAATAGATTGGCGGCCCCATTTTCCACAGGGAGGAGGCTACAGCTCGATCAAGAGAGAGATTGAGAGACTGCAGCCTGGAAAAAAGCTGAGGGAGAGAGTTCTACAGGACAAAGAATGAGGAGTGTGCTGGGCAGAAGCCAGAGAGAGCCACGCTGTCCGGCGCCACCAGAGAGCCACACTGCCCAGCGCCACCAGAGAGAGAAAGACTGAGCCACTACCAGGGTACAGACATGCTACACTACTGAACAGTGTCGCCCCCGGGGAACCCAGAGTGAACGATCGTCCAGCTGGAGTGATCACTGCTGTAGTTTTGCTGGATCTGGTAAGAGGGCCTGTTGGCCATTATCCATTACTTATCCTAAGGATTGTAATACCGTATATACTCGAGTATAAGCCGATCCGAATATAAGCCGAGGCACCTAATTTTACCACAAACAACTGGGAAAACTTATTGACTCGAGTATAAGCCTAGGGTGAGAAATGTGCAGCAACTGTAAGTGGAAAAGAGGGGTCAACAATGCCCATTTGCAGCCTCACTGTGCCCATCTGCATGCCCCACTGTGTCCATTTGCAGCCATAGGTCCCCCAAACTTCAAACTTGGTAGTTAAGGGTTCCTAAATGCCCCCTAGCTGCAGCCAAAATTTGGGGTCTCTGGACCCAAAGGGTCCCAAAATGGCGTTTACTGCAGATGGACACAGTCGACTTTGGTGCCCTGTATCTCGGGGTCACTTGGTGCTAGGAACCCCAAAGTTTGGATATGTTGTATATATGTTGTAGTGCTAGTTCCACTGGGTTTGAATACCAAATTTGGGGTTCCTAGCACCAAGTGCCCCAAAGTCCGGTCGGATTTCAAGCACTTTTCTGCAGCAGAGAATGACATTTTCCGAACCGACTTTGGGGCCCCGTATCTTGGGGCCATTTAGAGCTAGGAACCCCATCTTTGGATATGTTGTAGTGCTAGTTCAACTGGGTTTGAATACCAATTTGAGATACAGGGGCCCAAAGTCGGGTCTGAAAAATGACATTTTCTGCTGCAGAAAAGTGTTGACCCGAGTATAAGCCGAGGGGGGCACTTTCAGCACAAAAAAATGTGCTGAAAAACTTGGCTTATACTCAAGTATATATGGTACATCTGCAGACTCTGACCATAATAATATGATAATGACATTGTCGAAAAGGGGCATGGGTGACCCTAAAATGATCCCTCGCCCTCCCCCCTGAAAAAAGTTCTGTGGGCGCCCATGTATACACACACATTATGTGTGTGTGTGTGTGTGTGTGTGTGTATATATATATATATGTGTAAATATGACAGGGGGACATGGTCACAGCTATAAGGAAGTTAAAAATATTCCTCCTTCCCCCTCAGATCCCCCGAGATTCCCTCTTCACTCCCGATTCTCCACCTCTGAGCTGGTGAATCGGGGAGGGTGAATTCTGACACAGATCGCCAGTGAAGTGCTGAGATCGCAGCTCCATAAACTGGCCATTACGGTGTCAGTCAATGAGGATTCTGTGTGTGTGTGGAGATAATTGGCGGGAGAACATGTTCAAACACTTCTCCCCCCGATTAACTCTGTTTCATAAACTGTTTATGGACTGTGATCAGGCATGGTCTGCATTTGGAAACATACGATGCAGTTTCTCTGGTGATCTATACCATCTAGTCATCAACTTATATTCTGATTCTTGTTTTCTAGAGGATATGGATGATTTATGTACATAATAAAACATAAAATCTCTCTGTTCCACAGAGACTGTTGTGTTTAAGTCTTTCCCACGCGGCAATATAAGGTTGGGTGTAATTTTTTAAAGGGGCAGTCAATTCGGCATATGCCCTGGAGAGACACTGCCTACTAATTTCTCCAGACATTCATAGTTGCTCAAAAGTAGTGGGCGTTTAGCTATCATTGGTATGTGAATGCATGATAGTGACCTAAGGTATTGGCTCATTTGGATTGCCCACCATAGTGGAAGGACAGGTGTAAGCATTAATTGGATATCAGTAAGGCTGCTTTCACACTGGGGCGGTTTTCAGGCGGTACAGCGCTAAAAATAGCGCCTGTACACCGCCTGAAAAAAACAGCCCTATTCACTCCAATGTGAAAGCCGGCGGGCTTTCACACTGGAGCGGTGCGCTAGCAGGACCGCAACAAAAGTCCTGCTAGCAGCATCTTTGGAGCGGTGAAGGAGCGGTGTATTTACCGCTCCTATACCGCTCCTTCCCATTGAAATCAATGGGAAACCGCGGGGATACCGCCCGCAAACCGCCGCTGCAGCAGCGCTTTGCGGAGGTTTTTAACCCTTTTGTGGCCACTAGCGGGGGTTAAAACCACCCCGCTAGCGGCCGCATACCGCGGGTAAAACGATGGTAAAGCAGCGCTAAATATAGCGCTGCTTTACCGTCGCCGCCCCGCACCGCCCCAGTGTGAAAGCAGCCTTATAGATTTCCATCTTTCCGGGTCCCTAAAGTCCTGTATTCAAAACTTGTTGATTTTATTAAATTGGAGGAGTTTAGGATCCGATATCCCTGAATGAAGTGTCCATGGTGATCACAGGTAAATAAGATGTAAGAGTATAAACAAGTAACAAAGTTTATTAGAGTGTTAAAACTCTCATCCAGTACAAGGTATAAACATAGGTGGCAAATTCATAAGTACAGCAACATGACATAAAAGTTCTCTAGGCATAGCCATAATGACAAAATTATCACAAAATATTGGGAGTACAGATATACATAATACATCTCTAACCCGATGCATTTCGCAAGCTTTCCTCACATCATCAGGGGCTGATGTGTATATCTGGTGTCTGTAACAACAAATAAAAGTATTGGAGTATAGGTTCTGGCATGAAGCCAGAACTCGTGATCCCTAACTTACTTGTCAGACAGTTGGCTCCAAAGGCTGACCCCTGGCAAGGGGCAATAGAATAACATCTCCCCCGAAGCTGAAGGGATAAAGACCACAGCATGGATGACCGAGGCCAGACGTGAGGCAGGCATGGCAAAAGAATAAAAGAGGACGTAGAGACCCAAATGTCACCCATTGATCTTGCAGGGCGTACTCACTGTAATAAGATGTATAAGTATAAATATATCTATATATAGTATGAAATAAAATAGTTGGAAATACAGTATCCTGAGAGTGTAAATAAATGTACTTAAATACAGGAGACATAATGGTATCCTACAACATATGAAAAGAGGGAAGATGGAGAGAAAAGTGTGAACCCAAAGTTCACCCATGGGTAGGGTTGAGCGAACCCGAACCCGAACAATTGACTGTATGTTCGGGTTCGGGTCTGGTGTTCGGTGATGTAATGGCACAATTTTAAAAGCTGCAGGGCAGCCAATCAACTTCCGTTTAACTGGTGTGCCCTTAGAAGCCATCACAGCCATGCCTACTAATGGCATGGCTGTGATTGGCCAGTGCAGCATGTGACCCAGCCTCTTTTTAAACGCTAGAGGCACACAGCACAGCACAGCACGTCACTCTGCTTTACACAGTGTAGGGAAAGGCACCTGGCTGCTGTGAGGGAGAGAATTACATGCTAAGAGTCAGTCCAGATTCATGAAATATCTTCTAATTAGTCAGCGATCTACATAGATAGAGAGTGTAGGTCAAGGTTCCTGTGCCTGCTTTGAGGGAGAGAGAATTATATAGGAGTCCAGATTCAGAAATCAATTCTAATAAGTCAGCGATCTACATAATTTACACTGGTTGGGTTGCAGTGCACAGTCTTTTTACACTGCCATGAGCCCAGTGCCAGAGAAAATATAACTTTTATCTGCAAGCTCAGTGCACCAGCACTGCATATGTTACTGTGAGATACACCGTTTACATACTTTGGGTGTTTTCTGCTATTGCAAAAACACACATTTAGTGCAAAAAAATAAAATGTTGCAGTGTTTTCTGCATATGTGCAGGTGTGACATACCCAATTGATATATTTTTCTTCTATTGTGCTATTCAAATACATTTTTTTTAGGGCAAAAACATTTTATTTGAATAGAATTTTCTGCATTTCTGTAGGTGTGAGATACACCGTTTACATACTCTGGGTGTATTCTGCTATTGCAAAAACACCCATTTAGGGCAAGATCCTAAATTTTGAAAATATGAGGAGAACGTCAATGAACCAGGCATGGATCCCACAGGACTTGTCCGTACCTTGTGCAGAATAGCCATGTATACCGGTGTTCTGACAAAAACTGTCCGGCCATCGGATAGTGTCTGGCCACTTGCGCAGTATGGAGGACAAGGAGATTCACAAAATCTCTGAAGATGAATGGCGCCTGCGCAGTGAGTGCAGGTTCAAGCCCCACTATCCAAGTGGATATATGGTAGCACATAGTAACAGGGCCCCTCACGGGCTCGCTTCGTTCGCCACGCTTCGGGCACGGCCTCGCTTGGCTTGGCTTGAACCTTGGATGATGTGGCTTGAACCTGGACTCACCGTGCATCGTCTTTGGAGAGTTTCTAAATCCCCTTGTCCTGCGTACTGAGCAAGCGCAGTACAGGGCGGACACTATCCGACGGGGGACAGAATTCGACACATCACCAGCCTTACCCAGCCATTGTTGTATTTTTGAACCAGTGTTGGCTACCTAGTCCTCCTCCACCGCCGCTTCCACCTACACAGCCACATCCACCGCCACCTCAACCTCCTACTCCATATAGACCTCGTCCTCCTAGGTCAAGATTATAATTTTTTATTTCAAAGTATTTTATTTTCCCATCAGCATATCCATTCAATTTTATATTTTTTTTCCAGAAAGGGCGTATTCTGGGGCATTCCCACCATATGTGTGGCATTGTGTCGTTGAGTTTCTGAGGTTCATAATGACTTCCTGTACCTCTTCTGCTGAGAAGGGGGCCTCCAGCATATTTTTTTTTTTTTATGTTATTTTAAGTTATTTCCCTATCCACATTTGTTTGCAGAGCACTTACCATGCTCTTAACAACATTTTGTTGCCATTTTCAGCCATCTAGCCCTTTCCATTAATTTTTTAGAGCCATTTTAGTCCTCAAAAGTTTGGGTCCCCATTGACTTCAATGGGGTTCGGGTTCGGGGTCAAGTTCGTTACCGAACTCAACCTTTTTCCGAAGTTCCGCCGAACCCACCGAACCCGAACATCCAGGTGTCCACTCAACTCTACCCATGGGTCCTGCAGGACATATTCACTATATTAAAATATGTAAGTATAAATGTATATATATGTATAAATGTGTGTATATATGTATCAATATAAAATATGAAAATAAATCAACTGTAGTGAAGAAAAAGGGAGTGAATTGAAATAAAGAAGAGTGATAATGAAAATCAATGAAAGTATTACCTCACAGTGTACATGTGAACATGGTGAGTATGCTGGTGAGATAGCATATATAAATATGGAGGTGGTGCCTACCCAATGGATAGACCTCTCGCCAGTGTGTTGAAAAAAGCAAAATGGTAGAATATCTGGGTTCCCAATCACTGGTGTCATATTTGTCATCTGTAGATAATTTATTATTCTTTTTTAATCGAACAGGTAATTTTATATGTAGTGCCTACAATAGGGTGTTCCTTTACTTGGTTTGGACAATTTTTGCTCAACCACGGGATTGCCTTGGGCGTGATAGATTGTTCAATAGCAGGGGCGGACTGACAACTCATGGGGCCCCCGGGCAATATAAGATCATGGGGACCCCTGTGTCCCCGCCCACATGCAAGCCACACCTACACAAAGCCCCACCTACATAAATCATGGGGCACACAGTAAGGCACATCACATGGCACACAGCAGAGCACGGGACACATCATGGGGCACAGGGCACAGGGCATGGGGCACACAGGGCACACAGGATGGCGCATCATGGGGCACACAGGAGGGCACTGAGCACATCACAAGGCATGGGGCACATCACAAGGCACACAGGAGGACACATAATGGGGCACCCAGCAGGGCAATAAGCACATCACAGGGCATGGGGCACACAGCAGGGTTTATTATGCTGTACACAGCAGGGCACATTATTGAGCACATTATGGTGCATCACAGGGGGTACATGTAACATCAGTGGGTACACAGTGGGGCACATTACAGGGCACATCAGGAGGTACACAGCAGGGCATGTGGCACATAGTAGGGCACACAGCAGAGCACAGGGCACACAGTAGGGCACATCCCAGGGCACATCATTGGGAACAGGTCACATTAGGCGGTGCACATCAGGGCACATCACAGGGCATGAGGCACACGTCCAAGGGCATGGGGCACACAGTAGGGTACATCAGGGAGTACACTGCATATCACAGGGCATGGGGCACACAGTAGAGCACATCGCAGGGCACACAGTAGAGCACAACAGGCGGTACACAGCAGGGCATGGGGCACATAGCAGGGCATATCACAGGGCACAGGACACATCACAGAGCAAGGGGCACACAGTAGGGCACATCAGGGGGTACACAGCAGGGCACATCACAGGCCATAAGGCACGCAGTAGGGCAACTATCAGGGCACAAACCAAAACACAGGGCACACAGTAGAGCACTGGGATCCTCCAGAGTGTCTTTCAGTGTAGCCATCAGGGGGGGAAGGCGACACCGTGGGGGGTGGAGGACACAGGGGGAGAAGGGCACAGGGGGACACCGTTGGGGGAGAAGACACAGGGAGACACCATGGTGGGGTTGGAGGGCACAGGGGCACATGGTGGGTGGAGGGCACAAGGGGACACTGTGGGTGGGTGTTATAGGGGGTCACTGAGGGGAGGTGGAGGTCATAGGGGAACACTGTGGGGAGGTGAAGGGCACAGGGGGACACTCTGGGTGGGTGTTACAGGGGGACACGGTGGGTGGGTGTTACAGCGGGTCACTGTGGGGGTGGTGGAGGGCACAGGGGAACACTGTGGGGAGGGGAAGGGCACAGGGGGACACTGTGGGTGTGTGTTACAGGGGGACACTGTGGGTGGGTGGGTGTTACAGCGGGTCACTGTGGGGGTGGTTGAGGGCACAGGGGAACACTGTGGGGAGGTGGAGGGCATAGGGGGACACTGTGGGTGGAAGGCACAGGGGGACACAGGGGGTGGGTGTTACAGGGGGACACTGTGGGTGGGTGGCACAGGGGGACTCTCTGGGGGGTGGAGGGCACAAGGGGACACTGTGGGTGAGTGTTACAGGGGGTCACTGTGGGGGGGTGGAGGGCACAAGGGGGAACTGTGGGTGAGTGTTACAGGGGAACACTGTGGGGGTGGTGGAGGTCGCAGGGGAACACTGTGGGGAGGTTGAGGGGCCAGGAGGACACTGTGGGTGGGTGGCACAGGGGGACACTGTGGGTGGGTGGCACAGGGGGACACTGTGGGGGGGGTGGTGGAGGGCACAAGGGGACACTGTGGGTGGGTGTTACAGGGGTCACTGTGGGGGGGGGAGGTCACAGGGGAACACTGTGGGGAGGTGGAGAGCACAGGGGGACACTGTTGGTGAGTGACACAGGGGGACACTGTGGGTGGGTGTTACCTTTAATCTTCAATTTTAATATACAGCATAAGAAAATTTAAAGTATCATCAAAAAACATTGGCCACTACTACAGGCAGATAAACAACTGAAGGATATACTACCAGAAAGACCACGTTTTATCTACAGAAAAGCTCCAACACTCAGAGACTTGTTAGTCAAAAATGTACCGGACCCCCCTAAGCCAAATCAAACTTTTTCTTTTTTTCAAGAAAAAGGTTTTTACCCATGCAAGCAATGCTATGCATGCAGGCACACCAAACAAAAAGGAAAAAAGGGCAATAAATTCACATCCACAGCAACTAACAAAGAATACGAGATAAAAGACTTTATTTCATGCAGAACAGAGGGGGTTGTTTACATGCTACAATGTTCCTGTTCATTACAATACGTAGGTAGAACTAAAAGACCGTTATGGAAACGCCTTCGTGAACATGTGCAAAATATAAAATCAGGGTTAACTAAACACAGTGTGTCTAGGCACTTTGCACAATTCTGTGGAAAGAATCCTTGTGACTTAAAATTTTGGGCGATTGAAGTACAAACCAAATTGGAGGGGGAGTCACAAGATCAGAGAACTAAGTAAAAGCGAATCCAGATGGATATACGAAATTAATAGTTTCTCACCAGCAGGACTCAACATTGATTTTGATCTTAATTGTTTTATATCAGACTTTTAATACTTCGTTTTAACATGTTTTTTTTCTCTCCCTTTATTCTGATCTTAAACAAGGAAGATATATATATGTGTATTTTTTCATATTTTATATATTTTATCTCCTTTTTATCTCTCCTTATACTGATATCCACCCTCACCAGAGGTTTTTATATATAGAAATATTTTTTTAATATTTTTTATATATACACAAAATTTTTATTTTTTATTCTTTTAATTTTATTTATATTTATAATTGTTTATTTTATTTTAATTATGATTAAAGTTTGTTCCATAATTTTTATTATATTTTTTTAATTATATTTTTAAGGCTACTTTATTACGTTCTCTTCCTTTAAAAAAAATTTTTGCCATTTTTTCAATTTTTTCCTTTTATTCCGTTTGATATGGCTAAAGTGTGTATTGACTCTTTAAAGTGTGGAAAGAGTTAACAGCACATCACACATAGGTACCCAATGTGGCGGATTAACTAAATGGAATGATGACTCAATTACCACTGCTTGAAGTCACTATGGCAACCCGTTTGTTTGATTGCTACTATAAATCCTCCATGCTGGTCACAGGGGCTATTATCCCTTGAGAAAGTCACGTGACCGTGATGCAACATGTCAGGAGGAGGAGCCTAAGTGACACCGTGTGAGTACACAGAGCTCAGCAAGGAGGAGAAGGGCAGACAGCCCAAACAGAGGAGCCTGACCAGCAATACAGCTACATCCGCGATTTAAACATTGGGTACACGTGAGTGCAACATTTAAACAGGCACTTCACGTTAAGTTTATTTCAGAGAAGCTGCGCAATGGTTCTTTGTATTTTTTCTTTCATACAGTAACCGGGAAATAAAGATACCTGCAAAATTCTTTGCAGAAGATCTAACCAGCGATACTAAGGGAAGTTACATTTCTATACCATCATATTATATTAATCTAGCGATACTAAGGGAAGTATTTTTCTATACCATTATATTATATTAATACAGCGGTATTAAGGGAAGTTATATTTCTATACCATCATAATATATTAATTCTTTTAGCGGCTGCATATAATCCCCCACTACATGTGTATGCTGATACATACTTCATTTGTGGTTAATAGTGGGTACAGATGACTGTTTTTAAAACAATTAGCTGATTGTTCACGGAGCACAGACACACCAGCTGATTGAGGAGCACAAAACACAATTAAACACTAATTGTCTGATAAATGTGATACAAATAGATTGATCACCTTACCTACTGGCATACCAGACAATTTTTATCCTGTCTATCAACACTTGAGCACCTTATGATATTAGCACATAATATATCTTGTTTACCCATTTTATTTTCACTGTATATTTGGCACTTGAAGGAACAGTGCTTTTTGGAGGTTTTTTATCTGCACGTTTGAACTGTTTTAAATAATGAAAATGCACCCATTTTTATTATTATCAATTTATTTATCACAATCTCATGGATTATAAATAGTTCTTGATTCACCATTATACTAAACTTTTGTATGTGTTAGTATCAGTTGCACGCATTTATTGGATGTACTGGGAATAGTACATACACAACTACGATCTATTGCTACAAGAAGGTTGATTTGCGCACCATCTATACATTATTTGTATTCCTAAAACATATCATTTTAAGTGTGGGAACACTTTTTGTTGGTAGCAGCATATCATTTGGCTATCTTATTGATTATATTGAGGTTTTAAGGTTTTTTTATATTTTTACCAGCGCTTTCGTTTTTCCCTATTTTACTTTAGATTGCGAAAATTCACATCCATTGTAACTAATAGGGTTCTAACGTTCGTGCAAACTTTTGGTCCGTTCACAGGTTCTGGTGCGAACCGTACCGGGGGGTGTTCGGCTCCTCCCTAGTCAGCAAGCCCGCCAGGGCGCAGGGCGATAATTTCTGAATGCCTGATTTAATAAAAGAACAGTATTCTACTCTCAAGTAAAATGAATACATTTCTTATGCTGGGAAATTGCGCAATGAGCGATTGTCTTCTTTTTTATATACATGCCTGGTTAAATAATGACAACTAACTGGCCGCATTATCGGGGGATCTTTTTGATTACACATCTAACATACAGTTCCTGTGAAGGGAGTGTTACCTGCATACCCACAGTGGGGGGTGTTGCCCACTAATGCATGGCTAGACCTCATTTGGGGTCTCATCTGGTCTAACTTATTATCTAATTTATCTAATTTACTTAGCTCTGGAGCAGCTGCACTTACAGAATGCAACTGCACTTTGCAAAGTACACAGTCTATTTTCCTTTAGTAAATCAACCCCAATATATCCATTTAAGAACATCCTGTCCACAGGATGGCAACTCTGCTGAGGGATTTAAATGCAGAATGACAAAAGGGAATCTAAGAGCACAGTTCATAAATAAAAAATAACTTCTAATTGGTAATCTTAAAAGATAATTGAAAGATACAAAAACAATATTGTACATATAGGCACAGCAGAATAAGCAACCTGTCAAAGGCAGTGGAAAAATACCAGATCTACTCAACAGGAAATACAATTATGTTGCCTTATAGCCAGGGGCGGACTGACCATCAGGCCACTCGGGCACTTCCCGAGGGCCCAGGGCCACTAGGGGGCCCCATCAGGGTTGCCAGCCTCAGTAAAACCAGGGACAGTATGTAAAAATCAGTTTTTTTTTTACATCTGTTTCTGAAATGTCCCTTACCGACATCCTTTTGGTCTAAAAATCCCGAGATTATAGCTGCCCCACCTTTCCAGTACCTTCTCAGCCAATAGAAACATGTCTGTGTATACTGTGTGTACATGTATGTGTATACTGTGTGATTGTATACTGTGTGTGTGTGTGTATACTGTGTGTGTGTGTGTGTGTGTGTGTGTGTGTGTGTGTGTGTGTGTATACTGTGTGGCCCCATAATCTCTGATTGCCTGGGGGCCCCATAATCTCCTATTGCCCGGGGGCCCCATGAGTTGTCAGTCCGCCCCTGCTTATAGCTTAATATCTGCTGAAATTGGATATCAGCCACACAGGCAATGCATTGTTAACCATATATGTTCTATGACATGACCCGGGATCCACGGTGGACCGCTTTTAAGAGGCTTTTCACGAGCAGCTTGGAGGTGACATGGCAGGGTGGTTGCGCCATGACTTTATTCACTTAGCTAGGTCATGTTTGGCAGGAGAATGGGTACAGAGCTCAACTGCCTATTTTTAACTGCCCAAATCCCCCCAACCCCCCCCCCGGCAACCATGTCAAAGAGACCTAATACCCTGTGTCCCTTGAAGTAGAAATAAATGCATGTACAATTTAACCACAGAGTGACGGCCAGGAAGTGGTTCATTTATCCTGACTGGGTGTCATATGGCGTCCAGCAGGATAACCTGTGATCGCGCACCTGCAGGGGCGCGCAGTGCGTCAATCGGTGGTGTGGTGTGTCAGTCTGACACACTGCATCTCCGATCTAGGTAAAGAGCCTCTGACGGAGGCTCTTTCCCACGTGATCAGCTGTGTCCAATCACAGCTGATCACAGAGTAAACAGGAAAAGCGTGTATCAACTTTTCCTCCACTCGCACTGAGAGACACAAGTAGAGGAGAGACGATCAGCTGCTCTCCTGATAGGGGGGTCTGCACTGATTGATTATCAGTGCAGGGTCTGCACTGATTGATTATCAGTGCAGCCCTTCTGAGGATGCCCACCCAGGACCACCAGGGATGTCCACCCATGACCACCAGGTAAGGTAAGCCCACTAAAGCCCACCAGGGATGGCAATAATTGCCCATTAGGGATGGCACTCTGTGCCCATCAGTGCTGTATATCAGTGCCATCTATCAGTGCTGCCCATCAGTGCCATCTATGAGTGCCCATCAGTGTCGCCTATCAGTGCTGTATATCACTGCCATCTATCAGTGCCCATCAATGCTGCTTATCAGTGCCGCCTATCCAGGGCCGTCTTTAATATGGTTTGGACCCCGGGCAAACATTTTTTTTGGCCCCCCCCCCCCAACTAAATTTTGCTCTTCACCCCAACATCTCAAAAAACAGACACACACATAGAATTATCTTTAAAAAAAAACTTTAATGATGTAAACATAAAAGAACTGGTCCACAAACAAGTTCTTAGCTAGATCTGTAACAGTACGTACTCGCCAACTGTAGTAGCACTTATATGTTAATATCTTAATAACTTTCAGTAATAAAGTGCAAATCAACATTATGTTTTGTGTGTAAAACAAATAGCCATGTTGTCTAGTAACACAAACATAAATAATAGCACAATAAACAACAACACATAGCAATTAAACAAACAACATTAAAATGTACAACCCGTAAAATCCAAAGTCAAACATTCAAAACAAAGTGCGTATGCTCCACTCCAATTTAGAGAATAGGTAATCAGGTAGCAGAGTTACATAATATACTACACTAAATCTGGAAGCTATGTGCTTCTGTGCTAAATGGGTGATAAAACCACCCTTTCATCAGCTTTCGGGCCACAAAAAAAATGAAACAAACCCCCCCCCAAAAAAACAGTATTTTCCGTATAGCAGCCTTATGGAAAATCCTGGTATGTTAACATTTCTATTAGGCAATAGCTGCTAGTATAACAGACTATTGTCAACCAATATTATAAAAGTGCAGATAACTTTTTACATAAGAAGTCAAGTACTTTAATCCAATTTATACAACCAGTCTACGTGCTTTTTGAGCAGCAAATGTCTTTGTAATGTTGGTGAAGTCAAGACTGCGAAGTATATCTGATTCAGCAGACATTATAGACAGTTTGGTGAGACGACTTTGCCTCATGGTTGTGCGTTGTAGATTTTTGATCCGTTTCATTTTTGAAAAAGATCGTTCACCTGAACAGTTAGTGATCATTAAAGTGAGATATATTTTTAAAGCAATTTCCGTGTTGGGAAAGGTATCTTTTACATTCTTATCAAAAATGGTATTGTACATAAATTGCTCTATGCTGCAGTCATCTGTTTTTTTATCGAGAAACAAAGAAATGAATGACTGAAACTGAATTAGCTCGTCACCAAAGGTTGTGCCCAGATCATGCTTGTAGAAAGCGGACAACTTTTCTGCTGCAATTTTAATAGAATCAAAGTCCATCACTGGAAAGTTTATAAAGAATCCAAATAAATCACACACTTCACTGTAAGCTCCTAGTCGATGCTCCAGACACACTAAAGCCCCATACACACGGTTGGACAATCCGCGGACCAGGTCGGTCGGATCCTGTCCGTCGTACTTTGTCCGATGTTGGTGTTGCGTACACACGGTCGGACTACGTTGTCGGAATATCCGGTCTGCAAGAACGTCGTGACGTAAGTCGTCGTCCACGAGATTAGAAAAGGGAAGTTCAGCACCACGTCAGGCACCCGTTGGGCTCCTTCTGCTGATCCCGTGTTTATCGCGAGTTAGTCGAAGTTTGGTGACTTAAGATTCGCGCTTCTCAGTTTTCTGACTCAGATCGTTACTGCTCTTCAGTTTGTGCTTGTCGTGCGTATCTGTTTATTAGTGCGTGTAGTCAGTTCGCATTTGTTGGTCATTGCGGCCTATATCTTGATATAGGACGCTTTGATTTGCACTGCTTATTGTCTACTCGTTTCTGGTATTCATTTCGTTCTTTCAGGCCTTGCTGTTTATCGGTGCTTTCTGTTTGTCCGTTCTGACCAGCCGACCTTTTGTGACCTTGTGAGCGATGTTTCCCGTGCGTACTCGTCGCCGAGTTCGTGCTGTACGCGGAATTGGTGTCGGGCTTTTAGCTTTGACCCAAGACCCGTCCATGAACAGAGTGACGAGGAGGATGTGGACCAAGAATTGGTTGCTTCAGCGTGACCAATTCTCGCACATGCCTTTGCTTCGTGAGATCCAGGAGAATAATCCTGATGATTTCAGGAACTTTCTCAGGATGACGGACCCCGATTTTCACCGTCTTTTGGCTTTGCTGACCCCCTTTATCAGCCGGCAGGATACCTGCATGAGACAAGCCATTACTCCGGAGCAGAGGCTTGTTGCCACGTTGAGGTACTTGGCGACAGGGAGAAGTCTTCAGGATTTGAAGTTCTCTTCAGGTATCTCTCCCCAGGCCCTGGGAATCATTATTCCAGAGACCTGTTCTGCCATCATCGAGGTCCTGCAGGAGGACTATATTAAGGTAACATTTCTCCTTTACTATTCCCTTCTATGTATGCTCTGTTTGCTAATGTCTTCTATTTTTGACCTCCTTCCCTAATTACCATGATTGCAATATGTTCTAATATGCTGTGCCCCTTTTCTCCTTCATGCATTTTTCCCTTCACTTACCTCCCCAGCATGCTCTTCTGCCCCAATAGACACCTATGGCCTAGTCACTTAAGCAATGTATTTTGTCTGCTGCATAGGATTTTTTGCCCCCAAACACCCCCTAAAATATGCACAAATGTTTGCTGTGTGGTTTACTTCATGTAGAGCCCCTTTTTTTTTTTTTTGTTTTTGGTGGGGGGGGGGGCAAACTCATTAGGAACCCCCTCCCCCAACTGCTCTGTCAGATGGTACCAATCCTCTATCTGCTGGCTTTCCCAAGGTCAATACACACTATATACCTACCTCTTTATAGTGGGCATCTTTAGGGATGAATTCTGCAAAGCTTGTAGTGCAAGGGGCTGCCTCCATACTTTCCATTTCCTAATTTTTTGTGTTCTTTCCCTCCTATTAGCTCGCTTGGTAATTTCATAATGTCACAATGTGCTTTCCTTTTTTGGGGGGGGGGGGGGGTTGAAATGTTAGTTTAGCTTTCCTGGGGGCTGCCAATAGTGTTAAGTACAGAGGGTCTGGCCAAACTAGCACACATTATTGAGCCATTTGCCAATCAATGAAGTGCAGAGGGTTACCTGTCCAACACCCCCCCCCCAAAACCCTAGTTATTGCCAATGGCCCATCAGAAGTGTGGGGATTGATGGGGGGTGAGTAATCTGTGAAGGGGAGCCTCTACTTTTCTGTGCAAATACTTTCCAGCCTCCAATTTTATACAATGCTCTTGTTCCAAGATGTTGATTGTCTAATCTGCTTGCAATGTTTATGTGCAAAGTGACTAATTTTTTTTTTCTTGTTTCACTCCACAGTTCCCTTCCACGCCACAGGAATGGCAGACTGTGGCCTCCCACTTTGCCAGCCGTTGGGACTTTCCTAACTGCGGAGGGGCAATTGATGGGAAACACGTCCGCATCGTCCCACCGCCCAACTCGGGGTCCTACTATTATAATTATAAAGGGTTTAATAGTGTAGTGATGTTGGCGGTGGTGTCGGCAACATATGAATTTATGTATGTGGACGTGGGGATGAACGGCCGGATCTCGGATGGTGGTGCCATTACGCACACGGAGTTCTACTGGCGTCTCCAAAGTGGCAGTCTGTGCTTGCCACCTCCAGAGGAGAATGCAGAAGGACTCCCCTTCGTCTTTGTCGCAGATGAAGCGTTTGCGTTGACTCCCCATGTGATGAGGCCGTTCCCGATGAGGACCCTCACCCCAGACCAGAGGGTCTTCAACTACAGGCTGTCCAGAGCCAGAAGAGTTGTGGAGAACACTTTTGGCATCCTGGCCAGCCGCTTCCGCCTGTTCTTGACGGCAATTAACTTGGCGGAATACAAACTGAACCACATAGTTCTTGCCTGTTGCATATTGCACAACTTCCTCAAAAGACATAACAGGAACTATGTGGTGCCCGTTGGCCCAGATGTGGAGGGCCCTCCAAATGCGGACCTCACAGCCCTTCAAGTGGCACGTCCAGGCTTGCCCCCTCTAAATGCCTGTGCGGTCCGCGAGCAATATATGGAGTACTTTGTGGGTAGGGGGGCCATTGCTCTGCCTGACGATGTGTGAGAGGCATTTTTTAATAAATCTGATATTTCAACCAACCTATGATTTCTTGTCATTTCAGTATTCTTTTTAGCTTATTTTACCTTGAAATTTTTTCCCTTTGCCTTCGACAGTGGGAATGCACTTTCTTGGCAAAAGGAGGTAACAGTCTCTTCTTCCCAAAAAGATTATTCTCATGTTGTGTGTTTGCTACCTAATCTTTGGTCTAGAGAAGGTTTGTACTGCATAACTGACACCCAAAATACTCCTTTTCATCACCAGGTAAGACATGTGTGGATTCTCCAAAATGCTGTGCTCTGTGTTTTCGTACAAAGCACTGTGGGTGTCATTTACAT
Source organism: Lithobates sylvaticus (assembly GCA_028564925.1). Lineage (NCBI taxonomy): Eukaryota > Metazoa > Chordata > Amphibia > Anura > Ranidae > Lithobates > Lithobates sylvaticus. Next base: position 40,031,747 of record CM053035.1, on the reverse strand, counting down.
AAGTCAAATCGACTATGCTCTACAAGTGCAGGGAAAAAGTGCCCTGGAAAAGAAACTTGCAGTGCAAAGTGGACTTGCCTTTAGTAAATAACACCAATTGCCCCCCATATCCTTTACATTTAACATACATAATGCATTGTGTTTTTGAAATAAGGAAGCCACACATTTAGAAAAATAAAAAAGTTTACTTGGAAAACATTCACAAGTGCGTTTACAATCTTCACGCCCAAACTGACAACATCTTGGTTATTTACAACATTGTTTACAAACATTCCGCAATTGTTAAAACCAGGCATGGAGCAAAACAGAACCTATGAACTAGGAAAGTTCAACTTTGTAAAGTGAAGACAAGATCAGACATGATTATATGTTCAAAGTGTGTTTGATCTTGCCTTCATCACATGGGGGGGTCACCCCTGGAAAGTGGAAATTTAGAACATGCACACAATTTGGGTCTGAAAATAGTCATTAGATGGTAAAACACATGCCTAGAAGCTTCAAAAGTGCCATTTTCCATCATGGGGATGAATGGCCGTTTTTTGGGGGTGCAACCCCTTCACCACAACCACTTTCGTAGTTCGTAAAGTGGTTGCACCCCCAAAAAAACGTTGGCATTCATCCACCATGATGGGAGCTAGCACATGTGGACACAATGTGTGCATGTTCCAAATTTCACACAGTTCTTAAGTTGCAAATGTGTTCAGAAGCTGGCACAAATGTGTGTTAATTACTTGGTGCGTTTTCATATTTTTCCTAAAACATCAATGATGTTCTTCAATTTTTGTTGAACATCATTGATGTTTTGCTTTATGTAATCTAGATCTCTATTGCAGACCATTATCTCCCCAATGAGTACGTGGGCACTCTCTGTGGTAAAGTGCGATTTTTCTTCCACAACATCCACGTCACCTAAAAACCACAAACAAACAAAAATCGGGTGTTGGAAATGAGGCAGCCATACATTGATTAGCTTACCAGTAGCTGTGTTCTCCCACACTCACCTGTTGTGGTGACAATTTCTCCAAGTTCGATGATCTCTCCTTCCTCCTCCTCCTCCTCTGCTTCTGCTCTTTCACCTTTTTTGGGAGGTGTTGGTTTTGGGGTTTCCTCAGACGGCCCAAGTTTTCGCTCCCCTATGAGAATGTACAAAAGGAAGATTTAGCAACACAATCTATTGAGGGCAGAAATAGGAAATGACAAACATTGCTTGAAAGTGACGGACACTATTTTTGTTTGGCCAGTTACAAATGCCAACTACATGAATGTAGTCACTTTGTAAAGGTGCTAAACTGACTAGCTTTTTGGTAGAAGTTTGTGTGATGGAGACCCCCCTCTAGTATCCACTGGAGCACATGTGTGGAAAAGCCTAATAAAAAGGGGGTTTGGGTGTCCCAGCACTAGTGCTCTAGAGTCCAGATGGGTAAACAGCTACTGGGTGACCTCTCCTTTACATTGAATAAATTGGCTTTACATTCTTGATGACATTTCTAGTGGACACACACACACGACCATGACAGTGGCAGAAAGATCGAGGCTGAGTACGATCGAATGCACAGACGAACATGAAAGTGGCCATTTTGGAATGTACAACTTTGTAAAAATCAAACCACATGGAGCAGTATGCAAGCAAGAAATAAAACACAAAACACAACTACTTACTTTTTTGAAGAATTCGCTTGATCTTTCTGTACTGATCGGCCTCCCTCAGTTTCAGGTCTGACCAGCGTTTCCTCAGTTGCTCCTTGGATCGTTGTACCCCAAAATTATTGTACAGCCTCCTCACAACTTTAGACATGATCTTGGCCTTGCGGACATTGGGGTTGAGGTAAGGCCCATACTTCCCATCATAGTCGCTCCTCTTTAATATGTCCACCATCTCCAACATTTCTCCAAATGACATATTGGAGGCCTTGAATTTCAGGCTCCGGGATCGGGACGTTTCTGCCTCCGGACTTTCCTCGTTGGTGGGATATTTGTGGCGCACCTGCTGTGTCCCCGCCATGTGCTCTCCCCACTGCGCCGTAAAGAGAAGGGGTGGGGAATAGACGAGAAAGATCGTCAGGGGCGGGCGGAGTTTGACGCATGCGCACTGTATATAAAACGTCACACGCCTGTGTCGTAGCCACGATCGGGGAGACGAGGGGAGAGAAAGCTCACGCACGAGACGATCGCTAGAAACGAAGGTACAATTTGACGTTAGTACATAACTAGCCTAGACTGATTCGAACTTGAGGCTTCTTTATGGAGAAGATTAGAAGAGTTTAGCCTGACATAATTTATAGTGTTTGGTGTGGTGTTGTGTCTTGCAGAGATTATGAAGGGATTCAACGACATGAGTTTTCTCCCCCTCTTCATTGCCAAATACAGGGAATTTCCCATTTTATGGCAGGCTAAACACCCCCCATTATAGCATCAAACCAAAGAGGTACGCAGCCCAGGAGGAACTTGTGGAATTTGTCAAGCCAAGGTTCCCCGCGGCAACTGTTGATGATATAAGAAAGAAAATTGGCAGCCTGAGGAGTGCGTATATCAGGGAGCGCAAGAAGGTTGTGAAGTCGGAAGAAACTGCAACTGCAGCAGATGAGGTCTATGTGCCCAAGCTCTGGTACTATCAGAGTCTACATTTTCTCAAAGACCAGGCTGATGTCACGGAGCCACTCTCGACTCCTCCTTCCACGCTTCCTTGCGCGCAGGCCACCCCTGATGAGGCTTCCGAGGAGCAACCTGGGCCTTCCAGTCTGGAAGAGGTGGAGGAGCCCAGCTTGTTCCAGGTATAGTAGTTGTGTTACCATTTATGTGAATAATGAATGATGTACACTTATACTCTAAGTGTAATGGGTATGAACTCACAAGCAGACTGCTGAGATAAGAATAACTGGCTTTACTTTGGCAGTAAGAAAAAGAAGTAGTAACATGCATTTAAACATTTGACTTACAACACATTAGCAGGTCCCTGCAATATGCACTATGACATGTGAACATATATGACTCAAAATAGCAATGGGGGACGGAGCGCCAAGTGTAGCGACCGTCTGCTATGCACCTCTGAGGTGCAATAAATCTATCTGCGCCTACCTAACGGACCAGGCCTGATCCCTAGCAATAGAGCTCAGTCCTTGAATAAGTACAGTATTCTTCACCGGCAATAGATCTGTAGAGGTGGTGCACATGTAGCTTTAAATGGTGTATTTGTAATCCACAGAAAGTAACATTTGCTGCTCTGAGGTAAATTGTGCCTTGGCAGTTCAATAGGCATAAAAATGTGTGTATCTATGCAGGATGAGCCTTTCGGCTCTCTCACCAATCCTGGGGTACCGTCCTCAGCTCCGGTCCCTCCAATGGCGGCGTCCGGTCTCCTCAGTCACAGCCCCTGCGTTCCGGTCCTCAGCTCCGACCGACCGACTGCAGGGAAGAGTCTCCGCTCCGCTGCTGCTGACCAGCTCAGTCAGAAGAGGCAGCCCACCCAGACGAGGCATCAGAAGAGGAAGAGGCGGTCTCTCCTCTTCCTTTTTATCACCTCCCCCAGCAGCCTCTCGGGCGGAAACAAGCAGCCCGGGAGCCTGGGGAATTATAGGGAATGTAGTCTTTTCCCCAAAAAGGGGTACGACCCCGCTACACACTCCCCCCACTTTGAATCTTTGGTCCCCAAAGACAGTGTTCAAATTACAAGCTTTCTCGGGAACAACACGTTCACATAATTTGGACAGGGGAGCTTCCCACCAACTAGCATAAGATGGGGAGCTGTCCTGTCTACAGGTCACTTCAGTGTGGGCGACCCGTTTAACTGTGCCAGAGAGTGAGCTGGGGTTGCCCTCCACCAAATGAACAGTGGATGGGTCAGGGCTTTCAGCACTTCTCCTTGCTGTGGTAACCGAGTCCTCTGAACTTTTTCCCATCTTGGGGTAAGTTAGCTTCTTGGGAGGCTTCACAACTCTGCGAGCTCTCTGTTCTCTTGGGACTTCTTCAGGAACACATTCTGGCAACATCTCTGGTTCTGGAACATCTACTTCTTCTTCTTCTGAGTAGAGACCAGGGATATCTTCCCAGCACTCAGGCACAACACTGAATGGAACAAACTCTGTAGCCTCTGGGTTCAATGTTCTATCTTCTACATCTTCAGTAGGTGGAAGGTCTATGGCGGAATTTCCTGGAGTTGAGGAAGGCCATAGCCATTCAAGTTCTCCTCTTTCTTCCTCTGGTTGGGGGTCCTGTCCACCCCTAACTCGGGATGTCTGAGACCGAGTATTAGGCCTGGGGGTATCCAGAATGGAAACAGATTCAGGTACGTCTCTTGCTGGAGGCATTCTGACTGCTTCAGTAAGTGGGAGCAAGTGATTCCTATGCCAGGTCTTCAAAGGCCCCACTCTTCCTTCTGGCTTTAACTTGTAGACAGGCAATCCAGGTAGCTTTCTACAAATGATATATGGCTCTGATCTCCATCTATCAGCAATCTTGTGTTTTCCAGGGATCCCTAGATTGCGTAACAGTACACGGTCCCCAGGCTGTAGGTCCTGTACTCTAACTTTCAAATCAAAGTTCCTCTTATTTCGGGCCCCCCTCTGGTCAGAGGCCGCTTGAGCTTTCTCATAAGCTATCTTCAGACTGTGCCTCAGTCTGTCCACATATCCTTTGTGGGAGGCAGCAGAGGCATAGTCTAAGGAAATGCCAAAGGCCAGATCCACTGGCAATCTTGCTTCTCTCCCAAACATAAGTCGGTAAGGAGAGAAACCTGTCACATCACTTGTGGTGCAATTGTAAGCATGCACTAGAGCTGAAATGTGTTGACTCCAATGTTGCTTCTTCTCTGTTTCTAAAGTTCCCAACATGTTCAATAGGGTCCTGTTGAACCTTTCAGGCTGGGCATCACCTTGAGGGTGATATGGTGTAGTTCTAGTCTTCTCTACTCCCAGAGAATCTAGTAGCTTCCTGATCAGGCGACTCTCAAAGTCCCTTCCTTGGTCTGAATGGATTCTCTGTGGTAGTCCATAATGAACAAAGTACTTCTCCATAAGTACCTTGGCTACTGTAGAGGCCTTCTGGTCCTTGGTTGGGTAAGCCTGAGCATAACGGGTGAAATGGTCGGTTACCACCAGAACATTTCCCAATCCACTCAAATCGGGTTCAAGGCAGAGAAAATCAATGCATACCAGATCCATTGGGCCTTGACTTTGTAGATGGCCCATTGGGGCAGCTTGATGGGGTAAAGTCTTCCTCTGAATGCATCTTGCACAGGAATGGCAATACTCCTCCACTTCGGCCCTCATGCAGGGCCAATAAAACCGGTCTCTGACAAGTTGGAAGGTTCTCTCTGCTCCCAAGTGACCATGCTGGTCATGTAAGGCAATCAGCACAGTCTCTCGATGCTTTTCTGGGAGGAACAACTGCCACTTGTCTTCTGGGCCATCAGAGGGGCCCCTTCGGTAGACTACCCCCTGATGCACCTGTAATTTGTCCAACTCTCTCCTCAGTAGGCGAGCTTCTTTGGAAGGGTGAAGGCGAAGTCCCTCTGGACTCTTGTCTTCCAGGGCTTCCAGGACCAATCTCCCCATGGGATCTTCCAATTGGTCACACCTTAACTCCTTCTTGGACAGCTTCGGTAGGCACTCTTCTTCTAGTTGAGTTACCCCACAGTAACACTTTGGGACTCCCACTGTAACTCCTATCTCTTCAGCTCTGGATCCTCCTCTGGCTTGGAGTTCAGCCCCCTGACAAAGGGCTCACACTCCTTCTGGTGCCACTTGGGTCCAGTCTTCCCAGTCATCGACCATGACATGGGATCTTCGGGACAGGGCATCTGCGTCCCTATTTCCAGCCCCTGGTCTGTACTTGAGGCTAAAATTGAATCCAGACAACGCCGCCAACCATCTGTGTCCAGTTGCATCCAGCTTGGCGGTGGTGAATAGATAGGTCAAGGGGTTGTTATCTGTCTTTACAGTAAACTCGGCCCCATAAAGATAGTCTCTCAGTTTGTCAACAACTGCCCATTTGAGGGCTAAGAACTCCAACTTGTGGGTGGGATAGTTCTTCTCAGAGGGGGTCAGGCTCCGGCTCACATATGCCACTGGTCGTAGCTGGTCTTCATACTCCTGGTAGAGTACTCCACCTAGGCCCTCATGGCTGGCATCAACATGTAGCTCATATGGTCTAGTGGGATCAGCGTAGGCCAAAACTGGGGCTGTGGTGAGACTCCTCTTCAAGGTTCTGAAAGCCTCTTCACACCTTGAGTTCCATTGGTCTTGGACCGACTCAACGGGCCTCCTAGGCCCCAACCCATCTTCCTCTCCTTCTGTCTTGAGCAGTTCGTTTAGGGGTTTTGCAATGCGGGCAAACCCATCCACAAACCTGCGGTAGTAGGAGCAGAACCCCAGGAAAGACCGAAGTTCTGTAACTGTTGTGGGTCTTGGCCACAAAGTAACTGCCTCCAACTTCTCAGGGTCTGTAGCCACTCCCTTTTCAGACACTATGTGTCCCAGATAGTTCACAGAAGACTGATAGAACCGGCACTTCTCGGGAGAAAGTTTGAGTCCCTCTTCACTGAGCCTCTTCAGTACTTTCTCCAATCTGGCTTCATGCTCTTCCAAAGTCTTTCCAAAGACAATGACATCGTCCAGGTACACAAGGACTTCTATGAGGTTCATGTCTCCAACTGTCCTTTCCATAAGGCGTTGAAATGTAGCAGGAGCTCCAGATAGGCCCTGAGGCATCCTGTTGAACTCAAAGAATCCCACTGGGGTTATGAAGGCAGTCTTTTCTCTGTCTTCTGGATGCATGGGGATTTGGTAATACCCACTCTTGAGGTCCATCACACTGAACCACTTAGCTCCAGATAAACTCTGTAAGGCATCCTCTATCCTTGGCGTGGTGTACTGGTCAGGAATGGTCCTCCTGTTGAGAGTTCTGTAGTCAATGCAGAGTCTCAATGACCCATTCTTCTTCCTGACTACCACAATTGGGGAGGCATAGGGGCTTCTGGACTCCCGAATCACTCCCGTCTTCTTCAGTTCCGCAAGCTGCTCCCTCAGATCCTCCAGATCTGCTAGCGGGACTCACCTGACTCTCTCTCTGAATGGCTTGTCCTCTTGCATGCGGATTCGATGGGTGGCACTCCTCGCACACCCTACATCAAACTCATCTTTAGAGAAAATCTTCTCCCATCTGGTCAGCTGGGCCTTGGCTCTCTCTTTCCAAGCTCCAGGTAGGTTTGGGTTTTCCATGGAGAGTTTCTTCCAAACATCTTCTCCTTCACCCGTCCCCTTCACTTCTGACCAGCCAACTGGGACAGCAGGACTCACCTGTCCCAGAAGCATCCTGGCAGGGATCTCCACGGGCTGCTCCGTGGGGTTCCTCACACTGACAGGGATTCTTCCTCTAGCCTTCTTCAGGTCCTTCAATGAGATCACTTCTGGTATCACTTCCAGACCTGAGTGACCCTCCATTGGGTCGGGTTCCAACATTACAAAGGGGCCAGGCTGCTCCCAATTAAGTTTCACCGTGGCTCTCATGCAGGTCACCTCTCCAGGCTGTAGCACCGCTCCTTCTCTTCCAAGCCTCCATACCCTTCCTATCCCCTCACTTGGGGTCTTCTGCTCTAGGACCAACCGCTGGTAGGCCGCCTTCAGCATGGGATGGATCTTGGGAGCTGAAAGATTCTCTTTCTTCACCAGGGGGGTCAGAAGCCTTCTGACCAGATCCGTGTTTGTCCCTACAATCAGGGAAGTCTTGCTGGTTCCTGGTGGGCGGGGACACACCACTGCTAGGGTATCGAACACTTCAGTCTTCCCAGCTACGGATGGGTCAAAGGTCAACCGTATGGGTAGGTATCCATCATAGGGGAAACTCTGAGTTCCCAGTCCCCTTATTTCCAACTCCTCTATCTTCTGTATGGGCAGATGACTCAGGTATCTGTCGTAGAAGTCCCTGTACAATAGGGTCACTTGTGCTCCAGTGTCCAAGAGGGCCTTCGTGTACACTCCTTCCACCTGGATAGGTACAGTAGGAGATGGGCCAACTAGCTCTTCTGGGTAGGGCCGAGTTGGTGCTGTGCTCTTCTTTGGACTCTTTTCCTTCTCACTTGATTTGCGCTTGATCCTTTCTTGAGCCTGGTATGCATTAATTTTCTCCCTCTTAGTGGGAGTGTGAACCCGTTGAGGGACATTGTTATCTCTCACTTTTAAGGGTTCTCGCTTGGGAGTGCTGTGTCTCTTCGGAGGGGTCTTGCCCCCTTTCTCTGGAGTGTACCTTGGTTGAGGATCCCTGGGTTCCTTCCGAGGGGTTTGATCTCCTCGCTTTCTTTTCCTGTTATGCTTCTTGGAGCTCACTGAAGGCGATGGGCACCCGGTTGACTCCTTCACCGGGGCCCTTTGGCGTTTCCCGCCGGCTGGCGGCTTTCTGTTTACTTCTTCTTGGGACTGGCACATACAGCTGCAATATGACCAATTCCTCCACAGTTAAAACAGATCATCTCCCCGTAGTCAGGTGGGGATGCTGGTGCTGAAACAGCTGGAAACAATTCCCTCCTGCTTGTCTCTTTCTTGGGACTGGGCGTCTCTTTCGCCACTAGAGATGTCAGTATCTCCATCATCTGGGACATCTGCAACTTCAGGGCATCTACCTCTGTCTCTCTTTCAGGGGTTAAGGCCGACCTGACCATGGCCACTGGAAGCTTTGTAGACCCCATCACTTTTCCCTTTTCTCTTCCAACATGGCCTCTTCTTCTCTGACCATTCGAATGAGATCAGGGTAGTCCAGGCTCTTCCCATCCTGCCGGGTACGTAGTACTAGTGCGACAGGGTCCAGGGGTTGGGCTCCCCTGACCACCTGCCGGGCACGGGCTTCATCTACCTTCCCCGGATCTATCCCCTTCTTCAGGATAATCCTGTGCAGGATCTTGTCTATACGTCCCATGTACTCTGACAGCTTCTCCCCTGTCTTCTGGTAACAGTGTTCCAGTTGATAGGTAAGTTCTGTGACTTTTTCTGTCCCACCAAACACACTTTCCAGGATGTCTATGTAGTCCTGGGCAGTGCAATCCTTTTTGCTTGTCTTCAGATTGCGTATGGCCTCTAAGGCAGGCCCCTTTAGGCTCTCAACAATCCTTTGCTTCTTTCTGCCTTCTGAGACCTCCCATTCTTCTAGGGCCTGCGTGGCACCATCTAACCACTCTTCAAATCTCTCTTCTCCCGAGGGTACAGGGGTCCTCCCTGAAAACATCCGGAGTTTCCTGTATCCCGACATTGGGTAATCCCCGGGGTCTCTTCTGCACTGAGTCACAATCTCCCCTAGGACAGCACACAGTTCTGTGCTAAGGGTAGTCTGTGCGGGTGCGGGACTTTCCGCACCCTTCTGCTCTTCCTTCTTTGGGGATAGCATAGTTTTCACTGGAGAACAGTCTCCCTTGCGCGGCAGCGCATGCAGCACTTGGTAGGTCTGACCATCCGGTGCCCGTATGCTTTGGCTCCTGAACTGCTCTGGAGTCTCTTCCTGCCATTCTATTAGGGCGTATGTATACCCAGCATCATTTCTCATGTCCATTATCCATGACTTTTGGCATGGGGATAGGGACATTATGAGCTGCTTGACTGCCTCTCTCTGCCATATCCCTGGCAGTTCAATGACTGCTGCTGCGGCTGGATCAGTGGCCCATGTTGCGGACCACCGTCCCACTTCTATCGGGTCCATGCCGGTACCTTCTGGCGGCTTTTTCCCGCTGACTCAGGATCCCGGATTACGAGCCCCCACGTGTAGCGATACCCCCAGTTAAGAGGGCCGCTGGTTTGTTTTGGGTCCCTGAGTACAGCTCCACCAACCCCCGGCAATTTGCTCTACCCGCTCTGGCACAGTTAGTAAAGGGGTATGTATCTATGCACATATGAATATCACTTATACTCTAAGTGTAATGGGTATGAACTCACAAGCAGACTGCTGAGATAAGAATAACTGGCTTTACTTTGGCAGTAAGAAAAAGAAGTAGTAACATGCATTTAAACATTTGACTTACAACACATTAGCAGGTCCCTGCAATATGCACTATGACATGTGAACATATATGACTCAAAATAGCAATGGGGGACGGAGCGCCAAGTGTAGCGACCGTCTGCTATGCACCTCTGAGGTGCAATAAATCTATCTGCGCCTACCTAACGGACCAGGCCTGATCCCTAGCAATAGAGCTCAGTCCTTGAATAAGTACAGTATTCTTCACCGGCAATAGATCTGTAGAGGTGGTGCACATGTAGCTTTAAATGGTGTATTTGTAATCCACAGAAAGTAACATTTGCTGCTCTGAGGTAAATTGTGCCTTGGCAGTTCAATAGGCATAAAAATGTGTGTATCTATGCAGGATGAGCCTTTCGGCTCTCTCACCAATCCTGGGGTACCGTCCTCAGCTCCGGTCCCTCCAATGGCGGCGTCCGGTCTCCTCAGTCACAGCCCCTGCGTTCCGGTCCTCAGCTCCGACCGACCGACTGCAGGGAAGAGTCTCCGCTCCGCTGCTGCTGACTCTGAGGGATGAGAGTCTCTCTCCACCTGCTGCAAGGCCCAGGCTTCAGGCCTTCAGCAGTCCCGGTCCGCACAGGTGTCTCCTCAGGAACCAGTCTCCGCGTCACCAGCTCAGTCAGAAGAGGCAGCCCACCCAGACGAGGCATCAGAAGAGAAAGAGGCGGTCTCTCCTCTTCCTTTTTATCACCTCCCCCAGCAGCCTCTCGGGCGGAAACCAGCAGCCCGGGAGCCTGGGGAATTATGGGGAATGTAGTCTTTTCCCCAAAAAGGGGTACGACCCCGCTACACTTAGTTCCTAACGTGTTTGACATATCAACTGACAGTAGTGTTGGAGACAGTTGGGGCCACAATCTAAACTGCAGGGCTGAGAATTGTATGGTTTTCTATTTGTAAACATTTTGCAACAGTCACTAGATGAGAATTGTGTGTGTTTGATGAACAAATAACTGAAACTATGTCCCTTTTTCATACACAGGAAGACCTCAGCCAGGAGGTGGCTGTGGAAGGTGGCAGTCAGGAGGAGGCAGGGGTTAGTGGCAGCCAAGAGGTGGGTAGTGGCAGCCAAGAGGGGGCTAGGCCTCGGAGCCTGACTGACACCCAAATCCCTCCCCTCCGCCCTCCGTACAAAAGGGCGAGAAGGGGGGGTTATGCGGCAGAGTCAGCACTCCGGATGATCAGAGAGGCTTCAGACTCCCTACATGCCACACCCACCTGACGAGGAGATCTTTGGCTCGGTGGTTGTCACTAAAATGATGGGTATGGAGGTGAGGCAACGCAACATGTGTGAGGGGCTCATCCTCCATGTCCTAAATAAGGGTAGGGCTGGGGAGATGACCCCACTCACACATGTTTGCCATAGTTACCATGCTCCGCCTCCTCCTCCTCCTCCTCCTTCTGCCACCCCACCAGCACGACAGCCACAGCGTGGAAGGAAGCGTGGAAGGAAGACCTGAGAGTGACGACCTGGATTCAGTCTGGTCTGAGAGAAGATGGAGCCTCTTGTAGTACCAGAGCCTGGGGACCTAGATGGCATCTGCTGCAGTTCCGGATACTTTGGACTTCAGGACCAGATTGCACTCCCCTTAATATACGTACTCCTCAGGCCCCCAATTTTCTACGCTTGAAAAATGATGGTTGCCGTGGGGGTCCAAGGCTTTGCAAATTCCCCAAGTTTCACCATGGCTGCATTCCTCTTTGGTTTGTTGCTGAGACCTAAATAAATGTTTTTGGGATTTGAAATAATCAGTGACTATTGTGTTTTACTTTTCTACAATGACAGTTTTTCTTTGAGTAGGCAGGTACATTTCACTAATCCTAAAGTAGAATTAACAAGGGGCACCAACAACAATCAAACTCCTAGTAAATTTAAGCAAGAAATAGAAATGTTAATAATGTGGTTTTGCTAAGTTGAGACACACAACCCCCCTCAAAAAAATAAAAATAAATTCTCCTTCAAATATGTATTCAGAAAAATAAAAAAAATGACAAATCATGCTAAAAATATAACAAAGATTCTTTTACGATCTGAGTAAAAATAAACATGTAGTGTATAAATGCTGAAAAGTAATAAAGAACTAAGTTTGTGAGAAGTGCGGGTTAATAGGAGCAGCTAAAACATGTCATTCTTGTTGCATTGTAAAGAAAAAGAGAATGCGCTGCATTAAAGACATTTTAACATTGCAGCGTGACGAATGTGCTGTGTCGATTAGGAAAGGTAGTTTTACCTGACCGAGCGCTTCCGTCACAGAATTTCTTCTGACCATGCGTAGCACTTTGTCCGTCGGACAACCGTACACACGATCGGATTTGGTGTGATCGGACCGTGTTGACAGCAAATCTTTCCAGCAGGAGATAAGACTTTGTCCGTCAGACAATCCGACGTACACTGTCCGATGGTGCATACACACGGTCTGATTTTTCAACAACATTGTCCGATCGGACAGAATCCATGAAAAAGTCCGACCGTGTGTATGGGGCTTTAAAGTTTGTCAACACATGGGAGAAAGGCCTTAACATAAAAGGTCTCCTTGGGTGTAAAGTGTGCTTCTTCACTGTGTCCATAGTCAAGTGGCTGCTGACGGACATTCCGGCGTTGAAGTCGACGATGTTGCACAGTATATTCTTCAGTATCCGTGAGACGCTTGCCAGCTTCTTCAAATGCATCAAATTTAGTACGTTGTTCATTCGTAAAATCTTTTAATGATTTCAAAACGCCAATTGCTGAATTTAGGTTGAGTTGAATGGACTGCAAAGTTTTGCTGCTGCTGTTAAAGCGCTGTAAAACAGTGTTCCAGAATTCTGCAAAAATCCCGGTCTCAAGTTTGCTCATCTGATCAAACAGTCCTTTTGCCATATTATGGCACTCTGACCTCTCTTCACAGTCAGCTGAAATTTCCAGCAAAATGTCCATTATATTTTGATAGCCATGGACTAGTGCCTGACAAGCATCAGCACGACATGACCAACGTGTGTCACTTAGCCTTTTCGGCATGGACACAGAGAGGTCATTCTCATCAAGCGTGTCTTTAAGCTTCTTGTAGCGCTTGGTTGAGCCAGTAAAGAATGCATACTAAGCTTGTATGAAATCAAAAAACTTGACAGCCTCACTACACGAATTTGCAGCATCCTTTCCAACAAGGTTTTGTGAGTGTCCAAAACAAGGTATATACTTTGCATATTTATTCAGGGTAACAATTTTTGCTTGCATACCCTTGTAGTGACCAGACATGTTGCTTGAATTGTCGTAACTCTGTCCACGGCATTCTTGTATGGAAAGTCCAACATTATTAAGGAATTTTAGAAGTGCATTAGCCATCTCTGCTCCTTTATGCCCCGTTGAGGGTAAGAAGGTTAGAAAACGCTCCACAGGTTGATTTCCTTCTAAGTATCGTAAAATCACTGTGAGCTGATCAGTATGGGAATAATCTTCAGATGAATCTACAGATACCGAGTAGTACTTTGCCTTTTTAACCCGGTTGATGACATGTTCTAAAATCTTTTCCCCTGTAATCTGTATAAGTTCTTCACAGACATTTGCTGATAGATAACTTGTAAATCCTTTGCCCTTGTTTGCCTTGGTTTGGATGTGTTGTGCTAGGAAAGCATCGTACTCCGACAGTAATTCCAAAATTCCAAGATAGTTGCCATTGTGTTTGGATCCAATAACTTGGTCATCTCCTCTAAAAGCCAATCCTCCTTCGGCAAGAAAAATTATGACACTAAGCAACCGATTTACTAGGTTTTGACCATAGCTTGTCAGCTCTTCAATCTCTTGTTGCATTTTATAGTCAACCCGACCCTCCAGTTTACAATATTTGGCTGTATCAATCACAGCATGAATATGGTTTTGAGACTGTTCGTGTGATGAAATTCGTTCACTGGCATGTTTCCAGTCGCTGAAGCCATCATTAGAAAATGCATTTCGTGATGCACCAAACAATTTGCAGTCAAAACAATAGATTCTGCCGGTGTTTTTTGAGTAGCAAAGCCACTTTCTTTCAACCTTGTCTCCATTGGGACAGTTACGCATAAACATGTCGATAGTACAGCATGTCCATCTTTAAATGACGTTGCAAACCCTTCCTTTCTCAGTTGTTCCAGAGGCATTCTCACTGACACATTTCCATTTTTTGACCAGTACTCCCGCATCTCAATAGTAGATATGTTGGGCCACAAACCAATGTCAATCATGAAACCTGACTGTTCCACATATTCAGGCACTATATCAAATGCTTCAACAGTAGGCTCCACAGTATGGAGGCTAGGCAACAAACCAGTATTTTGGGAAAGGCCTGGTTTCTCCACCTCCATGGGCACTGGTGTTGTTTTTAGTGGCGTTAGTGGATCAGAAGACACTACTGCATCAGATTCAGAGACAAAGTCGGAGGTACTTTGAGCAGGAATTACTTCCTGAGAAGATGTGCCAGCAGGTTCCTCAGAAGATCCACTTCTAGGTATAAGAAAACCAGTAATTCTTGGTATTCTGCATAGTTTTTCCTCCAACTCCTGCTTCTTCTTTCGCTTTTGTGCACCACTCAGAGATTTTGACATATTGAGGGCTTATAGGCACTTCCAAAAATAGATGTGACTGACACCTGCATTATAAAAATAAATTATGCTCTGTTCTGCTCTTATTACCTTTATAGTAAATGCTTATATATTGTAGCGTTCAGTAGTAAAATGCCAGACCCCCAAACCACTCTTTTTCCTCCTCATGTTGCAGTCATGTACACTGCTCTATGCGCAATACCCATCCAATAGTCCATATTAGGAGTGAGCAAAAGAGGGTGGCTACATTCCTTCATATAGTACAGTAGGACCATGAAGAAGGAACTGATACATCCTCTAACAGAAATTCAGATCACAGCACCCCCAAAAGGGAGATTTGGAGGAAGCTGAGAGCAAGAGAATGATTTTTTTTTTGGGCTAAGAATATAATGTATATACCAGGGATCTTGAATTAAAATTTATGGAGGTTCAGTTGGTAAAATATTCATCCGTCAGAGGTCTGAATATCATGTTTGCACTATAACACATCTCAGCAGTGTTTACATCTAATTTGCAGACCCCCTTCACAGCAGTCCCACAGTGTCCTCAGTTCCTTTTCACATCACAGCGCCTCATCACATTGCAGCCTCTTCATATCACAGCGCCTCATCACATTGCAGCCTCTTCATATCACAGCGCCTCATCACATTGCAGCCTCTTCATATCACAGCGCCTCATCACATTGCAGCCTCTTCATATCACAGCGCCTCATCACATTGCAGCCTCTTCATATCACAGCGCCTCATCACATTGCAGCCTCCTCATATCACAGCGCCCCATTACATTGCAGCCTCCTCATATCACAGCCCCCCATTACATTGCAGCCTCCTCATATCACAGCGCCCCATTACATTGCAGCCTCCTCACATCACAGCGCCCCATTACATTGCAGCCTCCTCATATCACAGCACCCCATTACATTGCGGCCTCCTCATATCACAGCGCCCCATTCCATTGCAGCCTCCTCATATCACAGCGCCCCATTACATTGCAGCCTCCTCATATCACAGCGCCCCATTACATTGCAGCCTCCTCATATCACAGCACCCCATTACATTGCGGCCTCCTCATATCACAGCGTTCTATTACATTGCAGCCTCCTCATATCACAGCCCCCCATTACATTGCAGCCTCCTCATATCACAGTGCCCCATTACATTGCAGCCTCCTCATATCACAGCGCCCCATTTCATTGCAGCCTCCTCATATCACAGCGCCCCATTACATTGCAGCCTCTTCATATCACAGCGCCCCATTCCATTGCAGCCTCCATCATGACAAAGCACATCAGGGCACAGCACATCAGGGTACAGAGCACAGCACATCAGGGTATAGCACATCAGGGTACAGGACACAGCACATCAGGGCACGTCAGGGTACAGGACATCAGGGCACAGGACATCAGGGCACATGACATCGGGACACAGCACATCAGGGCACAGGACATCGGGGCACAGGACATCGGGGCAGGGGGCACATCAGGGAACATAGCACATCAGGGCATGGGGCACATAGCACATATCAGTGTACATTGGGGCACATCAAAGCACATGGGGCACATCACACAGCCCCCGTTACATTAGAGTCCCCTTCATGTCCAGGGCTGGACTGGGACAAAAATGTGGCCCTGGTCTTCATCCAGACCGGCCCAGGGCACAACACATCAGGGCACAACACATCAGGGTACAGCACATCAGGGCACAGCACATCAGGACACAGCACATCAGGACACAGCACATCAGGACACAGTACATCGGGACAGGGGGCACATCAGGGAACATAGCACATCAGGGCATGGGGCACATCAGTGTACATTGGGGCACATCAGGGTACATTGGGGCACATCAAAGCACATTGGGGCACATCAAAGCACATGGGGCACATCAGGGTACATTGGGGCACATCAGGGTACATTGGGGCACATCAGGGTACATTGGGGCACATCAAAGCACATGGGGCACATCAGGGTACATTGGGGCACATCAAAGCACATGGGGCACATCAGGGTACATTGGGGCACATCAAAGCACATGGGGCACATCAGGGTACATTGGGGCACATCAAAGCACATGGGGCACATCAGGGTACATTGGGGCACATCAAAGCACATGGGGCACATCAGGGTACATTGGGGCACACCAAAGCACATGGGGCACATCAGGGTACATTGAGGCACATCAAAGCACATGGGGCACATCAGGGTACATTGGGGCACATCAAAGCACATGGGGCACATCGCCACGGACCTCCGGGGGAATTCACTGCAGAACAGCTGGGAAGCCCTAGTTGAAACTCCCAGTCCCGATGGCCAGTACATGCCTGTTCATGTCATAGTGCCCCTTTACACATCACAGCACCCCAATTACATTGCAGCCATTGTCACATTCGCATGTAGGTGTTTTGGCGGCCCACATTTGCGTAGGCACAGCAGCCCATTCATTTGAATGGGCTGCCATGCCTGCGTTTCCTGCAGAAAAAAAGGTGCATGCAGCATTTTAAAAACGCAGTGGCTTTGAAATCCATTCTGCTTTTGCACCATGCGACTTACCTGCAGTTCCTGCACACACAAACGCACTGTGTTTTTAAAGGGTGACCTAAACATCTAAAAATGCAGCAAGTTTGTCGGTGCAGGAACTGCAGGTAAGTCGCATGGTGCAAAAGCAGAATGGACAGACAGTGCTGTATTTCATTGCTTGATGGCATAGGTGTGCGCGGCCTATTAAATGATGCATGCACATTTTTTTGCAGTAAAAGCTTCCAAGCAGTCCGCCTCTGTCCGCCGGCTCAGCGGGAGATCTCTCCGTTGATCTCCGCTGAACCGGTGGATGACAAGTCCCTCTCTGCTCACTGAGCGGGGAGGGGCTTGCGAGCGCCGCTGGTCTCTATGGAGAGATCGGATGAAAACGGACAGTGTGTCCGTTTTCATCAGATCTCACCCTATCCGATCTGCCAGCGACAGATCTGGACGTAGAGCCTTACGTCTGCTTTTGGCGGATCGGACCGGGTCGGATGTCAGCGGAGATGTCGCCGCTGACATCCGACGCTCCATAGACTAACATGGAGCGCCCGTTCAGATCCGCCGTCAAAACTGACAGGCGGATCTGAACAGTCCGTCCATGTGAAAGGGGCCTTACACTGGAGTGGTGTGCTGGCAGGGCGTCAGAAAATGTCCTGCCAGCAGCTTCTTTGGAGCCCATTAGGAGCAGTGAACTCACCGCTCCGAAAGCGCCCCTGCCCATTGAAATCAATGGGCAGCGCCGCTGAACCACCGGCAAAGCGCCGCTGTAGCGACGCTTGGCGGACGCTTTTAACCCTTTTTCGGCCACTAGCGGGGCTTAAAAGCGCCCCGCTAGCGGCTGAAAAGCACCTCAAAAATGACAGTACAGCACTACTAAAAATAGTGGCGTTTTACCGCCGATGCCTGGCACTTTTAAAAGTAAAAGCAGCCTAATAACAGTATGCCATGTCACATGCTGTGTGCTCTCCTGAGGCCTCACTTAGCCTGGACTGCAAGTCTACTTTTTTTTTTTTTTAACTTCCTTCTAGTTATAGACATGACATGATGCATGGCATGGGGATAGGGGGAGCTGGAGCCAGGGGAGGAGAAAGAAGACCTTACCTTGTCCTGGGCTGGGCTGGAAAGCTCGGCTCTGATTCTTTAATTTAATAATCTCCACACTTGACCAGGCAGGCTCCAGGCTTCAGTGTACTCCGCGCTGCTGGCTCACTCCTCCTTCCCTTCTCCGCTCCTCCGAACAGGTACACAGCACTGCAGGCATAGCAAGGGGCGGGGCCAGAGCGTCAGCTCAAGGCTCCGCCAACCCGCGGCCCGCTTTTCAAACAAAAATAAGGCACTGTGGGCGCCGTGCGCGCCGCGCCTCCGCCGCTGCCGCTGACATCTTAAGGATATTAATATTCACAATCAAAACGCCGATTTGCGGGCAGCGCACAGGGTTTACGGGCAGCTCTGCTTTGGGCCCCAAACAGTGACAGGGCCCTGGGCAGCTGCCCCATTTGCCCCGCGCTAAAGACGGCCCTGCGCCTATCACTGCCTATCAGTGCTGCATATAAGTGCCACCTCATCAGTGCCAATCAGTACTGCCTCATCAGTGCCTGTCAGTGCAGCCTCATCAGTGCCCATGTCAGAGAAATGGCCGTGTTGTGGGCAATTCCGCCAGTATCCGTCATGGTTCAGCCAGACGAGTTTCCGTGTGCTTGCACGCACGCAGATGCGCGACAGCACAGATGCGCGACAGCCATGACACTGCAGTCTGCGCGTGCTGGTGCGCGCACATGCGCACACACTCGTGCACCTTCTCGCGCACACCATGACATTGTAGGCACACCCCCGGCCTATTTAAACCCACCACTGACACTTACAGTTTGCTGGATTATCAACAGCTTCCTGTGTTCCTGTGCCTTGTATATTCTGAAGACCCCTGGCTTGACCTCTGCTTGGCTTGACCTATGATCCTGTCTATCTTCTCGCTCTGACCCGGCTTGCTGACTACTCCTTGATCCTCTGCCCTCTGTGTATGACCCGGCTTGTTCCTGTACTCCTCTCGGATTGTCTTCTGGTATCTGACCCCTGGCCTGGCTGCTGTTTCTGGTTTACCCTGCTGTTTCCGTCTCAAGACTTCTCTCCGCACGGTTGCCCATATTGCTACCCAGCGCACTCCAGCCACCTACAGCCTACCAGCCAGCGTGCAGCATTCCTGGCAACCCGTGCACCTCTGGGCACCACATCCCCTGTATCACTCCCAGGGGAGTGCTGCACTCAGCTGCAAGGGACGCCCTCTCAGCAATCCGGTCTCCCACTAAAGACTTGACAGCCCATCAGTGAAGGAGAAAACTTACTTATTTACAAAGTTTTGTAACAGAAATTAACCACTTTGCGCCCATAGGGCGTCCAGGGACGTCCTTGACGTCCCCGGGGTATATCTGAATAATGCCTGCAGTTACAGACATCATTTAGATATTGCCGTTTTCAGCCGGCGATTCCCTGCACCATAAGAACGATCATAGCAGCTGTTCCGCCGATTGATCGTTCTTACAGGCGGGAGGGGACGTCCCCCCCCCTCCCGCTGCCCTCCGGTGCTTCTTCCGACTCACCGCTTCCATCGGTGAGTCGGACACAGGATCCGCCGCCCCCCGGATGGTGATCATAGAGATTTACGGCGGACCAGATGGTCAACGGAGTCTCTATGATCGTTCGGAGGCCGGGCGCGATGTTATAACGTCACGCCCGGCCTCTGCATTCAAATAACGGCGCCGCCTCGGCTGGGAAGCGGTGATCGCTTTTAATTTTTTTTTTTTTTTAGGCTTCCCAGCCTAGAGGTGAGATGTGGGGTCTTATTGACCCCATATCTCACTGTAAATAGGTCCGATCATGTCATATTCCTATTACAAGGGATGTTTACATTCCTTGTAATAAGAATAAAAGTAATCACATATTTTTTTTTTTTTTAAGTGTCAAACGAAAAAAATAAAAGTAAAATTAACAATAAGAAAATTTTTTTTTTTTTTAAAGCGCCCTGTCCCCGTGAGCTTGTACGCAGAAATGAACGCATACGTAAGCCCCGCCCACATATGAAAACGGTGTTCAAACCACACATGTGAGGTATCGCCGCAAACGTTAGAGCGAGAGCAATAATTCTAGCCCTATATCCCCTCTGTACATTTTAAAGCGTCGCCTATGGGGATTTTTAAATACCAAAGTTTGGCGCCATTCCACAAGCGCGTGCAATTTTGAAGTGTGAAATGTTGGGTATCTATTTACTCGGCGTATCTTTATCTTTCACATTATGCAAAAAAAATTGGGCTAACTTTACTGTTTTGTTTTTTTTTTTTTACGAAAAAATGGGAAAAGAAACTGCGCTGCGGGGAATATACCCGGGAAAGGGTATAACTAAACGTTAGCAATACAAAGGCTTGAGAAAGCCTGGCCAGAAGCTGCAACTCAACTGTAAAACATAACCACAGTGATAACAAATGAAAAGAAAAAATGAGTAGCGCTAGACCAAAAAATGCATAAAATAAATGATCATGTGATGTGTTGACCATAAAGTGATCATAAATTAAGTAAACCTACATATATAGATACCTGTAATAAAAAACAAAGGACCAAAATGTGGATATAAATGTGCGTAAACAATCATATATGACAATCGCACAAAAAATCGCACGTGACAATAAATAATATTGAATAATATTGTGATGAATTAAAAATTGTGAGCAAAAATTGAATAAATAAATTGATGAATAGTGCAAGTCCAAACAAATCTTCATAAAAGTTCCACCCGTGCAGTGACTGGCAAATAAATCAGTCCATCTCTGTGAATAAATGAATAAAACTCCAAAACTGTCCCACGTGATCCGCCACCAAGAAAAGGGTTGAGATTTACTTCTTACCAGAAGCAGTTGACACCCCACTACAGGGTGTCACACATGCCTTTGTAAAGATATCCCTCTTTAAGTCTCCCTGGAGATATGACAGATACCAGCAGCCTGATAGCACAGTTCACAGTTCGGTTTCCCAGAATGATTCTCATGGATCAGCACATAGAATGAAATGAAGGGGGGACTGCTTCTGCTGATACCGACACCTGACTCCTGGACTGATTTATTTGCCAGTCACTGCACGGGTGGAACTTTTATGAAGATTTGTTTGGACTTGCACTATTCATCAATTTATTTATTTATTCAATTTTTGCTCACAATTTTTAATTCATCACAATATTATTCAATATTTATTGTCACGTGTGATTTTTCGTGCGATTGTCATATATGATTGTTTACGCACATTTATATCCACATTTTGGTCCTTTGTTTTTTATTACAGATATCTATATATGTAGGTTTACTTAATTTATGATCACTTTATGGTCAACACATCACATGATCATTTGTTTTTTTTTAAGCATGAAATCGTTTTTTTTTTCTGAAAAAAACATGTTCTAAAAATTGCTGCGCAAATACCGTGCGAGAAAAAACATTGCAACGACCGCCATTGTATTCTCTATGGGTCTTTGCTAAAAAAACATATATAATGTTTGGGGGTTCTATGTAATTTTCGAGCAAAAAAAAAAATTATGAATTTTACATGTAGGAGAGAAATGTCAGAATTGGCCTGGATGGGAAGTGGTTAAGAACCTTTTTTTTTTGTAGTGCAAAAAATAAAAACCCCAGTGGTGATCAAATACCACAAAAAGAAAGCTCTGTTTGTGTGGAAAAACATTATACAAATTTTGTTTGGATACAACATCTCATGACCGAGCAATTGTCATTCAAACAGAGGAAAAGAGATTTCATCTCCAAATACAGAAAGGTTTCTACACAGTAAAGCCCCATACACGCGGTCGGATTTTCCGATGGATTCTGTCCTATCAGACAATGTTGTCGGAAATTCCGACCGTGTGTAGGCACCATCGGACAGTTTCTATCTCCTGCTGGATAGATTTTCCGACAACAAAGTCCGATCACACCAATTCCGATCGTGTGTATCGAATTCCGACGGACAAAGTGCCACGCATGCTCAGATCACATCACAAGACCAAAGCTATTGGCTACTAGCCTCTACGTAGTCCCGTCGTAGGCAACAAACGTCACCACGTTCAGAATGATCGGATTTTCCGACAACTTTGTCCGACCGTGTGTATGCAACACCAGTGTTGGACTAAATCCGTCGGACAAAATCCAATGGATTTTGTGGTCGGATTTTCCGACCGTGTGTATGGGGCATAAGAGCTGTGAAAATGTGGAATAGACTCCCTCCAGGGGTGGTTCTGGCCAGCTCAGTAGATTGCTTTAAAAAAAGGCCTGGATTCTTTCCTAAATGTACATAATATAACTGGGTACTGACATTTTATAGGTAAACTAAACTAGACTAAACTAGGTTAACTAGATGGACTTGTGTCTTTTTTAAACCTGACTAACTATATAACTATGAGAGCGCTGAAAGCTGAAAATTGGTCTGGGCAGGAAGGTGTTAAAGTGTTAAAGTGCCCTGTATTGAAGTGGTAAACAAACTAGGTAATTGAGATAGATGCCAATCATGGGACGGGGTTTAAATCAAAAGAGTATAAATTAAAAAAAATTATTCTTTATATCCTTAACTTTTATTAATCAGATAAAAAGAAGCATTTAAAGTGAACTTGAGCTTTGCCCATGTAGGTTTACTGTAATACTCCTATCCCCAAACACCACCTACTAATCTTTTATTTAATGCCCAGTTTCTTTGTCCTGCATCGCAAAGCACAGGTGCCCATTCATAATAGTGGGTGACACTACCCTAAAAAATTGTGCCTGGGAAAAAAATAAAGGGAGCAGGTGGTAGGGTTGCTCAATGAAGCACCACAGTAAATTCCTCTCTTCAGTCCCAGGAGCAGATAAAAATTTCATTAAAATACTGTAAAGCTCAACATAGTAACAATGCACATAGTATACATTTAAATTTCACCTTGGTAGTAGCTTATCATATTTTTGTATTTTGGTCATATCTTTGAAAGACTTCTCTTTGCTACCATCTTTTAGCTGCAAAGAAATTATCCTCCTCAACTAAGATAATGCCCAGTTATTATAAACTTAGTACTGACATGGCCATCCATCAGTGGCTTCTTTTTGTAGTCCAAGAAAAAAAAAGGCAAAATGTTAAACATATTGTTACTTTCAGGCAAGCAGAGACTTGCCTGAACAAATAAAATAT
The DNA here is from genome assembly GCA_028564925.1 of Lithobates sylvaticus. Classification (NCBI taxonomy): domain Eukaryota; kingdom Metazoa; phylum Chordata; class Amphibia; order Anura; family Ranidae; genus Lithobates; species Lithobates sylvaticus. The sequence continues at coordinate 40,008,499 of CM053035.1, read as the reverse complement.
GTTGGACTGGTGGCCCTAAGTGGAGAAACCATTTATACGTCAATCAGATCAGGAAATGCAGTTAGTGACAATTTTTCTGTGATAATGGCATTATATGTTAATTAGAGTCCATAACATTTTGGCAAAGCAGCAGTCATCTTGTTTAGCCCAAGTACATTCTTATTTACAATTAATTCTTTACAATCCCCCTCATTAGCAAATACATCATATATGTGAAAAGATCTGTCCTAATAAACTATGTCCTTTAAAGCTGAAAATCAAGCATAGCTCCCCCACCATACTTCTTGCCCCTCACCCCAACAACTAATTGTTAGGCCAATTTAAAAAAGCTAAGTCTACAAGCCCAACATACTGAGCTGAATGACAGGACATGCCAGGTCCCAATACTAGTGTCTCCTTCATTAGAAGAGAAGGGGCCTTCTTTGGGAATCCACATCACTGCTAGGGTGACATAGACATCTCCTATTAACTGTCCAGCAGTGGAGCTTTTTGAAGACTGAAGACTGCTGATGAGGTCAAGATGTAACCAGTCTACTGCAGCACTGGATCAATAGGTTGTAGCTCCCAGAAACAAAGAATATATCACTTGCTCCTATCTATAGATGGCTATCACAGTAAAAAGCATTGGAAGGCTAACAGGTACAAACAAGGCCAAGGATAAATCCAAAGGACTTGCCCACACATGCCCGGACTTTTCCGGTGGACAATCCGTGGGAAAAAGTCTGCGGGACTTTTGAAATGAACGGACTTGCCGACACACGATCGGAAAGTCCGTTCATTTTGAATGTAACTGCAGGTAGACGGGACTAGCGAAGGCAGTGAATGCCGCCACGCTAGCCCCGTCACCTGGCATGGATTTAAAGGGGAATCCCTACGCCGAAAAAATGGTGTGGGGGTCCCCCCCAAATCCATCTCAGACCCTTATCCGAGCACGCAGCACGGCCGGCCAGGAAAAGGGGTGGGGACGAGCGAGCGCCCCCCTCCTGAGCCGTACCAGGCCGCGTGCCCTCACCATGGGGGGTGCCCTGGGGAAAGGGGGGCCGTGCGGTCCCCCCACCCCAAAGCACCTTGTCTCCAAGTTGATGAGGACAAGGGCCTCTTCCCGACAACCAACTGGCCATTGGTTGTTGGGGTCTGCGGGCAGGGGGCTTATTGGAATCCGGAAGGTGAAGTGTACGTCTGTCTGGAGGCCCCCCCCTGGTGCTCAATTGAAGATAGAAGTCAAGAAAAATTTGAGAGGGGAAATCCGTGGAGATAGTCATGCTACTGCCAGTAAAAAAGTTCAACCTAGACAGGTTGCAGCCTGAAGAAAACAAGAAAGAAGGAAGAAAAACGGGGATACCAATTGATTCAACGTACTTTTTCCAATTGGCTACAGGCCTTGCCATATTGGCGAGTGTAGTAGGGAAAAAGGCCCCTGTACACCGCTCAATGCTGTTGGCTTTCCTAGGCTATTAGCGAAGCACACAGGACATATGTATGTGTGGCTTGGCTTCGGTACGACGAACAGTTTAGACAACGGCTAGATGTACGACCATAAGGGCATAAGGCTGTGGTTGTATTTGCTGACAAGATACCTCGACCGAGCAGCGGCGAATTTATTGAAACGGGTTTTACTAGTGTTTTTAGAATACCTTGCTCATTGGCGACAGTCCCACCTGAGATGAAAAATTTACGGTCAGCACTGCGGCACCCAGCAGTGGTTTCCAAAAAATTGGGGAGGGAAGTTACGATGGGGCACATGGTCATGTGACCCCGCCATGACATGAGCATGTGACCCCGCCCCTTGTCCCTATATAAGTCACATCACCGAGTGAGCGCGAGAGCGACGAGTCAACATCGGAAGAAGAAGAAAATGAAGAGGAAGAAGACGGCGCAGAAGGTGGCGACAGCGGCAAGAACAGAAGAGACCCCCGAAGGCGTAACGAGACCCCCAGACGACGGCGGCAACGAAGAAGAAAGCCGGGCCCCTCCGCTAGTGAAAGAGCTAGGTAAAAGAGGAGAAGAGAGCGGAGGAGTCCGGCGAGAAGACCCCCCAAGACATAAGAAGACCCCTGGAGCTGTGCAATGAAATATTTTAAAAAATTGTGTGTTTTTTTTTTTTTTACACTTTTACACCTTAGGTGAATGGGTAGGGGTAATTCGTACCCCATACTCATTCACATAGGGTGGGGGCCGGGATCTGGGGGCCCCCTTATTAAATTCCGGATTCCGATAAGCCCCCCGCCCGCAGACCCCGACAACCAATGGCCAGGGTTGTCGGGAAGAGGCCCTTGTCCTCATCAACATGGGAACAAGGTGCTTTGGAGTGGGGGGGCGCACGGCCCCCCTTTCCCCAGGGCACCCCCCATGTTAAGGGCACGCGGCCTGGTACGGCTCAGGAGGGGGGGCGCTCGCTCATCCCCACCCTCTTTCCTGGCCGGCCTGCTGCGTGCTCAGATAAGGGTCTGAGATGGATTTGGGGGGGGACCCCCACGCCGTTTTTTTGGCGTAGGGATTCCCCTTTAAATCCATACCAGGTGACGGGGCTAGCGCGGCGGCATTTACTGCCTTCGCTAGTCCAGTATACCTGGAGTCACATTCTAAATGAACAGACTTTCCTCTGCGTGCGAGGCAAGTCTGTTCATTTCAAAAGTCCCGCGGACTAGCACACAGACTGCGGGATTGTCCGCCGGACTGCCGAGTCCAGCGGACAATTTTAAGTCTGAACTTAAAACTTAGTCCGCCGGACTTTTGGCATGAAAAAGTCCGCCGGCGCCCACACACGGGCGGATGGTCCGGACTCCAGTCCGGCAGACAATCCCGCAGGAAAGTCTGCTTGTGTGTACGCGGCCTTACATGACTGCTGAGGCACAATGGGCCCAGGTCCAAATTAATGTAACCAATGGGATCAAATCCCCCACCACCCTTGCCCTTTTACCCCATTAAATAAAACACTTACAACCACTAGGTTGGAAAGAGCAAGGCCACAGCTTTATTAAATTCCAACATGTAACATGTGAACACATTTAACCAGTGCCAGTCACAGTCATACTGTGAGCACTCAATTCCAAAAGGGGGAAGTGGTGCCTGTCCTTACCATAAGTGTTGGACAGATAACCTACATCCAATTTATAATCAAGGGCATAGCCCATTACAGCAACTTTAAATGCTGCAAGGTCAAGAAACCGCAGCAAGCTGTGACATACCATAACAGAGGAAAAAAGGGGCGGGAGGGTGGGCAGCTCTCCTTCCGAAAGACCCAGAATTCCCCGGGGGCCCACGTTCTGTGAGCTCAGCCCCGCCCCATCCCATCCCCCATGTTTCTACCAATCATTTCCCTTGTCTGACACCTCACCATGCCCCCATCAGTCAAGGTTCTCTTTCCCTGGAGGGGGGGGGGGGGCTTAAGAGGCCTTCACCATGTCCACCAATCATGGCAACATAGCATCACACTTTATGTGAACCCATTAGACATGGGAACTGCCAAAAAATTCGTTTCGTTTCGTTTCGTCCCGTTTCGTATATAAAAAAATTCGTAATTCGTAATTCGTGTACGAAATTCCGTTCGAATTCGTACGAAATACGAAATTCGGACGAATCGTAATTTTTTTTACGAATCGTTAGTAAAGTTACGAATCGTTACGAATCGTTACGAATCGTTACGAATCGTTAACGCGGCTAATGAATTGTTGGTTCTCATAACACAGAGAACAATTCGAATCCAACTACAAATATCGAATTTCAATTTCAAGTTACGAATCGTTATGAATAGTTACGAATCGTTACGAATCGTTATGAATAGTTACGAATCGTTAGTAAATCCAACTACCAATATCGAATTTCAACTAATTTGAACGAAATTATTATAGCAGATATAACGAATGAATTCGAATGACAAAGTGTCATTTTTGCAGAAAAAAAAAAAGCGTAGGGGTCCCCCCAATTCAATAACCAGGCCCTTCAGGTCTGGTATGGATATTAAGGGGGACCCCAGCCAAAAAAAAATAAAAAAAATGGCGTGGGGTCCCCCCCAAATATCCATACCAGACCCTTCAGGTCTGGGATGGATTTTAAGGGGAACCCTGGCCAAAAAAAAAAAAAAAAAATGGCGTGGGGTCCCCCTCAAAATCCATACCAGACCCTTTATCCGAGCACGCAACCTGGCAGGCCGCAGGAAAGGAGGGGGGGACGAGAGCGGCCCCCCCTCCCGCCTGAACCGTACCAGGCCACATGCCCTCAACATTGGGAGGGTGCTTTGGGGTCCCCCCCAAAGCACCTTGTCCCCATGTTGATGAGGACAAGGGCCTCATCCCCACAACCCTGGCCGGTGGTTGTGGGGGTCTGCGGGCGGGGGGCTTATCGGAATCTGGAAGCCCCCTTTAACAAGGGGACCCCCAGATCCCGGCCCCCCCCCTGTGTGAAATGGTAAGGGGGTACAAAAGTACCCCTACCATTTCACCAAAAAAGTGGCAAAAATGGTAAAAATGACAGGAGACAGTCTTTGACAACTCCTTTATTAAAATCTTCTTTCTTCTGGTCTTCCTTCTTCCTTTCTTCATCTTCTCCTTCCGTCATCTTCTTCCAGCTTCTTCTTCCTTCGATTCGCTTCTTCTTCCTCCGGTCTTCTCGTCCTTCTCGTCCGGCGTCGTCCTTCTCGTCCGGCATCGGCGTCTCTTCTCGCAGGCCGCTCCTCGCAATGGGAGGCTCCCGCTCTGTGAGGCTTCGCTCCGGGTGACAGGTCTTTTATAACGAAGGCCCCTGGTGACCCCGCCCCCTCTGACGCACGGGGACGTCATGTGGAATTCCCTATGGCTTTCCCCATGACGTCAGAGAGGGGGCGGGGTCACCGGGTGCCTTCGTTATACAAGACCTGTCACCCGGAGCGAAGCCTCACAGAGCGGGAGCCTCCCATTGCGAGGAGCGGCCTGCGAGAAGAGACGCCGATGCCGGACGAGAAGGACGACGCCGGACAAGAAGGACGAGAAGACCGGAGGAAGAAGAAGCGGATCGGAGGAAGAAGAAGATGGAAGAAGATGACGGAAGGAGAAGATGAAGAAAGGAAGACCAGAAGAAAGAAGAAAGAAGATTTTAATAAAGGAATTGTCAAAGACCGTCTTCTGTCATTTTTACCATTTTTGACGCTTTTTTGGTGAAATGGTAGGGGTACTTTTGTACCCCCTTACCATTTCACACAGGGGGGGGGCCGGGATCTGGGGGTCCCCTTGTTAAAGGGGGCTTCCAGATTCCGATAAGCCATCCGCCCGCAGACCCCCACAACCACCGGCCAGGGTTGTGGGGATGAGGCCCTTGTCCTCATCAACATGGGGACAAGGTGCTTTGGGGGGGACCCCAAAGCATCCTCCCAATGTTGAGGGCATGTGGCCTGGTACGGTTCAGGCGGGAGGGGGGGCCGCTCTCGTCCCCCCCTCCTTTCCTGCGGCCTGCCAGGTTGCGTGCTCGGATAAGGGTCTGGTATGGATTTTGAGGGGGACCCCACGCCATTTTTTTGGGCTAGGGTTCCCCTTAAAATCCATCCCAGACCTCAAGGGTCTGGTATGGATTTTGAGGGGGACCCTACGCCTTTTTTTTTTTTTTTGCTGGGGGTCCCCCTTAATATCCATCCCAGACCTGAAGGGCCTGGTTATTGAATTTGGGGGGACCCCTACACATTTTTTTATCAATGACTTCAATGAATGACAGTTCTCTGTATTACGGATCCAACAATTCATTTGCCGGCAATAGCTGCGACTCGTGATTTTAAATAGTTTTTTTTTCCTGCAAAAATGACACTGCAGGAACAGTTCCCTATATTAGATATACTGAATCTCGAATCATTCGAAGCATTCGTTATATCCACTATTATAATTTCTTTCATGTTAGTTGAAATTACATATTTGTTAGTTACAATACAACATTCGAATTGTTCTCTGTATTACGGGAATCGGCAATTAGCTGCGAGTGATTTTAAATGTCTTTTTTTCCTGCAAAAATGACACATTGTACAGAGAGAGTTCTAAACACGGGAAACCTGACCCCCCTTCATAGACATACTATAGAGTATATAGTATATAGAAGGGCGCAGGTTTCCTGTGTTTAGAACTCTCTCTGTACAATGTGTCATTTTTGCAGGAAAAAAAGACATTTAAAATCACTCGCGGCTAATTGCCGATTCCCGCAATACAGAGAACAATTCGAATGTTGTATTGTAACTAACAAATATGTAATTTCAACTAACATGAAAGAAATTATAATAGCGGATATAACGAATGCTTCGAATGATTCGAGATTCAGTATATCTAATATAGGGAACTGGTCCTGCAGTGTCATTTTTGCAGGAAAAAAAAAACTATTTAAAATCGAGTCGCAGCTATTGCCGGCAAATGAATTGTTGGATCCGTAATACAGAGAACTGTCATTCATTGAAGTCATTGATAAAAAAATGTGTAGGGGTCCCCCCAAATTCAATAACCAGGCCCTTCAGGTCTGGGATGGATATTAAGGGGGACCCCAGCCAAAAAAAAAAAAAAAAAATGGCGTAGGGTCCCCCTCAAAATCCATACCAGACCCTTGAGGTCTGGGATGGATTTTAAGGGGAACCCTAGCCCAAAAAAATGGCGTGGGGTCCCCCATAAAATCCATACCAGACCCTTATCCGAGCACGCAACCTGGCAGGCCGCAGGAAAGGAGGGGGGGACGAGAGCGGCCCCCCCTCCCGCCTGAACCGTACCAGGCCACATGCCCTCAACATTGGGAGGATGCTTTGGGGTCCCCCCAAAGCACCTTGTCCCCATGTTGATGAGGACAAGGGCCTCATCCCCACAACCCTGGCCGGTGGTTGTGGGGGTCTGCGGGCGGGGGGCTTATCGGAATCTGGAAGCCCCCTTTAACAAGGGGACCCCCAGATCCCGGCCCCCCCCCCTGTGTGAAATGGTAAGGGGGTACAAAAGTACCCCTACCATTTCACCAAAAAAGTGGCAAAAATGGTAAAAATGACAGGAGACGGTCTTTGACAACTCCTTTATTAAAATCTTCTTTCTTCTTTCTTCTGGTCTTCCTTTCTTCATCTTCTCCTTCCGGCATCTTCTTCCATCTTCTTCTTCCTTCGATTCGCTTCTTCTTCCTCCGGTCTTCTCGTCCTTCTCGTCCGGCGTCGTCCTTCTCGTCCGGCGTCGTCCTTCTCGTCCGGCATCGGCGTCTCTTCTCGCAGGCCGCTCCTCGCAATGGGAGGCTCCCGCTCTGTGAGGCTTCGCTCCGGGTGACAGGTCTTGTATAACGAAGGCACCCGGTGACCCCGCCCCCCCTCTGACGTCATGGGGAAAGCCATAGGGAATTCCACATGACGTCCCCGTGCGTCAGAGGGGGCGGGGTCACCAGGTGCCTTCGTTATAAAAGACCTGTCACCCGGAGCGGAGCCTCACAGAGCGGGAGCCTCCCATTGCGAGGAGCGGCCTGCGAGAAGAGACGCCGATGCCGGACGAGAAGGACGACGCCGGACGAGAAGGACGAGAAGACCGGAGGAAGAAGAAGCGAATCGAAGGAAGAAGAAGCTGGAAGAAGATGACGGAAGGAGAAGATGACGGAAGGAAGGAGGAAGACCAGAAGAAAGAAGATTTTAATAAAGGAGTTGTCAAAGACCGTCTCCTGTCATTTTTACCATTTTTGCCACTTTTTTGGTGAAATGGTAGGGGTACTTTTGTACCCCCTTACCATTTCACACAGGGGGGGGGCCGGGATCTGGGGGTCCCCTTGTTAAAGGGGGCTTCCAGATTCCGATAAGCCCCCCGCCCGCAGACCCCCACAACCACCGGCCAGGGTTGTGGGGATGAGGCCCTTGTCCTCATCAACATGGGGACAAGGTGCTTTGGGGGGGACCCCAAAGCACCCTCCCAATGTTGAGGGCATGTGGCCTGGTACGGTTCAGGCGGGAGGGGGGGCCGCTCTCGTCCCCCCCTCCTTTCCTGCGGCCTGCCAGGTTGCGTGCTCGGATAAAGGGTCTGGTATGGATTTTGAGGGGGACCCCACGCCATTTTTTTTTTTTTTTTTTTGGCCGGGGTTCCCCTTAAAATCCATCCCAGACCTGAAGGGTCTGGTATGGATATTTGGGGGGGACCCCACGCCATTTTTTTTATTTTTTTTTTTGGCTGGGGTCCCCCTTAATATCCATACCAGACCTGAAGGGCCTGGTTATTGAATTTGGGGGGACCCCTACGCTTTTTTTTTTCTGCAAAAATGACACTTTGTCATTCGAATTCATTCGTTATATCTGCTATAATAATTTCGTTCAAATTAGTTGAAATTCGATATTGGTAGTTGGATTTACTAACGATTCGTAACTATTCATAACGATTCGTAACGATTCGTAACTATTCATAACGATTCGTAACGATTCGTAACTTGAAATTGAAATTCGATATTTGTAGTTGGATTCGAATTGTTCTCTGTGTTATGAGAACCAACAATTCATTAGCCGCGTTAACGATTCGTAACGATTCGTAACGATTCGTAACGATTCGTAAAAAAAAATTCGTATTCCGTACGGAATTCGTAAAAAAAAAAATTCGTACTACAGATTCGTAAATTCGTACGAATTTCGAAAAATTCGTACGAATTACGAATTCGTACGAAACGAATTCGTACGAAACGAATCGCACATGTCTAGAACCCATGTATACATAAAGTTTTACAGTATAGCCAGGGGCGGACTGACAACTCATGGGGCCCCCGGGCAATAGAAGATCATGGGGCCCCCTTGGTCCCCACACTCAAGGGGACCAAGCGCACACACAGGGGGGGGGGACACGCACACACAGGGGGACACTGGAGGGAGAGCACACACACAGGGGGGGGACACGCACACAGGCGGACACTTGAGGGAGAGCGCACACACAGGGGGACACTGGAGGGAGAGCGCACACACAGGGGGACACTGGAGGGAGAGCGCACACACAGGGGGACACTGGAGGGAGAGCGCACACACAGGGGGACACTGGAGGGAGAGCGCACACACAGGGGGAAACTGGAGGGAGAGCGCACACACGGGGGAAACACAGGGGGACACTGGAGGGAGAGAGCACACGCGGGGGGGCACGCACACGCAGGGGGACACTGGAGGGAGAGCGCACACGCAGGGGGACACTGGAGGGAGAGCGCACACGCAGGGGGGGCACACACAGGGGGACACTGGAGGGAGAGCGCACACACAGGGGGGCACACACACACAGGGGGACACTGGAGGGAGAGCGCACACACAGGGAGGCACACACACAGGGGGACACTGGAGGGAGGGCGCACACACAGGGGGGCACACACACAGAGGGGGAAACTGGAGGGAGAGCGCACACACAGGGGGGGACACGCACACAGGGGGACACTGGAGGGAGAGCACGCACACAGGGGGACACTGGAGGGAGAGCGCACACACAGGGGGGCACACACACACACACAGGGGGACACTGGAGGGAGAGCGCACACACAGGGGGAAACTGGAGGGAGAGCGCACACACAGGGAGGCACACACACAGGGGGACACTGGAGGGAGAGCGCACACACAGGGGGACACTGGAGGGAGAGAGCACACACAGGGGGGCACACACACACACAGGGGGACACTGGAGGGAGAGCGCACACACAGGGGGGGACACGCACACAGGGGGACACTGGAGGGAGAGCGCACACACAGGGGGGCACACGCACACAGGGGGACACTGGAGGGAGAGCGCACACAGGGGGACACTGGAGGGAGAGCATGCACACAGGGGGGCACACACACACACACAGGGGGACACTGGAGGGAGAGCGCACACACAGGGGGACACTGGAGGGAGAGCGCACACACAGGGAGGCACACACACAGGGGGGGACACTGGAGGGAGAGCGCACACACAGGGGGACACTGGAGGGAGAGAGCACACACAGGGGGCACACACACACACAGGGGGACACTGGAGGGAGAGCGCACACACAGGGAGGCACACTGGAGGGAGAGCGCACACACAGGGGGACACTGGAGGGAGAGCGCACACACAGGGGGGCACACACACACAGGGGGACACTGGAGGGGGCACACAGGGGGACACTGGAGGGAGAGCGCACACACAGGGGGGCACACGCACACAGGGGGACACTGGAGGGAGAGCGCACACACAGGGGGGCACACGCACACAGGGGGACACTGGAGGGAGAGCGCACACACAGGGGGGCACACTCACACAGGGGGACACAGGAGGGAGAGCGCACACACAGGGGGGGACATGCACACAAGGGGACACTGTGGGCTGGGGGTGACACTGTGGGCTGGGGGTGACACTGTGGGCTGGGGGGGTGACACTGTGGGCTGGGGGGTGACACTGTGGGCTGGGGGGGACACTGTGGGCTGGGGGGTGACACTGTGGGCTGGGGGGGTGACACTGTGGGCTGGGGGGTGACACTGTGGGCTGGGGTGACGCTGGGGGGGTGACACTGTGGGCTGGGGGGTGACACTGTGGGCTGGGGGGGTGACACTGTGGGCTGGGGGGGTGACACTGTGGGCTGGGGTGACGCTGGGGGGGTGACACTGTGGGCTGGGGGGTGACACTGTGGGCTGGGGGGACCCGGGGCCCGTGACTCACCGATGCCGATGCTGATGCTCCCCGCCGGCCCCTCCACTCTTTCCTTCCATTAGGGGCCCGGACTCGGCAGGTTGAAGCGGCTGTATTACATGCCGCGAATACTGCTAACAGCGCGCGGCTCCCCACCGGCCCCTCCTTCCCTCCCATCCGTCCCAGGTGACATCACGACGCATACAGTAGAAGCACCTGGGACGGACAGGAGGGAAGAAGGGGCCGGCGGGGAGCCGCGCGCTGCTAGCAGTATTGTTAGCGGCATCGCGGCATGTAATACAGCCGTTTCAAGTGGCCCCTCATGTGGCCGAGTCCGGGCCCCTAATGGCCCTGGGCCCTCGGGCGGCGCCCGAGTCACCGACCTGTCAGTCCGCCCCTGAGTATAGCACTTCCAGTTGGTGCATGTACTAGTGAAGGAAATAACCAAGCTGGTCCATACGTAAGTGAATCCTGGTGTTCAGCTTTAACATGCACACATGATGCAAGTGGATTTACTGTTTTTTATTTGACATTTTTTTATTTTTATTATTATTTTGTGTCAGAATTTTAAAATATTTCTTCTTTTACAAACTGCAGAAGGTCCAGTGTATGAAAATGTAAATGCTCCTCAGTCACATATCTCTGAAACAGCCCTGACAGGAATTCTAGTAATAACTCTGTACCTACTGCTTATGTCTTGGTTCATTAAAAATAATATATTCAATTAGCTGAATGACTTAAGATTCTTAGTCGGGGCTAGATTGCCTTCCAAACCCAGAATGTGCACAATAATCAGGCATATACTTTTGGCAATAGCACCCCCCCCCCCCCACACACACACAATTAATGCCAGACCCCCTCAATGAGATGCTTAATTTCACACAGGGTCACACAGGGAAGAACACATAGGAGCTAAATTATACAGAAATCTGTATGTGTTTGAATATATGAGTGGTTCCTTTACCTGGGTCTCCTGAGAAGCTTCAGATTCCATGTCTCTTCTTGGGCTAAACAGAGTGATTTCGGTGGAATGCATTTGTCGTAGGATCACTGATTTTACTGCCAGCTAAATTTCACAGGAGTGGGGACTCTAAATTTCAATGGTAGGGCTGTTTAGGTAAAGTTTGCTTGGAAAAAAAGGTGGTTTCTCACGTGCCTTGTATAATGCCCAAGAAATATTATTAGGAAAATACAAGTGGGTCATGGCACATCTACATTCCAAATTTGGCACTTAAGATGGTCATGCACTATGCCATCTGATTGGCCAATCTCTGTACAACTCGATATTTTGGCAAAATAGGTAACAGGAAGACGCACTTGAACAATTAACTCAAATTATAAGAAATCAAACAGGCTCTTGCACTAAATCTTTTTTTTTTTTAAGATCTAACTGATTGCAGTGTATTGTCGCATTTAAAGATCAAGATCTGAAAATATAAATTGATTAGGTTTAGAAACACTTCTCTGTTCTTTGTAATGTATTGAAAAATGTGGGTAAAAATAGAAAAAAAAAAATTCAAAGATATATTAGAATCAATAGGAATGATTAACCGAGAACACCTACTAATTGCCCAACAAGACACATCCAATGAGATGAAATTAACCAATTGTATTACCCTAGCGCCGGTTCACACGTTTGCTTAATGACTTTTCCAGCGCACCAATTAAGGTATGAACTGGTAAGGTATATAATTAATTTAAATGTCTGTCTTTCCTGTTTATCCCACAGCTCCAATAGTGTGTGGAACTGCGGGTTCCTCTGGCAATGAACTTGACGGTGGAAAAATTGCAGGAATTGTCATTGGAACAGTTATTGGGATATTTATCCTTGAAGTTATTGTGTACTTTGTTATAAAGAAAAAGAAAGGTATGTATTCACATGTATTGTAGTGTTCTTGTTTCTATGTTGGCTAAAAGCTCATCATTGTAGTGATCTAATATTATAGTTCTTCGTAGATGGTATGTAGTTAATAAAAGTATTGTCTTCCACAGCAAACCCAATTCTCCAGAGAGAAGCACTTTATTGACTTCTAAAACAGAACATTCTTGCAGATGATAAAAAAATCCAACAGTTCATATGACAAGGAATATCTTCCCTAGACTTGTGCCTTCATGATCACAGACCCTTCTCTGAGATCTTTTTCCTAGACTGAAAGCCATCTTATATCACACACTGAATGGCTGAGCAATTTGCTTTGATCTGCTCCTGTCTTTCAGAGTGACAGCAGATCACCCCAAGCTGTGAACAGCTGTAGTCTGCCCTAATCTGCATTCTTTAACATTGCCTTTGATATGTGTGACATATGTGCGACATTAAACAGCAATGTTTAATGTTCTATTTTCATTTTATCATACTCAATCTTCAAGTGGTCATATTTCTGTTTTAACTGAGAAAACGGTATCCAGGCCTTAGACATTTTTTTATTATGATTTTGGTCAGCTCTGTTTTTCATATTAATATCACCTATATTTGACCTGGTGTTTCCTCTTTGTTTGTTATTATAAGACATTATCTTTTGATCTTTATGTTCAGTATTTGTCCTAAACAATGTGGCTAAATCAATTTTGACAGCTTGCTCATTTGACTTTCTCCATAAATTGTCTGCTTTCAACAATACGTCTTTTAAATCATGAGGATTTGGGGTAACTAGTAAAATATTTTGTTTGATATCTTCATGCAAAGCATGTAGAAATATACTCATATGTAACAAGCCACCATGCTCAAATGCAAGATTATTACTGACCAATAATTCCATAATGGCTGCTATCCTGTGTGACAATTCATAGGGAGATTCACTTTGCATTTGTTTGATCTTCCAATGAATAGTAACATCAGAACGTACACCATACAAAACACATAATAATTCCAGTAATATGTCCCTTATTCTCATAGGCTGAATACAGATCTGTTTAATTCTCACCCAAAGACTGCTTCCTATAGAATGTTGTATAACTCGTTCTAAATCAGATGGGTTGAGATTGTACATATCTCTGACACTCTGCAAGTCACAAAACCATTTTAAAAATCTGTTTAAATCATGGCAGGGAATCATTCCTCTTTAAGAATTGCATGTAATTCTTTTGGTTTCAAAGGCTTCATTACAAGCTGAACTTCACCTGTATTATTATTATTGTTATAAACTGTGGTGGTCTCAGTGGGTGCGGCTGGCAATGAATTATCAGATTTAATATGAGGTTCTGTTTCATTTGATAGAATGTTTGTATTTGTATTTTGCTGCAGATTTTATGCATATCTGCATTTCTGAGATCTCTTCTTTAATTCCATAATTCTTAATTTCAATCTCTCATTTTCCTCTGATAATTCATCACAACGTTTAGATTTCTCAAGCAACGCAATGCAAAGCAAAGCAATGGTGACTGCATGCAATTTTAAATTAACAGTCTCAGATTCTGATTGGTTTTGTAACCTCTGACAATCCTTGTTGCTATTATCAACTGCACTCTGTTACTGGGTAATTTCCTCAACCTTATTCTTCAAGGAACTTTCCATTGTTAAACAGCAAGATAACAAGCCCTGTACAATACAACCTTTTCTTTTACTTTCTGAAATTTTGCTATCAAAAACAGTTTTCTCTAAAAATTAATTCATCATAGTCCATGTCTGCTTATATTTTTCTGGAACTTCATAAGGACCGCCATGACGCTTAATACATTTTAACACCCATCTGTTAACTTTATCAGAACTGACACTAGCTTCACACTGAGTAAGCATTTTGACTATATTATTAATAATTAAAAAAAAAAGGAAATATTTTACTCACCGCATTAATTACTCCTTCAGCTTTCAGCTAAGGTCTTCTGGTACACGATACAGTCCTTTTTTTTTTTGTTGTTTCCAGTCTCCAGAGAATAATTCTGGGGTTCCAAACTTGTTTAATTTTGTAGATCAGACTCTCTTATGTCACAACCAGACATTAGAGTCACAGCACAGGTCTTGGGTCTCCATCAGACTTCTGTCCAACTCACAGGATTGTTATCACCGACTTCTGTTACTAAGTCCTGAAAATGCTCTTCTGGTCTCTTGAACGGCACCAATGTAGTGATCTAATATTATAGTTCTTCGTAAATGGTATGTAGTTAATAAAAGTATTGTCTTCCGCAGCAAACCCAATTCTCCAGAGAGAAGCACTTTATTGACTTCTAAAACAGAACATTCTTGCAGATGATAAAAAAATCCAACAGAGTTCATATGACAAGGAATATCTTCCCTAGACTTGTGCCTTCATGATCACAGACCCTTCTCTGAGATCTTTTTCCTAGACTGAAAGCCATCTTATATCACACACTGAATGGCTGAGCAATTTGCTTTGATCTGCTCCTGTCTTTCAGAGTGACAGCAGATCACCCCAAACTGTGAACAGCTGTAGTCTGCCCTAATCTGCATTCTTTAACATTGCCTTTGATATGTGCGACTACTGATTAGATTAAGATAATCATTATCTGTTCCCCTTTGATATGTGGAGTAAGTCTGGTCTGGCCATTTCTCCTTTGATCAACAAACCCTCTTTTAATATGCGCAATTAGATTAACAGCTACCAAAGTGGCCTGCCTAGAATAAACTTGTCTTAGAATGCCTAAATAAAATGCCCATATGAACTACATAAAAAACACTACATATATCTAATATATATATATATATATATATATATATATATATATATATATATATATATATATATATTAGATATAACGTACTACATATACCCCCACTTGGGTCGTTCTAACTACTAGAACTGACCCATAAATCAAGCAGCAAACATATCATTATGATTTGAGATACTGAATGCTTTACAATGGCTCATATGAAATATAAAGTTGAAACTGGTTACATCTCTCTTCACCAGCCTCTAAGATATCCCCATGAAAAAGTTATTAGATAATATAGCTTTAGACCATGACTGGAAAAGGATTCGGTAAACATCCGTGGCCCATATAGCTTTTAGGCCTTATTATATCACGTCCAGATCTTAAATATTGCACAAAAACGAGCGGATGTCACAGTTCATTCTTCGATCTTACTTCATCACATCTCTCATTGAAAGTAAACTTGGTGTGCTGGGAGCTCCGATCCACATAAATCCAGGATTCTCATCTCCAGGCTCAAGGGTTTTCATTTTTTAAAGATGCTTTTGCACAAACACCAGCAAATCCTGAAATTCTACTTCCATCTTTATAGTAAGAAGAACCATCAATGTACCAGCACTCACTTTCAAGTTCAAAAGGTTTGGATACGGCAGAAAAAACTATGCTGCAAACTTTTGCCCTTGACATTCATGAGTCCATCTTGCAAGTATTTTACCATTCACATCTTCTTTCCATTTTAGGCCGACTCCTCATTGCCTTCAACAGAGTTACTTGGTTCATTCAGTCCATAATTCCACCTGAATGGTATACCAATCTATAATCCATATATCCATATAATCCATATATAATCCCCCACTTTCAGATAGAATCAGCTTGACATCAGCGTTAATCAGATCTTCTATCCAGACAAAGCAGCAGTGGAAAGTCTTGCCAGTAAAGTTATGTCTTTTTCATCCATATATGTCATAGCCTTTAGCATATTATCAATGACTGATTCAACAAAGTTTCAAATCATGACTGGAGTGATGAATTTCACTCACCCCTCTTATAAATTTAGGAAAACCACCCAACATACTATAATTTATGCTATGCCAAGCCATTGTGCAGCATCTCCTCACCTTAGATATCAAATATATTGATCGATATGCAATATGTAACATGTTGTGTAACATGAAAATTATTTTAGGTTTAAATGTTTCGCTCTGGTTTTAAGATAAAGTTCAAGAAATAAAACATAATAAAAAAAAAAAAAAAATGGGAAAGGGTGAAAAAAATAAAAAATAAAAATATAGGGAAAAGTCCATTGTCCAAATCCAAAAAAAAACAGGCCACATGCCCTCAAAATGGGGGGTGGGTGCTTTGGGGCAGGGACCCCCCCACCCCAAAACACCTTGTCCCCATGTTAATGAGGACAAGGGCCTCTCCCGACAATTAATATATGCAGTGGCAGATGAGTGACACACATGATTGTAGTACATTATATCTAATATATATATATATATATATATATATATATATTAGATATAATGTACTACAATCATGTGTGTCACTCATCTGCCACTGCATATATTAATTGTGGCAGATGCCAAAGCACCCACCCCCCATTTTGAGGGCATGTGGCCTGGTATAGTACAGGAGGAGGGGGGCGCTCGCTCAGATAAGGATCTAGTATGGATTTTGGGGGGAACTTGCTGTGCGACTTGTGTGCTGAGGCTCTTGAAGGGGAACCCCGCCAATTAACAAATATTTTTTTATTTTGGCGGGGGTTCCCCTTCAAGAGCCTCAGCACACAAGTCGTACCGCAAGTTGGATCATCATGATCCGACTTCTGGTGCAACTTCTTTTCAAATCACTTGGATCCCATAGGGAACCATTGATTTTGAATAGAGGCAGAGAAAGGCGACCAAACGCACATTGACACCATTGCAAAATGCTGATGAAAATCGAGTTTTTAACCCTGCTTTTTTTCCCGGCGTCTGTACTAGCTTTACAGCTCGTTTTTTTATAATGCCATGGGCCTCATGCCTTAATGATAACCAAAATGGTGTGCTCTACCATTTATTGTGATGATTGTCAAATAAATTGGATGTTTATGGAAAGTAGGCAAGGCCGGAATTGCTGTTTCTTCTACCGATGTGATAAGACACATACACATTTTTTGAGTTTTTTATGTGACTTAATCTTCATCTATGTCATGTAGCCATGCCCCGTAGGGGTTACTGTGTGTAGTGGTTCACCTGTCACTCTGCCCAGCCAGACATCCATCCCAGTCACTCAGAGACAGAAACAAGTTCATTGCTTTGTTTTGTTTTTTTTTTATTTGAGGGGGATTCAACTTGGATAGGGATTTGGGAATTATGGGATGCCCAGGAAAATTTAGGGCAAAGTTGCTTAGGACTCCTATATACACTCATGAATATACGTGTCACTCTTTTCTCTCCAGCACAACCACTTGCTGCTCACCGTTTCCTCCTCCAGCACTTCACTTGCTGCAGACTGTTCCTCCAGCAGCACTTCCCTTGCGGCAGACTGTCAGTCCTCCAGACTAGCTAGCATCATATGGGTAGTACTTCAGCCAGGCCTCAATGAACTGCCTTTTGCAGGCAGGGACCTTGGGCCCCTGTGGTGTAGAATAACCCAGGTGCTAGCTGTCCTCTACTTGGCTACCACTCCCAGATAGCTCTCTTCAGGCCCTGCCAGCCATCCTGGCTGCAAAGACCCCTTTCTACTGCCCTTCTCCACAATCCTCTTTCCACTGGTTCTTCACCCATCTCTCAAACTGCAATCTCCCAGTTCTCTCATGCATACCTCCCCAGTCCTCCCGACTGTTCTCACTCACCAGCCCTCCTGGCTATGACCAGTAGTCCTCCATGGAGACTCTTAGAAGTGTTCTCTCCCGCTGTCCTCTACTTGCTCTTTCATGTGCCTCTCCTTCCAGGATCTCGACACTCCTCCCGGACACACCCAAGCCCAGCTCAGGGTCACCCCCCTAGACTGGGGAGCTCCCCGTGGGCCCCGACAGCCACACTTCTCTCACTCCATCTCTTCCACCCGGCAACTCCTCCCCAGCTGGGCTGACCCCAGCTATTTGAGGAGGCCTGCCTCCTGCCAACCCAAGTTGGGGATAGGTCAGGGCTCCTTAAGATACCACAGGCAGCTCCACCTCTCTTCTCCTCCTGTATTTCTAGAAAATGCCAGAAGGAAGAGGGCGGTAACTGCGAAGTGACACTGCCTTTAAGTTATCAGCTGCTGCCCTGAGCCACTCCCAGCCCAGAATGAAAACAAACAGGCCTAGCAGCCAGCTAGGCTTGCCTAAATTTACCTACACTGCCAAAGAAAAACCTCACTCTAGCACTCTCTGAGGGTGCTACAGTCATATAAATCACTGCTCAACGTTAAACTAGCCTCAGCCTGACCCTTGTCAAACTGGTACCTTGATTGGGGTAGATTTGATCCAGTCACTAAGATCTCATATAATATTGAATATGACATACCACATCATTTTTTAAATTAATTGATATCTGTTCTACTCTTTAAAGGAATACCTAATGATCCTGTCATGAAGGTCTTTGTTCAGGTACTTCCTATTATACGGTGACAATTGTGCTCTCGCATTCTCACTTTATCAGGGTTCCCTGATGAAGACTATGTAGTAAGGCTATCTCATTGTACAGGCATAGTTCACTGTTGTCCCTATCGGGAAGCCAGTCCAGGGCAATGATTTGCAGTCAATGCTAGAGCACATGCATGTAGACCAGAAGTGTCTGAAAGAAATCAGCAACACTGAGATGCAACAAATGATAAAAATGCAAACTGAGCATTTTATGACAAAAAATGACAATGTTGTTTATGATACACAGTTCTATAGCAAACTAAATGTCATCCAGGTAGGATTACATCTACTTTAAAGACCATCTAAACAGGGGGTAGGCAACCTTAAAGAGGTGGAGATCTAGCTATGAGTAAGCACTGAAATACAGTGCGAAACGCGTCAGCTCTGTACCCCCCTTTTTGCCGTGTTTGGATTGTGGTGTCTTTTTGCTTTTAAATAAACCCTTTGGATTTTATTTTCCCGGTGTGCGGCTGTCTGGAGTTCTTCCTTTTGATTTCTACCTAAACAACATGGGAGAAGTCAAAGATCACTGGGCATAGTGCGCCCAGTGTTGCCTCCTCACATCTGATTTAAACCTCTAATTGCCATACTACCATGTCGCAATCATGGGTTTAGATCAGGTGGTGAGAAGACAACATATCACCTTCTGTCAAAAACACTTTGAATCACTTTTCAGAGGAGCAGGAGTGCCTGCTTCACTTGTGAATGAGCCCTTAGTTGCATTCGGCAATGGCATCCTTGGGGCTCATTCACACATAATGTTGGGGGGTGGCAAAATCCTGCGGTTGAGTCGCAGATTTACCGCTCTAATTCCCTACCCCCTTCAGCTGCTGAGGCAGCAGCCAAAGGTGTACACATGCCACAGCAGGAATTAAACTCCCTGTTGCTTTTGGTGGGTGCTACCACCAGCTAAATGCAAACTATTCAATGGTCAGTGGGGCCATTCTGTAAGTGCCTCGCAACTGCATGCTTGTGCGGCGTCCAAGGGGTTAAAGCAGGCGGTGAGAAAGCAACACAGTGCTGCCTGCTTTAACCCCTTGTTTGCTGTACTGCACAAGGTTGCAGGGCATTTGCAGAGTGGCCTTATTTACTTGAATGGGTCATGGTTGGTCGGTGTAACACTGACCAACCATGATAGGGCAAATAACTCCTGCTGTGGCATGTGTACACCCCTGGCCACTGCAGCTAAAGGGGGTGCGGTTGGGGCAGGTGTGGTAAAAATACAATAAGGCAAGTATATGTGCAAGGAACTGAACATTATCCCACAGGTAGTGAGGCATATAAGTAAAAGGGGGGGGGGGGGGGGCGGGGATGCAATGTAATATATGTAAGTGTACAACAGTTATGGAAAAAAAAGTCCACAGACCATAAGGATAGGGATCCACCGCTCAGGGCAGCCGTCACATGGGAACAGAAACCATGTTCCAGTACACTGTAAATATACAAAGAGAGAGGCGCCTCTGGGTGCAGTAGTATAACAAGTTTTAATAGCACATAAGGCGAACAACTCACATTTTGGAGGTAAAAAACAGGCATGTAGTATAGTCCCAGCACAGTGGGTAATGGTAGAAGGTGTCCTCAGTAGACGGTCCAATACTGAATAGGAAGCGTAGTATGCGGTCGTTCGCCGCTCACTAATACTCCGCTGTTGTGGGGGCTGGCCGCGGTGGAGAGCAGTGCGGATGCTCAGGAAATGCTTTGCTTGCCAGGGACATCATCCATCCTCATCCTGCACACCACCAGCGTTCCAGGCTTCGTTCTGAGCTCCTTTCCACCGCGGCCGGCCCCCACGACAGCGGAGTATTACTGAGCAGCGAACGACTGCATACTACACTTCCTATCCGGGATTGGACCGTCTACTGAGGACACCTTCTACCATTACCCACTGTGCTGGGACTATACTACATGCCTGTTTTCTACCTCCAAAATGTGAGTTGTTCACCTTATGTGCTATTAAAACTTGTTATACTTCTGCACCCAGAGGCGTCTCTCCCTTTGTCTATTTACAGTGGTAAAAATACACCTTAGCTATATGGTTTTACCACCCCACTCCCCCTCCCTCCAAAAACTTTCCTGGGATAGCTGCACTTAGCCATATGCTTCTATTATAGCCTGCAGGTGTGGTGCACTTTCTGAAAGCACACCAAAACTCCTGCATTCAGAAAATGCACCAAACCTGCAGAATACAATAGAAGTCTATGGCTAAGTGCAACAAATCCGCAGGAAAGCTGCAGGTACACTGCACTCACAGTGTGGCTAAACCGTAGCACATCAGTGTGAAAGCAGCCCTATACTATTATGCCCAGTGTATTGCTTCACACTGACCTAAAGATCTCCTGCTGCTGGCAAACATTTGGAGACCGTTAGCCAGGATAATGCCCCGTACACACGGTCGGAAATTCCGACCACAAAATCTGTCTGATTTTTTCCGACGGATTTTGTCCGACACTGGTGTTGCATACACACGGTCGGATAAAGTTGTCGGAAAATCCTATCATTCTGAACGTGGTGGCATTCGTTGCGTACGACGGAACTACGTAGAGGCTATTAGCCAATAGTTTTGGTCTTGTAATGTGATCTGAGCATGCTTGGCACTTTGTCCGTCGGAATTCGCTACACACAATCGGAAAAAGTCTGATCGGACTTTGTTGTCGGAAAATTTGAGAACAGGATCTCAAATTTTTTCCGACGGAGTTTCCGACGGAAAAAGTCCGATGGAGCCCACACACAGTCGGATTTTCTGACAACATGGTTCAATAGGACATTTTCCGTCATAAATTCCCACCGTGTGTACGGGGCATAAGAGGTGCAGTGCAGTTGGTATCACTCCGCATGGGACAGGAGCCGGCACTAAAGAGGAGGCATCATCTTTTGCAGCTCTTGCTCCCTACAATAGCTACAACTTTTTGCAGTATTCCTTCTATATTGCACTCTGTTTGATGCTCTGGGGTGGCTGGTCAGCAAGCCCAGACCGTGATCTACCAGTTACCTAGGAGCAATCTACTGGTAGATCACGATCTACTGGTTGCTGACCCCTGATTGAAAGCCTCTATTTTTTTATGATAGAGTGATGAACTGGCATTTTCAAGGCAAGTTGGCATGCTAAATGTTTCCAATTTTGTTTTGATAGCAGACATTACTGGGAAGCTTGATTTCCCTTGTACCTCGCTAGACAGTGCTGGACTGCTGGAGGGTTTGAAGGATTATTGCATTATGGCACCAACTTCACAGCAGCAGCAAGAGTGACATGGCTTGTAGGCAGGTGTAGTTTTTCCTCCCCCTGTAGGTGGAGCTGTGTTGCTGACTGCTGTGCAAAGGGAATGGAGGATGAGAGGAACCTTGTTCCTCTGCAGCCTCTGTAGGTGTCGCCAGGAGATGTCGTGGATATTTCGCCACACTCTTGCGCTAATAAGCACCTTTCAATCTTATGATATAATGCACCCTCTGATCGTATGCCTCCCTGGATCCCCAGCTCCCAAAAACAGACATTACCAGCAGCTTCACGTCATCCTCTCATCATCAGCATCCAAACCTCACCAGCCAAGCATTCCATCTAAGCCATTGGTTTCCCATTGCCCAGTAAACAGCCATCAACAGCAAGTATTCTTACAGCCTCATCTTTGCCTGGTCAGCCAGCCATCCTCCTGGCACACTCCCCAGCATGGCCTTTTTATTATCACAAAAGCTTTCACAAACAGGAAGTGTCTGCCTCCAACAGCCAGACACGCCCACAATACAAAATGACATCACAGGAAGTTACATACAGTAAAAGGGTAGGGCACTCACAAAAGGAATTGCACATGATTAAATCAGACACATGGAGACAGATGACAATCTATAAAAACACACATCCTAGAATAAAATGTCCACATACATTTTATACAATATAATTTCCACAACAGTCCTTCCTTTTTTGTCATATGCTCCTATGTGTCCCACGATGATTTTCGATCTTCTTACACCTGGAAATGAATCAGTCCTGACAGTCCATATGAGTCCATAAAAAGGAGAACACCGCTTGACATGTAGACTCTGTTCTTCAGTAGAGATGACATGGTGAGCTGTAGTAGTCGCTGGTCAGTCTGGGATCCTCTGTGTCTTGTTTGCAGGTCGGGCGTCTTGGTCGTCTTTTTGAGGAAAATGTGGTCATCTGCTCGGGCTCTGGTCACGCGTCCAAATCAGGCAGCAGGAGCACCTCATCACGATATATATAAGGAATAGAAACAAAAACAACATGAGTAAATATACCCCTACTTCCTTCAACTATGATCCGCTTCAAAAATAAAAATTAAATCACTACAGATTCCCAGACTTTTTAGAGAATTCCATCCTTCACTAGCTACAGCTCTGGCTTCGCTTCTCAGGGAAACAAGCCTCATCCATATGGGCCTGAACTTTGTCACTAGTATCCCCGATTCAGGTATAACAATCTTTACTTATGAATTCCCAGGACCCCCCCCTTTGGATTGTGGGAACTTCCTTGTAGCTTCAACAGTTACATGAAAACATCCCATCCTCAATGGATGGTACCTTTTTCAATCGTTTCATAAGCTCAAGCCACCACCGTGTACAAGCAATTCCCTTCTAGGTGTCCCTGTCATTCTTACCTTCCCTCGCGCCATCAGATCCTCGCGATCGGCCGCGACATAAGATGCTGGGACGAGATTCACCAGCACACATTAATCTCTTCCATTAGGGGAATTACTTTATAAGCTGTAGATCCGAAGCTTTACTTTATAAACTGTGGGCTATCTAGTTATCCCGATACCAAAGCTGTTGAGAACCAGAGCTATTGTCAAAATTATAATTAATTTTACCCTCTAGAAATGTAGAAATGTCTGTTTGGAGTCTTTACTAGTTTGTCACAACTCCTCACACCAATATATCTATATATCATACACCGCTGTCATCACTGGGTCACTAGAGCTCCGTGGAGACTCAGAGTAGACCCAACCATGTGTCCTGTTCACTTTCTTAGCTAGTTAGGAAATACACTTTAAAAAAATATAAATAAAGATACTTCTCTTCCTTGTTGTCTTGTTCATCAATCTTCTCTGCAACGACCCAGTCACCTGTCACCTGTCACTTGTCACTTGTCACCTGTCACAAACTTGGCTAGAATTAGAGTGGTTAGTATCATTGGTTTGAAAAATTGTCACTCAGCCCTCTCTTCCCCCCTTTTCCTCATCTTTACAAAGTGGAGGAAAACATACAGGATTTAGAATGGTGCAGAGCCTCAGAAACTCCTTGGACCTGAAAAGATACTTATACACACAAGTTATTAATCTGTCAATCATAAACAATACAACATTCGTGTCCATTGGTAAATTGTCAATGACATTCGTCGAAACCGATAATAGCTAAACTCTCTACAACCCTTACTTTCACGTTTTTACTAAAATACAACACCCACAACACCTACAACACGACTGTCGCGGTAGGTTCAGACTTATTCTTGTTACCACATAGAACATGAGACAGCTAAAACTTTAGACAAACATTTTGATACAAATGTGGGGGAGATATTTCATAGTTCCTAAATCAAAAATTAAAATTAAAACCAACCAGATGGAATTCTGCCTTCACTCTTAGCGATAGAAAAAATACATACCTCCAAAGAAACAAGATGGGGGGGGGGGGGGGGGGGGGGGCTGGGAATACCTAACATCCCCCAGTACTACCAAGCGATCGCCTTACAGCGAATCTTAAACTGGAAATTTCACGCGTCATCTAAACTGTGGGTTCCCCTGGAGAAGACGATGGCAGGCAGGGATTTGGCGGGTGCTCCCTGGGTCCCCGCTGGGGATAGAGGACTTTCAGATTGGGTCTCTCCCCTGACTGTCCACTCCCTGCAAACGTGGGACAGAGTGAACATTCGCTTAACTCTGGCCCCTCAGACATCTCCATTGATCCCGGTGAGTGGATACCCGTGGTTTTTCCCGGGGGAACAGGCAGCAGCACTGGGTACATGGACGAGAGACGGTGACGTTAGCCTAACAAAACTACTAGAGGGGGACTCAGTGATGCCGCTAGCCACTCTGAGGGAACGCTATGGTAGCTTCCCCTTTGACTTTTGGAGACACCGTCAGCTAGTGACTTTTGTAACTAAGCGCCACAGACAAACACCAATCAGAACCACGCTGACGGAATTTGAAAGCATTTGGATAGCCGCTGACCCACTGCCTCACATGATTTCGGTATTGTATAGACTGTTGGAAACAGCGACCCCTAACCCCAAGCCCCTTTACATCAAGGAGTGGGAAAAAGACCTGCAACTTCAATTCACAGAAGAACAACTTAACCACCTTTACCGCTTGACCCACTCGAGCTCCATAGACGCCAAAACACAAGAAAATAACTTTAAAATCCTGTCAAGGTGGTATAGGGTCCCCACTACCTTAGCTAGAATTTTCCCCACTGCATCTGATCGCTGCTGGAGGGGATGTGGAATGAAAGGCACATTCCTACACATTTGGTGGGAATGCCCAATATTGAAGCCATTCTGGTCTATGGTGAACAAACACATTTCTGACAGCTTGGGAATAGACGTCCCGGACCTGCCGAAGCACTTCCTCCTCCATGTGCCTCCCATGTCTCTGTCTCGCTATAAAAAAAGTGCTCTTCCCCACCTCCTCAATGCGGCTAAACGGCTAATTCCAATACATTGGAAGAGTGCGCAGATCCCTATCGAACAAGACTGGCTGGGGAAGGTGGGGGAGATCATGGAAGCAGAGAGTTGGTTGGCCACCTGCCGAGACACTAGAGACAAATTTGAGCATACGTGGGCAGCATGGAGAACCCACACGCAAAGTACAGCCTGGGTCCCCTCTAGCCTAGATATTGCGCTACTTGCACTAGCAGATCCTTCCTTTCAGAGACTTGTCCAGGCGAACCATCCGACAGCAACCACAAGCTCCACCTGAAGGTGGACACCAGCGAATCCGGTGAGATCTGGTTTATATGCTTCCTCTTTAACTGATGGACTTCCATCCTAACTACATATCACCTACAATCCTCACTCGCTTGTCCTCTTTTCTTCTTCCTTTATTTTCTCTACCTTCTTTCGGGGTTCATGCCCCAATCTTTACTCACCTTTTTCCGTTGTTGTCAGTTGTTTTTAGTTGTTTTTTTTTTTTTTTTTGATTTGGCCTGGTTTTTCACATTTTATTGCGTGACAACCAGGGAATATATAGTTACTTAAGGGGAGCACCCCTCCACCCCCCAACTCGGGGGGTGGTCCGTCTGTCTAAATGGACCGAATGTCCAAGATGGGCGGGGAGTCCCCCTGAACACCAGAAGAACTGCACCCCAGCAGTTGTAGTTTTACTCACCTATTCTTATAGCGATAACCTCGCACCCCCCCCTTGCTCCTTTCCTTCCCCCTCTCCCCCCATTTGCTCCCTCTACCCTTCCCTGATGTCCCCCCCCCCTGAATTTTCCTTGATGTGTTGTGTTGTTATGTTATTTTGTTAATATTTGAAAATGAAAATAAAAATTATACAAAAAAAAAAGAAAAAAAATACATACAATTTGGAAAAAAAAAAAAAAAAAAAAAAAACACAACAGTAGTTTGAAATCTTTGCATGGACCAGCCGCACAAAGTTCAAAAACAGGCCTGAAAATGTTTTTATTTTATTTGTTAATCTATTTTTCTTGATCCCGCCAAAATAAGTTGGTTACATTGGCAGAATTATCAGAGGAAACTACAACAGATCTAGTGTTGGTGGACCCAGCCTGCCTCTCAGCATTGGATCACCAGTCACTGCTATCCCCTCGGGCCAGGTGTACATAAATGCGGTTCCTTCCGGACTGAAACCACCCCCTGTACACCCCCTCCCGCTCTACCATAATAAACTTCTGAAGCCACAGCTGAGCTACATATTTCATGCACTGTGCCATACTGTCTGACTGTGGGAAATCTCTATTATTTCCCATACATGAACCCGTAGTGTCCATGGCAATTCGAATTGGCTTATCGTCTTACCCCCGCGTCCAGGGAAACCGTAAACGCACCTAAAATTCGGAGAGCACCGCCAGGTGTGGCTGCTTTTGCGGTGGATCGTCAGACTACAGCTAGTCCTTCAACTAGAAACCTGAACGAGGGCGTCATCACCCCCCCCGAATCAGATCTCTACCCCTCACAGTGTATGCATACACAAACGCATTGCGCTGTACGACCGTACACTGCGTCGCCAGACAACACTACACAGAGCACTTATGCCTGCTCAATAATGTGTTTTTTCTTAGAAAGAAATAAAAATAAAATGGGGACAGCCGTGTTCTCAGTAGTTACATGATCAACCTAATAATAAACTAACAATCTGGGCATGAACAAAAATAATGTACTACATACCGCAAACTATATAGTGAATATAAAACACGTTTTTTCTTAAAAACCAAAGTCTTTTCTACTAGACTCAGCTAAAGCTATAAAAGCCAAAACAAATAAAGACTAAAAAATGACCCACACCACTAAAAGTACAAAAATTCAGTTAAAGCTAGTCTTGTTATCCATTGAATTTATAGAGACTTAATATTACAATAACTTGAATGCCTTCTTCCAAACGCAAGTCAAAAAGCCCCTCCCCTCCTGTGGATACATTAGGCATGAACTCATCAAACTGGTTCATTTAAATATCAATGAAGAGGAAGACGGAGGAGCCTAGATTTTCAAATGCAGGCTTAAACAATACAAGCCTAAAAAGAACAATTACCATCTGAGACACTCCCATACACTTGCAAAGCTAGTTTCATTATACACTGAAATCCAGTGCAGATTCCAATGTAAACCAAAATTCAATACAGAAAACGCAAAAGCTTTACTTAAAAATATGTAAAAAGTACAAAAAAATACAAAAAGACAGAAAGTGACGTCCCGGACCACATGGCTACACACACAAAGGAATCAGAGCAGCTTCCACTGTGGGATGATTTGAGAGTTGAAAAGCACAAAATCCTTCAAAATGGGATTTCTCCTGCATAAAAGGCTGACAAGATCAAACTGCCCCTCTAAATCACCTTTCTAAAACAGGACAGACCGTACTATTTACCTCACACTAAGCGTTGAAAATCTGCCCCAAAGGCTGAACACAGCAGATACAACAAGATGGCCGATGAAAAAAACCATAGCACATGGTAGTAATCAACAAAGGCCAGACTTCAGCAAGATGGAGTTTTTCCCGCCAAACAAAAACAGCTAGCCTATAATAGCTTACACTACAACATGGAGAATTTTTTTTCCCGCCGAAACTAAAACAAGTTAAACTACAATAGCTTACATTAAATGATGCCTAGAAACAAGCACGACAAAGGCTAGGCTACAACATGGAGAATTTTTTCCCGCCGAAACTAGCACATGGTTTCACACACAAAGGAATGATGTTTGCCCCTTCCCCTATAGGATGACCCAGCACAACTTAAGACAAAATACACTTCTTGTCCCCCCCCAAAGTTACTCACTTACTGTGGCATCAACTTCCATAACAAGCCAACCCTTCTCCCCATGCATAGCCAAACAATTTACTTATAAACTGCTCAGCCAGCCACATTGTAAGATGCACCTAAAATGCCACATTTATACTGACTAATTATATCCAATACACAGTTTGTTACTTACACCACATACACACATTCACACACATAGACACGATCACACACACACACAGACATACATACATACATACATACACACAGACATACATACATACACACAGGCATACACACACACACAGACATACATACACACACACACACAGACATACATACACACACACACACAGACATACATACACACACACAATCAAAATTCCAGCATTATACTGAAAGACAAAACATTTGTTCTTTTTGCAAAGCTGAGTTTTCCCAATGCATCAGGCAGAGAAAACGCACCCCTTTTGTCTCAGGACAACAAACGTGTCTTGGACTGTGCTCCGTTTTCCCCCTTTCTCTGCCTGTGAAGAGGCAAAGCTCTGTTTGCCCTTTAAAGACCTGGCCCGCCATTAACTGTCGTGGATATTTCGCCACACTCTTGCGCTAATAAGCGCCTTTCAATCTTATGATATAATGCACCCTCTGATCGTATGCCTCCCTGGATCCCCAGCTCCCAAAAACAGACATTACCAGCAGCTTCACGTCATCCTCTCAT
The DNA here is from genome assembly GCA_028564925.1 of Lithobates sylvaticus. Lineage (NCBI taxonomy): Eukaryota > Metazoa > Chordata > Amphibia > Anura > Ranidae > Lithobates > Lithobates sylvaticus. The sequence continues at coordinate 39,979,578 of CM053035.1, read as the reverse complement.
CATCAGCATCCAAACCTCACCAGCCAAGCATTCCATCTAAGCCCCTGGTTTCCCATTGCCCAGTAAACAGCCATCAACAGCAAGTATTCTTACAGCCTCATCTTTGCCTGGTCAGCCAGCCATCCTCCTGGCACACTCCCCAGCATGGCCTTTTTATTATCACAAAAGCTTTCACAAACAGGAAGTGTCTGCCTCCAACAGCCAGACATGCCCACAATACAAAATGACATCACAGGAAGTTACATACAGTAAAAGGGTAGGGTACTCACAAAAGGAATTGCACATGATTAAATCAGACACATGGAGACAGATGACAATCTATAAAAACACACATCCTAGAATAAAATGTCCACATACATTTTATACAATATAATTTCCACAACAGAGAGCAGTAGTCAAAGTCATCTTGAATTATAGGAATGCTAATAAATAGCAATGTCCCACTGCAGTTAGTGTGCAGTTGTGAAGTGGTTAGAGTAGGAACAGGATCCATGCTGGTTAGGGACAATGTACTAAGAAGAGGTTCCTGATGAGGAGGGACAGATCAGGGATGCCACTGCCTGCTCTGCAAATTCCTGGACTTCTAAGGTGAGACTTGGAAACCTACCACAGTCTTCTAATTGGCGTTTGCACTGCCACTCTTCCTACAGCCACCCTTCTACTCAGATACTGCTCGGATAATGTAAGCCTTCTGAAAGTGACACACTTTGAATTGCTGGAACCTTGCCAATGTGCCATTAGCATTGCTGAGTACTTCCACACCTACAGTGTCTCACAAAAGTGAGTACACCCCTCACATTTTTGTAAATATTTTATTATATCTTTTTATGTGACAGCACTGAAGAAATTACATTTGGACATTTTCACTTAGGGGTGTACTTACTTTTGTTGCCAGCGGTTTAGACATTAATGGCTGTGTGTTGAGTTATTTTGAGTGGACAGCAAATTTACACTGCTATACAAGCTGTACACTCACTACTTTACATTGTAACAGTGTAATTTCTTCAGTGTTGTCACATGAAAAGATATAATAAAATATTTACAAAAATGTGAGGGGTGTACTCGCTTTTGTGAGATACTGTATGTTCTTGTTTTACTGATATTACAATCCTTGGAATTCTTAAGCCAAGTACCTTTCTGCTGATACTTCACTTGTTGTCTTTATTCCTACAACAAAACCAAATCATAATTGTGCCACTTTTCTTGGTCTCTGAGTGCCATTTTTCCACATTTGGTACCAGCTAATTGTCCGGACCCATGTGCTGTATTGAACCCACCCACACACTGTAGTAATTCCTGATAGCATTGTCTCCTATCAAGGAAAGTGCATATCTAATGGTTCTACTCTACAGGATCAACAGGTATTCACTAAATGTTCCAAGGCATACTTAGAAAAACAGAGAACCAAATTTTGCTGATATGGGCATCCTAGATCACTATATTGCCAAAAGTATTGGGACACCTGTCTTTGCACACACATGAAATTTAATGGCATCCCAGTCTTAGTCCGTAGGGTTCAATATTGGATTGTCCCACTTATTCCAGCTATAACAGCTTCAACGCTTCTAGGAAGGCTGTCCACAAAGTTTAGGATTGTGTCTATGGGAATGTTTGACCATTGTTCCAGAAAGCACAGTCTCCATTCAAATTTTTTTTCCCAAAGGTTGTTGTAATCGGGTTGACATCACGACTCTGTGCAGGCCAATAAAAAGCTTTGTGCACAGTCATGTTGGAACAGGAAGAAGCCATCCCCAAACTGTTCCCACAAAGTTGGTATGCTGACGCCTTAAGAGTTCCTGTCCCTGGATCTAAGGGGCCAAGCCCAATCCCTAAAAAAAAAATCACACACCAAAATCCCCCCTCCACCGAACTTTACACTTGGCACAATGCAGTCAGCCAAGTACTGTTCTCCTGGCAACTGCTAAACCCATACACGTCCATCAGATTGCCAGACAGAGAAGCGTGATTCCTCAGAGAACATGTCTCCACTGCTCCAGAGACCAGTGGCAGCATGCTTTACACCACTGCATCCAACGCTTTGCATTGCACTTGGTGATATAAGGCTTGGATGCAGCTGCTCGACCATGGAAACCCATTACATGAAGCTTTCTATGCATTGTTGTGCTAATCTTAAGGCCACACAAAGTTTGAAGGTCTGTAGTTATTGACTCTGCAGACAGTTGACGACTTCTGCGCACTGTGAGTTACAGCATACGCTCGCCCCGCTCTGTCATTTTACGTGGCTGAGTTGCCATTTCATGGCTGAGTTGCTGTTGTTCCCAGTTGCTTCCACTTTGTTATATTACAACTAACAGTTGACCGTGGAATATTTAGTAGCAAGGTAATTACACAGATGGACTTACTGCACAGGTGGCAACCTATCGTGATACCACGCTTGAATTCACTGAGCTCCTGAGAGCTACCCATTCTTTAACAAATGTTTGTATAAGCAGTCTGCATGCCTAGGTGCTTGATTATACACCTGTGGCCAACAAAGGGTATTGGAACACCTGAATCCAATTATTTGGAGTGGTGTCCCAATAGTTATGGCAATATAATGTATGGGACTTTATAGATTGGCCATGGTTCTCTTTTAACCTTCCTTCTTGTCCCTTCCTCACCCCCCCCCCCCCAACAACCACCACTTGGATGCCACTGCTCGACCATGAAAACCCAATGCATGAAGCTCTCTACGCACTGTTGTTGTGCTAATCTTAAGGCCACACAAAGTTTATAGGTCTGTAGTTATTGACTCTGCAGACAGTTGACGACTTCTGCACACTGTCAGTTTCAGCATGCGATCGCCCCACTCTGTCATTTTACGTGGCTGAGTTGCCGTTTCGTAGGACAACAAAGCTCCATAGGACAAGCACTAATCTTAAGGCCACACAAAGTTTGAAGGTCTGTAGTTATTGACTCTGCAGACAGTTGACGACTTCTGTGCACTGCCCCGCTTAGGACTTGTGCTTGTCCTATAGAGCTTTGTTGTACCTCGTGGGCATCTGGTTACTTCAAACAAACCTAATCTAGAAGTCCGGCCAAAACCTAGCTAAGCTTAAACTTGCTCCTACCCTTATTATAAGCCCTATGCTAACTACCCTGGTAAAGGAAAGATGTATATAATCTAAGGGCATTCCAGTCAAATCACATGATCTTCCCAGCAACAATGAGCAGCATAGGCCTACTATGGGGCATCCATTGTCAGCTGTCTCTCTACTACACTGAAGCCGGCGCTGTGACCCCTTTCCCGTGACCGGACCCGAGTGGCCTCAGAATAGTATACAGATCTTTCTTTTACAGCATAGTTTGCATAAGGGTTAGGATGTGGGTGAGAGTAGGTTTTATGCTTAGTTGTGTTTCAACCACACTTATACTGTAAAGTGGAACTAAACCCATCTATTTAACTGTTCCCCAAAACCGTCAAATACCTTGCATTCTGTGAATGATAATTTTAACACTTGCTTGTGCTCTTCACCAAGCCATCAAATGGCTGGTATCATAATGGATCAATTGTGAAGCATCATGGCAACCAAAGATCAAACCGTGGTTAAGATGGCAGCTTCCATGGTTGTAAAAGATAGGAGGGTTAAGTTCTGCTTTAAGTTTTTTTTCCATTTTATATTATCACATTTTTTTTAATTTTTACATTATTTATAGTGTATTTTCTATACAGGTAAACCAAGTGGTTCAGTGTATGAGAATGTAAATGTTTCTCAACAACACAACAATGAAATGACTTTACCAGGATCTGGGGTAATATATTCTTTCTTCTTGTTTTATATTTATCTAATATTTTATCAAATTAAATTCTAGTAAACAAAGTATAGAAGATTCTTACATTGAAGATCATTTAGGATACAGCTGTTACAAAAGGTTCATCATGTTGCTTTTTATTATTATCTTTCTTCTAATTGAAAAATATACCCCTTGTAGAATTGATTCAACATATTGCCAAGCTGTTATACCAACTGTTCATTTTTATTACTTTTAGTTTGAGATATAGCGGGGAAAGGACCCCTTTTGATTTTTTACCGATATCCAGGGCTGTGTTAGAGGAATTTCCCATCACTTTTTGTCACAGGGACAACATTTTTATCAGACGGGGGTGTAGGAAAAAAAATCTTCAACAGGACACAGGCACTGCAGCGTTTGCACTTGCAGGTTTCCCTTAGCCCCCTGCAAACTTCCACAATTATCTGTTGATCCTGCCAATAAATTGCAGCTTCTGGTAATGGTGTGGCAACAATGCTGCACTGCTCCTGAAAATGAGCAGCATTGTCACTCTCATGTAGGCCGTGCCTGCTTGTACAGTACAAAAGCTGGATGAAATAAATGTAACAGGGGACAAATCAGAATTGTCACTTCTGATTCACAAGCCTGTAGCGTATCATTGAGCACCTGACCACACCTAGTGCAGCCCACTGCTTTCTGGATTGACAGCTCTTCCTCTGTTACTGAAACCCTCCCACTGTAAGCTGCAGTGTCTTGGAGGGGGAGCATGTGAGACACATATGAAGGTGGTTTTGTCAGGGAGGGTAAATTGCTTTTTGAAGCTTGTGCATCACACTGACTTGTAGGATTTGTAGAGTCTGTCATATAGGAGTCTTTAGTTACTTTTCAGCTCCCCCTGCTGAAATGAGATAGTCTGTAATATCTGGGTGCAATGCAGTGGCGGCTGGTGAATTTTTAGGATGGGGGGGTGCCAGACCCCGCTCTTCCTTTTTGAACCTTCCCACTTGATGAAATTGGGCGTGGTTTCAGCAAAATAGTGGACGTGGCACTAAGGTGGTGTGGTTAGCATCTGAGATGAACGAGGGATGGAGGGAGAGAGAGGAAGGAGCAGCAGGCCCAGATCCTACACAACCATAAAAATATGTGTATTCTAGAAAGTTTAACAATCAACAGATAAAGATACTCCGAAGACCTGTTGTTAGCACTTCATTCATCCTGGCACCATGGTTGTTATGGTGTCAGGATGATTGAAGCGCATTATCCCTCCTTACATCAGGTGCCCCCAGCGGAGTCCCTCCTTACATCAGGTGCCCCCAGCAGAGTCCCTCCTTACATCAGGTGCCCCCAGCGGAGTCCCTCCTTACATCAGGTGCCCCCAGCGGTGTCCCTCCTTACATCAGGTGCCCCCAGAGGTGTCCCTCCTTACATTAGGTGCCCCCAGCGGAGTCCCTCCTTACATCAGGTGCCCCCATCAGTGAAGTCCCTCCTTACATCTGTGTCCCTGTCAGTGGAGCCCCTCCTTACATCTGTGTGCCCAGCGGAGTCCCTCCTTACATCTGTGTCCCCAGCGGAGTCCCTCCTTACATCTGTGTCCCCAGCGGAGTCCCTCCTTACATCTGTGTCCCCAGCGGAGCCCCTCCTTACATCTGTGTCCCCAGCGGAGTCCCTCCTTACATCTGTGTCCCCAGCGGAGCCCCTCCTTACATCTGTGTCCCCAGCGGAGTTCCTCCTTACATCTGTGTCCCCATCAGCAAAGCAGCAGGGTCCTACTCCCATCTGTGTCCCCGGCAACACAGCACTCCTTCAAGCCGCATCTGTAGCTATTTCCTTGCTTTCATCTGTGTGTTCAGTGGAGAGGGGAGGGGCCTCCCCTCTCCACTGAACACAAGGGGATTAGTCCTCACGGTGGCCATCTTTTTGTAGCCCACCGGAAGTGACGTTGTTCTCACACTGAGAACAAAGCACCCGGCCAGGCGCCGGGCGGATGCTGCTCCAAAAGCAGCCCCAAAGCAGCTCCAAACCCCACAAATGAAGGGTCGCGTCTGCAATCTCGTGATTGCACTGACATGGCACTTCCCATAGTGCACTGTGTCCGGCGCCGAACACAGTGCACTTAGTTAAAAGACATTTTTTTCAATTTTTTTTTTTTCTTAAAGGGGTCGTTTTGGTGACTACAAGTGGAGAAAAGGTACAAAAATAGTTTTGATTTGAATATTTGAAACGAAAGCAAGTTGTTTGGGTTTTTTTTGTTTTTGTTTTTTTATTGTATCATAGTGAATAGGATAGGGGGATATTCAAATGTCCCCTTTTTTTTGGTCATTAAATGGAACATACACCCAATATGGTGCATAAGAGACAATGTCCATTAACATGAGGCTTGTATTTGAAGAAAGTCGATTTTTTTAGGCCCCTTCATGAACCACATTATTATTATTTTAGCACTAACAATTTACACAGCACTTTACATACTGTATATTCACATCAGTCCCTGCATTCATGGCGCCTACAATTATAGATCCCTCTCACACATACTAAGGCCAATTAACCTACCAACAGGACTTTGGAGTGCGGAAAGAAACCCTCGCAAAGAACTTGCAAACTTTATGTAGATAGTTTCCTAGTTAGGATTCAAGCCAAGGACCTCAGTATTGCAAAGCAGGAGTGCTAACCACTAAGCCACTGTACTGCTCACATGCCCAGTCTGATATCACCATAGCATGCTTGTATAGGAATACCAGTCCATACTCCTAGTTTGATGTCCTTGAGAAATTTAATCAGCAGATTAGGCTAAAATAGGTCTGATCTCGATCTCACTGGATGAGTTTACTGATCTCTATTAATATCTAAGATTGGATATTGGATTTGGAATACCTTTGTATGATGTAATATATGCATTTTCTTTTATGTGTAGGTGAATCCAACACAAGAGTCTAACTATCAGGTAAATATAAATATGTATTCTGATTATAAATATAAATGCTGGGTATTAGCATTATAATGATTTTGTGGCTGCCGTTTCACCAAGGGTTCAGAAAATCTTGTTCATAAGTCACTAAAACAGAATTTAGAGGTGAATCCAATGGAGGGAAGTCCTTGTAGTTATATTCTGACTAGGAATGGGCCAAACACCCCCCCAAGTTCAGTTTGCACAAGAAAACCACAAACAGGCTAAAAGTTCTAGCGAACATGCAAACCCTATTACAGTCTATGGGACACGCACATGAAAAATCAAAAGTGCTAATTTTAAAGGCTTATATGCAAGTTATTGCCATAAAAAGTGTATGGGGACCAGGGTACCGGCCTAGGGGACATGTATTAATGCAAACATTTTTTTTTTTTAAAACAATTGTTTTTTCAGGAACAGTGATTTTAATAATCCTTTACGTGAAACAATAAAAAAAGTATTGCTTTAAATATTGTGCCTGGGGTGGGTCCCCTTAGTCTGCCTGTAAAGTGGCACATCTATGCGATGTGTAGAACATGTGGCAGTAATAATGCCATTTCTAAAGGAAAAAAATGTAATTTAAACTTGTTTGCGGCTGTAATGTATTGCTGGCTCCCGGCAATATAGATCAAAAATCAAGGAGAAAAATGGCGTGGGGTCCCCCTCCCCCCAAGTCCATACCAGGCCCTTTGGGGTCCCCCCCAAATTCCATACCGACCCTTATCTGAGGATGCAGTCTGGCAGGTCAGGATGGGGGGGCGAGCATACCAACCCCCCCCCTCGAACCATACCAGGCCACATGCCCTCAACATGGGTTGGTGGGTGCTTTGGGGCAGGGGGGCTCTGTGTCCCCCCACCCCAAAGCACCTTGTCCCCATGTTGATGGGGAGAAGAGCCTCTTCCTGACAGCCCTGGCCATTGGTTGTCGGGGTCTACGGGCAGGATGCTTATCGGAATCTGATACCCGTGAATGGGTCCCCCTACCCATTCACAAAAAAAGTGTCAAAAAGTAAAAACCACAAGTGACAGTTTATAAAAATTCCTTAATTAAAAAATAAAAAATAAAGTGTCCTGCAATGTGCATCCATCATCAATCACGCTGCCCGATGGAACCGAAAAATAAAAATTTAAAAACTCGATGGAAGTCGCCTCCCGGCAACTGCTATCTTTTCGCTTTGACAGCTCTTATATATCGGGCCATCCGCTAATGTAACTGGATGACCCCGCCACCTGACAAAGGTTATATCATGGGGTGGCCCCGCCCTTGCCTATATAACAGCTGTCAAATCCAAGAGACAGCAGTCGCTGGGACGCCTCCCATCGAGGCGGAGCTTTTTTTCTATTTTCCAGGTCCATAGGGTGACGTTACTGCAGATGGATGGACATCTTTATTTTTATTTTTTAATAAAGGAATTGTCAAAAACTGTCTGAAAAAATGTTTTATTTTTTGACACCTTTTTTGATGAATGGGTACGGGTACAATGTACCCGATACCCATTCACATAGGTCTGGGGGTCCCCTTGTTAAAGGAGGCTTCTAGATTCATATCAGCCCCCCAGCTGCAGACCCTGACAACCACAGGCCAGGGTTGTTGGGAAGAGGCACCCATGTTGAAGGCAAGCAGCCTTGTATAAGGGTCTGGTATGGATTTGGGGGGGGGGGCACCCCATTTTTTTTTCAATTTTGATGTGGAGTTCATCTTAAAATCTATACTAGACCCAAAGGACCTGGTATGGATTTTGGGGGGGATGCCACACAATTTTTTTTCTTAATTCTGTTATAGGGTTGCCCTTAACCACTTCAATACACTGTATTATATACTCTGCACTGCGCTATATACTGTATATACTACACTGACTGCACTATATATTCTCCACTGTATTATATATAGTACACTGACTGCAATATATACCTGCAATGTATTATAATATACTACACTGATGGCACTATATACTCTTAATTGTAATATATATATATATATATATATATATATATATATATATATATATATATATATATATATGAAGCGCACTACTCCCTTGGGACTGCTACACATTGGTTTAACCCCTGCTTCTTCCACCCCTGCAGTAACGAGACACAGACAATGTAGAACAGTTCAAAACGTCAACTTTATTCCAGATTTGCGACAGTGATACACAATGATGCACAGGATACATGTTGCCTCTGTAATGCTGTGTGTGAGGGATAGTCCCTTTCCCTAGTGAGCTGACACGCATATCCCTCTGAAAAATATGTGGTACTTGAAAATGCTAGCAGTCCCAGGCCTCACCTGCCTTCTTCCTGCCCTTTTCCTCTTCCCAGGCCAGCTCGGGAAAGGTCCAGGCAAATCCTGGTTCACTCCGGTCCGTTTGCAGCTACTTCATGCTTGTTGGAAAAAGAACCTTCCAGCTCTGGAGTCCCCGGACCTCCATCACCTTCCGGTGAAATTCAGTGGCTTCCCAGCTCTGGGCACTCTGCTTTTCCAGGCATTCCAGCCCTAGGCCTTAACGTCACATCTTTACGCCTGTGTGGATTAATCAGTTTCCCAACTCCAACTCCCCAGGGAACATGTGACCCTGGTGTATATGTATGAGCTCCGCCCCTGACCAAGCAAATTAACTATTGGACAAGGGCCCATATACACTGCCTGTCCCGCCTCCTTTCCAGATACTTCTCCGGAGAAGTGAGGGAGTGTTTACCAGGGTGATGAATAGGTGGTCACACCCCTTCTAACCTATAACTCCACCCTAACCCAGAACAAACCTCCAGGCCTGTACAAAATACAGTAAGGCACTGGCAATTTAACCTGTGGTTAAACTAATAGCACCCACCTAAAGTGGCGGGCGCTACATATATATTACACAGACTACACTATATACTCTGAACTGTATTATATATACTACACAGACTGCACTATATACTCTGAACTGTATTATATATATATATATATATATATATATATATATATATATGTGTGTGTATTACACTGACTACTAACTACCTGCCTAATCTCCATTCATTCACTATATATGGACGCTGTGTAAGCAGCAGCCTTATATAGTGTGGGGCGTGGACCCCTGAGCCATGATTGGCCAAAGGCACCCTGCCTTTGGCCAATCATGGCTCTCACAGCACATTGCCCTGTGATTGGCCAAAGCATATAGGTCATGCGTATGCTTTGGCCAATCAGCAGCCGTCAATGCGATTTCACAGTGCATTATGGGGCACTCCAGAGCGGGTGAACTTCCAGCGAGCGACCCACGAACTAACGCCCCACGAACAAATGAACAGCAGATTTTCGAGCATCTCGAACATCTAGCCCATCCATAATTCTGACCAGTTGTAGGGTTAATAGGCAAACTACTGTAAAAAAGAAAAATAAGAATGTGCGAAGCCAGGAACTGTTATAGGGAACATGTATCAATACCAATAAATAAATACAATTTATTATGTTTAACATGGAACAAGTTTAACATGTAATAGTAAAGCAGCCCCAAACCTCCTGTTCTGGGGTCCCTGGCTGGCGCTATAGGCTCCTCCTCTTCTCTGTGTGCCCCTATAGGAAGCTTCTTCTTATGGGGGGGCATCTGCCAGCTTAATCCCCAAGCTGTGCTGTGTGCCTCTAATGACACTGTTGCCCCAACCCCACCTGCTGCTGCCTGGAAGAGAGGGGAGAGAGGAGAGAGCATCGAGTGAGGACTCGGGTAAGTATATGGGGGAGGGGGGGTACTACTACAAGGACAATTTTTACCTTAACGCTTTGCCCTTGCAATCTCTTTAAAGCTTTTTGTGGTGTCATGGAACAATTTTTATGAACAATTTAAATGACAAAGTACTGTACTGTTCAAAGAGCAGCAATCAGAATTAAAGTACAGTTTCCCAATTGACTCCAATCTCTCCCTGTGCATCAGCTTTTCGATCAGTAGCATCCAAATCAATACACTATGGCTGTTCTGTGTCTCCCTTTAAAGTGAGTGGACTGGCCTAATCAAAAGGCCCCCTACTGGCCCTTCTAATGCTGCTTGTTGTAGTTCAGAGGCCATTATAGTTAAAGCCAATTCTCAGGGCAAATCTCATCAATTCACCAAGAAAACTAATTTTAAACCTTCAGGATTTGTCTTGATCCTATGGAGGCATCCAACCTGAACTTCATCCATAGCTATCCCAACTGTACTGCACTGATAGGATACTGTACTGTGAAATCTGTCCTAATGGTAACAACATCCAAGTATGTAGACAGTTAAGGGGAAACTCCTTTAAATAAGAATATAAGAATATATAACAACAGGCAGATTATTACTTTTTTAGCAACAGAATGGTCATATTGAAAGTCGAGGGTACATGTAGTCCTATTACTGCAAATGTATCCCAAGCAAAGCTTACCTATTTTTTTTTCTACATACAGCAATTATCACATAAGAACAGATCCATATACAGCACCATAGAGCCTGCTACTGGAAAATAGGGAAGGTAACAACACATGTAAAGTATGTATATCTTTTAATCTGTCAAATTATTGTATGTCAACCACTTCATTCCTATGGTCTTTTTCCCATTTTCAACATGAAAGCGTTTGTTACCCCAACACTTCATATCCCTGATATGTGCCTGCTGTACCATGTACTTGTACAAAAAAAGTATCCTGTTCTCTTTGTATTGCTTCCTTTTATGTGTAACCCCCGGTGTTCCTGCCAGTCCCCTTGCTTTCCTATTAAAAACTTACCACACTAAGCAGGAGAGCACAATGTTGTCAGTTCTCTAGCTATGCTGGGAACTCAGCCTGCTCTCCTCCAATGATCAGACTTGTCCTGACTAGGGATGAGCCGAACACCCCCCCGTTCGGCTCGCACCAGAACCCGCGAACGGACCTAAAGTCCGTGCGAGCTTTAGAACCCTATTAGTTATAATGGATGCGAACGTTCGAAATTAAAAGTGCTCATTTTAAAGGCTAATATGCATGTTAATGTCATAAAAAGTGTTTGGGGACCTGGGTCCTGCCCCAGGGGACATGTATCAATGCAAAAAATTTTTTTAAAAAACGGCCGTTTTTTCAGGAGCAGTGATTTTAATAATGCTTAAATTGAAACAATAAAAGTGTAATATTCCTTTAAATTTCGTACTGGGGGGTGTCTATAGTATGCCTGTAAAGGGGCGCATGTTTCCCGTGTTTAGAACTGTCTCTGCGCAAAGTGTCATTTTTGAAAGTAAAAAAGCTATTTAAAATCACTCGCGGCTAATGTTAATTCACGGCTCCCGTAACACAGAGAACAGTGATTCATTGAAACTCATTCATAAAAAAAGTCATTGATAAAAAAAAAAAAAAATGAAAAAAAAAAAGCGTAGGGGTCCCCCCAAATTCAATAACCAGGCCCTTCAGGTCTGGGATGGATATTAAGGGGGATCCCAGCCAAAAAAAAAAAAAAAAAAAAAATGGCGTAGGGTCCCCCTCAAAATCCATACCAGACCCTTGAGGTCTGGTATGGATTTTAAGGGGAACCCTAGCCAAAAAAAATGGCGTGGGGTCCCCCTCAAAATCCATACCAGACCCTTATCCGAGCACGCAACCTGGCAGGCCGCAGGAAAAGAGGGGGGGACGAGAGCGGCCCCCCCTCTCGCCTGAACCGTACCAGGCCACATGCCCTCAACATTGGGAGGATGCTTTGGGGGTCTAAGACCCCTAAAGCACCTTGTCCCCATGTTGATTAGGACAAGGGCCTCTTCCCCACAACCCTGGCCGGTGGTTGTGGGGGTCTGCGGGCGGGGGGCTTATCGGAATCTGGAAGCCCCCTTTAACAAGGGGACCCCCAGATCCCGGCCCCCCCCCTGTGTGAAATGGTAAGGGGGTACAAAAGTACCCCTACCATTTCACCAAAAAAGTGGCAAAAATGGTAAAAAGGACAGGAGACAGTCTTTGACAATTCCTTTATTAAAATCTTCTTTCTTCTTTCTTCATCCTTCGGATTCTTCATCTTCTCCTTCCTTCATCTTCTTCCATCTTCTTCTTCCATTTTCTTCTTCCTCCGATCCGCTTCTTCTTGCGCTGGTCTTCTCGTCCTTCTCGTCCGGCATCTTCTTCCGTCGGCGTCGGCGTCGGTGTCGGTGTCTTCTTGGGCCGCTCCGCGCAATGGGAGGCTCCCGCTGTGTGAGGCTCCGCTCCATCTGACAGGTCTTTTAAAACGGAGGGCACCTGGTGACCCCGCCCCCCTCTGACATCATGGGGAAAGCCATCATGGAATTCCCCATGACGTCCCTGTGCGTCAGAGGGGGCGGGGTCACCAGGTGCCCTCCATTATAAAAGACCTGTCAGACGGAGCGGAGCCTCACACAGCGGGAGCCTCCCATTGCGCGGAGCGGCCCAAGAAGAGACAGAGACACCGACGCCGACGCCGACGGAAGAAGATGCCGGACGAGAAGGACGAGAAGACCAGCGCAAGAAGAAGCGGATCGGAGGAAGAAGAAAATGGAAGAAGAAGATGGAAGAAGATGAAGGAAGGAGAAGATGAAGAAACCGAAGGATGAAGAAAGAAGAAAGAAGATTTTAATAAAGGAATTGTCAAAGACTGTCTCCTGTCCTTTTTACCATTTTTGCCACTTTTTTGGTGAAATGGTAGGGGTACTTTTGTACCCCCTTACCATTTCACACAGGGGGGGGGCCGGGATCTGGGGGTCCCCTTGTTAAAGGGGGCTTCCAGATTCCGATAAGCCCCCCGCCCGCAGACCCCCACAACCACCGGCCAGGGTTGTGGGGAAGAGGCCCTTGTCCTAATCAACATGGGGACAAGGTGCTTTAGGGGTCTTAGACCCCCAAAGCATCCTCCCAATGTTGAGGGCATGTGGCCTGGTACGGTTCAGGCGAGAGGGGGGGCCGCTCTCGTCCCCCCCTCTTTTCCTGCGGCCTGCCAGGTTGCGTGCTCGGATAAGGGTCTGGTATGGATTTTGAGGGGGACCCCACGCCATTTTTTTTGGCTAGGGTTCCCCTTAAAATCCATACCAGACCTCAAGGGTCTGGTATGGATTTTGAGGGGGACCCTACGCCATTTTTTTTTTTTTTTTTTTGGCTGGGATCCCCCTTAATATCCATCCCAGACCTGAAGGGCCTGGTTATTGAATTTGGGGGGACCCCTACGCTTTTTTTTTTGTTTTTTATTAATGAATGACAGCTCTCTGTGTTACAGGAGCCATCAATTCATTAGCCGCGAGTGATTTAAATAGCTTTCTTCCTGCAAAAATGACACTTTTTTGCAGGGAAAGTTCTAAGCACAGGAAACCTGCCCTCCTTCACAGGCTACCTATAGACACCCCCCAGATGTGATACTGCAATGCTGTTCTAACAGCATGCACACACATATCCCCAGAAATAAAGAACATATTGTTGTCAGCAGTCAGCAGCACACTGACACGCTGACACTGTGAGTGAAACATAATATGCGAGGCCGCCGCCGCGGCGGCCTCTTATACCGTGGGGCGTGTATTAAAGCCCCTGAGCTATAATTGGCTACAGGCATCCTGCCTGTAGCCAATTATGGCTCTCCTCGCTGCCGGCGCTGTGATTGGCCAAGCATGCGGGGTCACAGTGCATGCTTGGCCAATCATCAGCCAGCATTGCACTGCGCGGGCCGCAATGCATTGCGGGGCCGCTCGCATCACACGAATTTGATGCGAGCGGTCCCAATAGTTCTGGGCTCGCCGAGCGAGCGAACACCCGGTGCTCGATTCGAACATGGGTTCGAATCGAACACCGGGCTCATCCTTAGTCCTGACATGTCCCCGCTTCACAGCCATTCACTGGGAAGCTCAGTGTGCTGCTGCTTCTGCTCCCCCAGCTCTTATGCAGCTGAGAACAGAGAATGAAAAAAAAATGTATGTATGTATGTATATATGTATATATATATATATATATATATATATATATATATATATATATATATATATATATATATATATATATATATGTGTATATGTATATGTGTGTGTATATATATATATATATATATATATATATATATATATATATATATATATATATATATATATATATATACACACACCTTTTTCCCTTTTTTTTATATCTGCTGCATACACAAATGTTTTGCCTTTCATTTCGCTTTTAAACTGAATGGGTTGTTTTACAAGGTGATCGTTTACAATCACTTTAAGTCCCAAAGCATTCTTTTTATTTTGCATATGCTCGGTTTCCTTGTGGTGATTAGTTCTTGGGCCGTTCGCATCAAATTTGTGTGATGCGAACGGTCCACAATGCACTGCTCCAGTCGCAGTGCATTGCTGGCTGATGATTGGCCAAGCATGCAAGGTGACCCCGCATGCTTGGCCAATCATAGAGCCAGTGGCGAGGAGAGCAATAATTGACCACAGGCAGGATGCCTGTGGCCAATTATAGCTCAGGGGGTTTAGTACACGCCCCACACTATATAAGGACGCCGCGCCGGCGGCCTCATGTAATGTGGTGTCAGTGACATTATCTGCTGTGATCCATTCTGCTGAGTACTGACTGCTGACATTATCTGCTGTGATTCTAGGGATTAGTGTAGTGTGTGCATGCTGTTAGTACAGCATTGCAGTATCACATTAAGTGTCATCTAAGGCAGTCATCTAAGGCTAATGAATGCGCTGCGCATGCGCAGTACACAGCGGACACTTAGTGATAGCCGGACTGTTCTTGTCAGAACACCGGTTCCCGTAACACAGAGAACAGTCATTCATTGAAAGTCATTGATAAAAAAAAAAAGTCATTGATAAAGAAAAGCGTGGGGGTCCCCCCAAATTCAATTACCAGGCCCTTCAGGTCTGCTATGGATATTAAGGGGAACCCCGCTTCAAATTAAAAAAAAAAAATTTACGTAGGGGTCCCCCTAAATATCCATCCCAGACCCTTCAGGTCTGGGATGGATTTTAAGGGGAACCCGGCCAAAAAAAAATGGCATGGGGTCCCCCTCAAAATCCATACTCTTACTCTTATCCGAGCACGCAACCTGGCAGGCGCAGGAAAAGAGAGCGCCCCACCCCCCTCCTGAACCGTACCAGGCCACATGCCCTCAACATTGGGAGGGTGCTTTGGGGTCCCCCCCAAAGCACCTTGTCCCCATGTTGATGAGGACAAGGGCCTCGTCCCCACAACCCTGGCCATTGATTGTGGGGGTCTGCGGGCGGGGGGCTTATCGGAATCTGGAAGCCCCCTTTAACAAGGGGACACCCAGATCCCGACCCACCCCCTGTGTTAAATGGTAAGGGGGTAAATTTCACCAAAAAAGTGACAAACATTTTAAAAATTACAGGAGACGGTCTTTGACAATTCCTTTATTAAAATCTTTTTTCTTCTGGTCTTCCTTTCTTCATCCTTCGGTTTCTTCATCTTCTCCTTCCGGCATCTTTTTCCATCTTCTTCTTCCATTTTCTTCTTCCTCCGGACCGCTTCTTCTTGCTCTGGTCTTCTCGTCCGGCATCTTCTGGACTGGAGGGCGGGGCCACCTGGTGACGTCATGGGGACTTCCCTATGGCTTTCCCCATGATGTCAGAGGGGGCGGGGTCACCAGGTGGCCCCACCATCCGTTATAAAAGACCTGTCAGACGCAGCGAAGCCTCACACAGCGGACGCCTCCCATTGCACGGAGCGGCCCAAGAAGATTCGCCGACGCCATGGAAGAAGATGCCGGACGAGAAGACCAGAGCAAGAAGAAGCGGATCAGAGGAAGAAGAAGATGGAAGAAGATGCCGGAAGGTGAAGAAGGAAGAAGACCAGAAGAAAGAAAGAAGATGAAAGAAGATTTTA
Organism: Lithobates sylvaticus; assembly: GCA_028564925.1. Taxonomy (NCBI): domain Eukaryota; kingdom Metazoa; phylum Chordata; class Amphibia; order Anura; family Ranidae; genus Lithobates; species Lithobates sylvaticus. The sequence goes on along the minus strand of CM053035.1, from coordinate 39,963,115 downwards.
ATAAGGGAATTGTCAAAGACCGTCTCCTGTAATTTTTACCATTTTTGTCACTTTTTTGGTGAAATGGTAGGGGTACTTTTGTACCCCCTTACCATTTCACACAGGGGGGGGGCCGGGATCTGGAGGTCCCCTTGTTAAAGGGGGCTTCCAGATTCCGATAAGCCCCCTGCCCGCAGACCCCCACAACCAATGGCCAGGGTTGTGGGGACGAGGCCCTTGTCCTCATCAACATGGGGACAAGGTGCTTTGGGGGGACCCCAAAGCACCCTCCCAATGTTGAGGGCATGTGGCCTGGTACGGTTCAGGTTGCACTTGCGCTCTTTTCCTGCGGGCCTGCCAGGTTGCGTGCTCGGATAAGGGTATGGGATGGATTTTGAGGGGGACCCCACGCCATTTTTTTTGGCCGGGGTTCCCCTTAAAATCCATCCCAGACCTGAAGGGTCTGGTATGGATATTTAGGGGGACCCCTACGTAATTTTTTTTAAATTTGAAGCGGGGTTCCCCTTAATATCCATAGCAGACCTGAAGGGCCTGGTAATTGAATTTGGGGGGAGCCCCACGCTTTTTTTTTTATCAATGACTTTTTTTTATGAATGACTTTCAATGAATGACTGTTCTCTGTGTTACGGGGGTCGGCAAATTATTAGCTGCAAGGGATTTTTAAAAGCTTTTTTTCCTGCAAAAGTGACACTTTGTGCAGGGACAGTTCTAAGCACGGGAAATATGCGCCCCTTCACAGGCATACTATAGACACCCCCCAGGTACGAAATTTAAAGGAATATTACACTTTTATTGTTTCACAACCCGCTCATCCCTATTCAGCATCGATAGGACTTGGTAGCAGATTTAGATGCACTTTATTGTGTGAGTATATATATATACATAAACATATATATATAAAAAAAAAAATACAGTTTTTATGTCTTTTTTCTAAAGCAGCTGATGTAATTCTTCCACCCTCAAATATTAACTACAGAATATAATCAAGAAAGCCTTCTGACTAATAAGATATGACATAGGAGTGAGCTTTATACAATTTAAAGGAATAGAAAAGCTCAAAGCTACTGTTTCTTCTATAAAGTGACATTAAAGGCAGATTCTTTTTTTTAAAGCCAAGATCCTCCTCTTCTCGGGTCACTCGCTGGCACTTCTGGCCCCTCCCTCCTGCCAAGTGCCCCAATAGCAAGCAGCTTGTTATGAGGGCACCACAGCAGGCTCGCTCCCAAGCCGCTATTCTGTGTGTCCTTTCAGATGTGGAGCAAGACTTGGCCAGGCCCCTGTTCATTGCCTCACTGGCTTTGATTAACAGTAGCAGGAGCCAATGGCTCCCGCTGCTGTTTCAGCCAATGGGGAGGAAAAGACCCAGTAGAGTCGCTGTTCTTGTGCACATCGCTGGATCCAGATCGGGCTCAAGTAAGTATTATAGGGGGCTGCTGCACACAGGAGGACAAATAAAACCTTGAGCCTTTACAACCACTTTAAAAAGCCAAGAGAAGAGCACTCTGCAAAGCATGCATTTAATACCTACCAGTCCCGCTGCTTGTGTTGTTGTACCCTGCTGCGTTGAAGGAATAACCTTGCTGTAATATATTCTGTATTCTACACTTGCCGGATATCCAGCATTCCCCTCTGCTGTCTGGTTCCTCCCGCCAAACCCCAGACACTAGTGATGTAGGAACCATAGAATGTAGAGGGGGACCAAGCACTTCTGCAGCTTGGGTGGTCGGACAGGTTAGGGCAATTGCTTGCTTTGAATTGGGCTCTTTTTAAAATTAGCAACAGAGTTGTTTCAAATTCAAGGTAAAGTTTGATTTCTAATTTAGGATAGCTTTTTACATATTCAAAGCCACATCTCAACACAATGAGGTAAACTGTTAATATACTGTAGCATTAAAGTAAGATCAAATTGGGGTAGTGCGGACAGAAATAAGCATTAAGCCTCATACACACGATCGGACCGTGGACCAACTTTCCTGTGGATTTTTGTCCAAAGGGCGTTGGCCCCAAGTTGGTATTGCATACACACGGAAGGACTTTTTTCAGCCAACTTTCACCAAATCACTTGGTTTTTCTGCTCTTTACCGCCACCTTTGGTCAACTTCTGTATTGTTGTCTGATCTTTTGCATTGGTTCTGCATTGGTTTGTACAAAAGTCCGTTGGTTTTGTGTACACACGGTCGGACTTTGGTCCATCTGACTTTTGTTGGCAGAAAGTTGGTCCGTTCGCACAGCCAACAAAAGTCCGATGAAACCTGGAAAAAGTTGGTCCGATGGAGCGTACACACGGTCGGATGTTGGTCCAAAACAGCTAATTTGCATGTTGGTTGTCAAAAAGTCTGATCGTGTGTATGGGCCTTTACAGTAACATGGGGGTGTGTGATTACTTATAGTGGTATTAAACCGAAAAACAAAAATTTGTTTGCATGTGATGGGTGCATTTGTGTTCTTTTTTTTAGTCTTGTTTCCTCTTATTTTCACCTGCTAATTATTATTATTTGTCTTTAGATTTCCCTCCAGCATTTCACTGATGTAACTCACCTGGAAGTAATGTAAGATCTGCCGTATGTATCCTCATCCATCATGAGAGAGGACAGTGTGTCTATCATGGATCTCTCCAGTCCTCAGACTTTCCTTAGCCTGCAAAATCTCTGCCCAATCCTTCCACAAACTATTCATTGCCCTCTAATGTAACCACCCAAGTGCTGATACTGTATGGTGGTCAATAAATGATGCAGCAAGCCCCCTACTCTGATTAAAATTCTTGTTGGTATAAGTTGAAAAAGTCAGAGAACAATTTAATGATCATTTTATTTTTCTTGTAAAAAAAAAAAAAAAAAAACCTGATTAATTATTTTTATTTTTATTGCCCAAGACAATCATAAATGGTGCATGGTAATTGCTATTGAAGCAGGCCATGTGTTTTTGCTGTTAACACTGCAACACTGAGTGCTGGATTCAGACAAGGGATATTATCTACATCAGACATCCCAACCTGCACAAACGAATTTCAGGGAGGTGGCGCCCCCCCACCACCAATTGAACACAACTAGAGGATGTTCAAATGAAATGGAATCAGTACACAGAGGTTTACTTCTTCTGAGATATATTAAAGGAACACTTTAACCACCATGACCACTTCAGTGATTTAAAGAGGTCATGGTGGTAGGAGTCAGTATGTGCAGTGTTTCTGCTTAAAACAGGTAGTGGGGGGGGGGGGGGGGGGGGCAAGCAAAAACCTTGACCAAGTACAACATAGCTACATTCAGTGCTGCCCAGCTATACACTCCCACCCTTACCTTTCCCAGTAAGGCTGGTTTCACACTGGGGCGGTGCGGGGCGGCGACGGTAAAGCAGCGCTATATTTAGCGCTGCTTTACCATCGTTTTACCGGCGGTATGCGGCCGCTAGCGGGGTGGTTTTAACCCCCGCTAGCGGCCGCAAAAGGGTTAAAACCTCCGCAAAGCGCCGCTGCAGCAGCGGTTTGCGGGCGGTATCCCCGCGGTTTCCCATTGATTTCAATGGGAAGGAGCGGTATAGGAGCGGTAAATACACCGCTCCTTCACCGCTCCAAAGATGCAGCTAGCAGGACTTTTGTTGCGGTCCTGCTAGCACACCGCTCCAGTGTGAAAGCCCGCCGGCTTTCACACTGGAGTGAATGGGGCCGGTTTTTTCAGGCGGTGTACAGGCGCTATTTTTTAGCGCTGTACCGCCTGAAAACCGCCCCAGTGTGAAAGGGGCCTAATGGAGACCACACCGTGCTGGAGTGTAAAATAGGCCGTAGCAGCCCCTTTATTAAATAACAAAATATATAAATAACTTTTATAAATAACTTTTATAAACCAATAAACAACAAATAAACAACATCATCAAGAAAACGTGACGTAGGCATATAGGAGGACATTACCCCCTCCCCCCCCCCCCCCCACCCAAATTACCATAATCAACAACTCGTGCACTGCGGTCATCTCAACTGTAACTAGGCCTCAAGCTGACATGCTAGCTCAGAGACAAAACTATTCCCGCAGTGCAGTCATCCACCATATTCCCTACATCACTTATAAGGAATATAACAAACGGGCCCATATCTCCAATGGGTCCCGCATCAAGTTTTCTGTGGGGAGGGGGTTTCTTCTCTATGCCTACGTCAGCCAACATCCGCCACCGCAAACAAGGTTAATACCTTAACCTTGAGCGCACCTCCACACCCTAAGTGCTCTCTCAATCCCATCTTGAATACCGATGGCCCACATATCTGTGCCCACTGGGTTCAGATGAACACCGTCAGCCTTCAGATATCGCCAGGTGTCAATCTCTAATTCCCTGTGCCTAATGGCCAATCCCCCATGTTTGATAAAGAACCTGCTGACCTCCTGGTTCATCTTTTTCCTGGCCTTATTGATTAGCTCCACAGACCTGGCTAAACGCCACGAAGTCCTGGCTACCATGTCTGACCATACCAAGACGGTATTTGAGAAGGCCGCCTGAAGTCGGCAGAAATCGTATTTGATGTCCCTCGTAACGTCAAGCTTGGTCCTGAGCCCTAAATCGTTGCCCCCAACGTGAATGACTAAGACTTCGGGAGGCCTGTCCCATCGCGCAAACTTATGCGCTTCCGGGACCAGAAGGCTCCAGAGCATGCCCGGGAAACCCAACCACTTTATGTACGCCTCCCTCCTAGAGAAGCCCAGCTGTCTACCGTCTGGCCTGTCATCACCCCTTCTGGCCCCCCAGCAGACATAGGAATGCCCTATGATCCAAACGAGACTCGGTGGTGAATCTGAAAGAAAAACAACAAGAAAATTCCAGTAAACCTCACTTTAATGTACCACACGAAACCATGCCGGCACATCACACAACCCTCCACCTCTGCCAAAACCCTCAGTCTACTAAGGCCACCCTGACATATGACCGAAAACGCCTGGATTCCCACCTCCCGATCTGTTTTACCGCCTCCTCCGTTAAGCCCCACCTGACCGCTTCCGTCGCTGCCCCAATCCTAAATGAATGCGAGGAGAATCTCAAATCCCCCATATTCATTTCACGTAAACATTTCCGGAAAACTCCCAAGAACTGGAATCGCGACAGCGCCTCGCCATTCTGATGTACCAACAGGGGGCCCTCCACAGCTGGCCTCCCCTGCAAGAACACACTCGTAACCAAGATGGGGCAGAGTTTGGCGTCTGGAATGGCGAAAACCACCACATCCTTGCCTCGGCCCTGCTGGTCCGTCTTTGATCTACGCAGATGCAAAACCAACCTGTCCTTAAAGCACCGCACGTCCCCCACTGCCAATCCATCCCCTTTTTTCTTCGAGGAACTTACCAGCTCCCCTATCCGAAAAGCCCCGAAGAAAGCCAAAACAAAGGCCGTGCGGAAAAGCCCCACCTCGTAACCGGACGAGCAAACCCTGCGCAGAGTGTCCACCACTCTGCCCAAAAGTTCAAACGTAACTGCCCGTCGCTCGTCCCGCAGCAACTTCCCTTTCTTGTAACCCCTCACTGCTTGACGTGCCCAGAACTCCTTTGTCCAGTCACACCCCCCACCGAGCTTACACCAAAAAGCCATGGCCGCCATAACTTTTCCCAGCCTCGACACGGAAATACCGTTCTCCATGTGCCTGGCGACAAAATAAATAAACAGCAGCCTAGGTTCTCCCTCTCCCCCTGAGGCCTGACCTTGGAAAGCGACCCATTTGTCCCATACTCTCCTGTATGCTCTCCATGTCCTTTCGCTCACTGAACGCTGGATCCATCCTGCTATTCGTCCAGGGCAATCTTCCACATCTCCGACGGACACGGAACCCCCTGATGCTCTGCCTCCGGCGCCAGCTCTCGAAACTTCTCCCACTGAAACCGAGAGAGAGCATCAGCGATCACGTTGTCCAATCCTGGCAAGTGCACTGCATGAATAAAGATGTTCAGCTGCATGCACCGAAGCACCAGATGTCTCAACAAGCGTATCACAGGCGGCGATGCCGCTGACACCTTGTTGATAACCTGTACTACCCCTAAGTTATCAATGTGGAAGCGAACTTTCCGATCCCGGAAGAATTCACCCCACAACTCGACCGCCAGCACCACCGGAAACAATTCAAGTAACAACATGTTCTTGAGCAACCCCTCTCGTTTCCAGCTTTCCGGCCAAGGGCCCGCACTCCAGCGCCCCTTGAAAAAGGCCCCATAACCCGCCGACCCTGCGGCGTCCGTGAACAACTCTAGGTCAAAGTTGCTCACCGGCCCCGTCATCCACAGCGCTCTACCATTGAAGTTGTCCAGGAATACGTGCCACACTCTCAGGTCGCTCTTATGTTCCCGAGAAAGTGTCACGTAATGCCTGGGCGACTCAACCCCCCCAGTACTTGCTGCCAACCTCCTGCTAAAAATCCGACCCATCGGGATGATTCTGCACGCAAAGTTGAGCTTCCCCAACACGGATTGTAGGGCTCTAAGCTGAACTTTGCGCCGACCCACCAACGCCCGCACTTCTGCTTTTAATGCTACTAATTTCACCTCTGGCAACCTGCATTCCATGGCTACGGAATCAAGGATGATCCCCAATAAACTAATCACTGTCCTGGGCCCTTCCGTCTTGTTGGGTGCAAGAGGAATGCCGAAATCCCCTGCTATCCTTTCTAGCGTCGTCAGTAACACCGCGCAGACATTGGATGCGGGCGGACCGACACACAGAAAGTCGTCCAGGTAGTGGATCACTGAGTTCAAACCAGACACGTCCCTCACCACCCACTCCACAAAAGAGCTGAAGCATTCGAAGAATGCACACGAGATAGAGCAACCCATCGGTAAACATTTATCCACGTAGTATTCCTCCTGCCACCTGCAACCCAATAAGTAAAAGCTATCGGGGTGAACAGGTAGCAAACGAAACGCCGCCTCGATGTCTGTCTTTGCCATCAGAGCTCCTCTACCATACTTACGTACCCAAAAGACCGCAGCATCGAAGGAGGTGTAATGGACCGCGCAAGCCTGGGGATCAATGGCATCGTTCACCGACCCTACTTTTGGATAAGACAGGTGGTGAATGAGCCTAAATGTATTTGGTTCCTTCTTGGGGACCACTCCCAAAGGAGAAACCACTAATTCGGGGATGGGTATATCGGGGAAGGGGCCCGCCATCCTGCCCAGAGCTACCTCTTTGTGTAATTTCTCCGATACCACCGCTTGGTGCTTCAGAGCCGACCTCAAGTTGTCCGCTCCAGGCGGCACCGAGCCCAATACCGCAGGAATTACGAAACCCTCCCCAAAACCCGCTGCCAACAATTGGGCCACCGCCTTGTCCGGGTACCTATCTAGAAAAGGCCGCATTCTTCCCACTCTCACCGGCGACTTCCCCTTTGTTAACAGACTCGCTGGCCCTGCCTTTTCCTTGCTTAAAACACCGCGATCCAGGGTGTGATCCTCCACACCCCGAGCATTCGTGCTTATACTTACATCCGGTTCCGAATTTGCAGCTGCCCTCATTGTATTGCCAGCAGACTCCCTTCTTTTTTGCGGCCGATTGACCTGAAGCCCCTGATCCACCGCCCCCCCCTGAAAAAACTGCCCCGCCGGTTTCGCCGATGACATCAGGCGCATCCACAGACTGATGTCCTTGTGGTTCCAAGGAAGAGCCGGCCTCACCGCCCTCCTCTGGCGAAACTGCTCGTCATAGCGCAGCCATGACAGTCCCCCATAAGTCCGATGGGCCTCCCCAATGGCATCCAGGTAACAGAAAAGGGCCGAGCAGTGCTCCGGCTCCTTCTCACCTATCACGCTTGCCAGAATTGCAAACGCCTGTAGCCAATTTTGGAAAGTCCTCGGAATCAACCTGTATCTCCTCTTCTCTTCATCCTCCTTCTTGTTATCCTCGGGTTTCACTCTATCTAAATTGAACTTTTCCAGGGGAAGCAGCGAAAATATCTCCACGTACTCCCCCTTCCAGATTTTTTCCCTGACCTCTTGTTTTAAATGGGCCCCCAGGGGCCCCTCAAAACACACGTAGACCTCGCAGCGTGCGGAGTCCGCCAACCGTATGATGTCTTGTTTTTTGGTTTTGTCCCCCCTTTTTCGCCCTCCCCTGTTGCCGGAGCCGTGGGCGGACACGCCACTACCGCGCTCCCCGTCCCTGCATCGCTCCCCCCGGGGCCAAACCGCCGTTTGCCCCGCCTGCTCAATCGTCCCCACCCCGCCTGATACTGCCGCCGCCACCTTCCCCCCCGTGTGGAACCCAAGCTCGCACCGGCCCCGTCGGAGCCGTTGGAGTAAGGTCAAACCTGCCCACTAGATCCCTGAGCCCCGCCAGGAGCACCCTGAGGCCGTCTCCCGACAAAGAGGGTTCGGGAACCCCGTTGCCTGAGAAAGATGACCCCTGTGAGGCCCCGGCACCGGAACCCCCCCCCCCTTCACGTGCGCCCCAACAGGAAATCACATCCCTCCCACCGAGACCCGTATATGAAAATGGCTTACCAGGCTGCCTGGAAACGCTCCCACCAGCCGCTGCTCCCGAATCCACCGCTGCAGCTCGTCCCTCTACGATCTCGTCCTCAGACCTGGAGAGTTCGCCCTCCGACAGCTCCGGCTCCTCCTCCGTCAACTCCATAGCCTGCCCTCCAGGGGATTCGCCCCCAGAGGCAGACGAGGTCCGTTCTCTCATGCTCCTCTTCCGCCCTTCCGCCGACTTACTGGCACATTTTCTTGGGCTCTGGGCACTTGTTCCAGCTGCTGGTTCCACCGCATTGGGGTTAGGCCGCACGCCTCTGTGCCCCTGCTGCGTTTTTCCGGGCCTGGGCAGTACGCCCCTAGCCCCTGCCGACTGTGATCCCCGACTGCCGCTTGCGTCGCTCCTCCCCCTCGAGTGCACCCGCGTAGGCGGACCGCCTTCACCCCGCGTGTTCGCTTGGTAGCTGCCGGGCCCACTTGCACTGGCCCCCCCGGCCGCTGACCGCAGGCTAGGCAGAACGCCTCCCGCCTGGGCCTTCCGTCTTCCTTTAATGGGCGGATCGCCCCTTGGTCCTCATTCTGCTCCTCTGCTGTTACCGGTCCCGCCTGCGGTGTCCCCCCTCTGCTCCTGGTGTTCCTTCTCCCCCCCCCGGCGGACTGCCAGCACGGGCGGCCGCCCTGTCTCCGCTTGTCCTGAGGGCCTGCTGTCCGCTTGCCGCCATGCCGCTCCCCCCATCCCCCCTCCTGGTACCAGGGGAACTCCTCCGCTGTTTTCCTGCACCAAGATGGCCGCCCGCCCCCCCCCCCCACCGCCGCGGCCGCCATGAGGCCTGAGGCCTGTGCATGCGGCCGGATGACTGAGGATGCCTTCTTCCTAACGCCGGGCCCCCCCGCGATCTTCTCCCCCCAGATGGCTTCCCCCCGGTTGCTGTGGCCCCCTTCGCCGACCGCTTAGCTGGCGGTTCGGCGCCTGAACCGGCCACACTGTCCCCCGGCCTGTCCGTGGCCCTGCGCCCCTCGGGCGAATATCGTTCCGGCGGGCGGATCTGCCGGGCCCGGGTACCGTGCGCCGTCCCCCCCTCCGTTCTCACCCCTTAGTGCCCTCTCCATCTGGGCCCGCATCCATTCTGCCCCGTTTGCCGCCGCCCGGATGTTTGAGAGGAGCTCCTCTATGCTTCCTCCTGGTAACTTTTCTCCTTGCAAACTGACTCTGGGGAGGATTGTTCCTCCCCTTTCCCTTCGTTCATAGCTGCGGGCTGTTCTGGAATCTGGTTTCTTTGCAGAGCTGCACCAGATTTTGCACTCTCTCACGGTTTTAGTAAATCAACCCCAAAGTGTTAATAAACCCAGAGTACCAACTAAATATAGATCATCCTAATTTCCCACATTGTAATGAAATAAAATAATAATAATAATAAATATATATATATATATATATATATATATATATATATATATATATATATATATATATATATATATATATATACAAAGCCCTCAAAAATTCCACTCGCCTGCTCATATTTGCGAGTGGATTTTGAGGGCTGGCGAGATATGGCTGCCTGGGAGCCGGGTTGGGCAAGCACCACCGGCAGGCGGGTTGTATGGGAGCCATTCTCCCAGCAATCGGAGGGGAAGAGAGAGGAGAGCCTGCGCCCGGATGGTCAGAGTGCCGGGAACATAACAGCTTTCAGAATCCAGCAGAGTGACCCCTTAAATCAGAATCCAATGGAATGCCCCTTTACATCAGAATCCGGCTGGCGTGCCCCTTTACATCAGAGCTTGGTGGAGTGTCCCCTTACATCAGAACTTGGCGGAGTGCCCCCTTACATCAGAGCCTGGCAAAGTGCCCCCTTACATCAGAGCCTGGCAAAGTGCCCCCTTACATCAGAGCCTGGCAAAGTGCCCCCTTACATCAGAGCTTGGCAGAGTGACCCCTTACATTAGAGCCTGGTTGAGTGCCCCCTTACATCAGAGCCTGGTTGAGTGCCCCCTTACATCAAAGCCTGGCGGAGTGTGCCTATACATTAGAGACGGGCAGACAGTGCCCTTACATCAGAGCCTGATGGAGTGCCCCTTTACATCAGAGAGTCCAGTGGTAGTGTAGAGCTCACTCACCCCAGGCTGGTCTCTGCAGACTCAGACAGCGGAAATCATACAGCCAGATGGATCTGCCACATGCAGTGCTTAAAATTTCCCACCCACATCCCTTTCTCAGGCACAGCACTATCCAGGGATTGGAGTGTGGGTGGGGCAGACACAGAGAATAAGGGTGGTAGGAGGAGGAGCAAATTGATATCGCTCTCCTCTCTTGTCCTGTCTCTGCAGGAAGGGGGAGGAGGGGGGAGTGCTGGGCTGGAGAAATTGACACTCAGCTTCACAGGTGCAGCCAGTCATCCAGCCCGCCCACCCTGACTGCGTCTTCTGACTGATGTTTGGCAACCCCACCCAGTCACAATATCCATGGTGGTAGGTGTTGCCTGGGGGGGTGCAGCCCACCCAAGCACCCCCCTAGATCTAGCCATGAGCTGTCCCCACTGCTCCAAAGCTGAGACAGTTTGGAAGTACTGTATGTACAACCGATCCCTCTGCAGAGCTGCCGGAGGGAGAAAGCCGGCAGCGCTGCAGGGGGATCCACTGCCTTATCTGTTGCCCCTGGTGTCACCCCTCTGGCAGGTGTCACCCCGATCTGCACCCACCCCATAAGCGAGGCCACTCTTGATGAAAGCAAGAATTGGCCTTGCTGTCAAAAATTGCAATGACATGCACTTGTCAAACAGGTGAGGAAAAATTGGTCTTTCTTTGGGTGTTAATTGTACCCAATAAACCTACACCAAAAAAACTCTTCCAGGCAGCCTAGAAATCCTGCAGAGATTCCACATTCCAAAAACACTTAATCAGTGACAGTGGTAATCCAGGACTGATTCATTTTGATAAATGTCAGACGGTCCACCGAGTCTGTGGACTGAAACGTTCTACTATCAGTAACAAAACCTCCAGCAGCACTGAATGCCCATTCGGAAAGCACGCTGGATGCAGGGCAGCCCAGCAGTTCAATTGCATACTGGGCGAGTTCTGGCCAGTGGTCTATTCTCATGCCCCAGTAAGCCAGTGGGTCATCGACTGGAAAGCTCCATCTCTGTTTTCGCAACTAGATAATTGTCCACCGTGTGATGCAGACACTACCAATGGGATGTGGAAGCTTACAGCCCTGGGTGGCGAGGAGTAAAAAAAACAGAGAAATGCATCACTTAGGCGGCCGCCTTTTCCTCCGCTCCTCTCCTGAACAACAGAAGCCCCAAAAACTATGTTTTCCATGACACTGTAACCTACCACTGTAAGCATTAGATAAACTCCTCTTTAAAGAGGAAGTAAAGCCTCTGAAAAAAAATAAATAAAAAATACACCCTGCAAGACAAAGGCATAATGAGCTAGTATGCATAGCATACTAGCTCATTATGAATTACATACCTGAGATCGAAGCCCCCAAAGCGGTCCTCGTTCCCCTCTCCCCCGACGCCGCCATCTATCTCAGAGTGACTTCTGGGGATTGCGGCTCCGGCCCTGTGACTGGCCAGAGCCGCGATGATGTCACTTCTGTGCAAGCGTGCTGGTTCTGCCACTAACGGCATGATCGCCGTTAGAAACGGCATGCTCAGTGCACCTGCGCCCAATGTCTATGGCGCATGCGCATGCGCCATAGACATCGGTGCCGCTATTTCTGCAAATATATCCTAAATATATCCTAAAAAAGGATCTACAGTAATGGCAACATATCAAAGGTCCATAAAGACTTTCTAAGTAATGTAAAGGAAACCCTACAACCAAAGGTGTTCCTACTCTAGTTTCTTGTCAGGAACCTGTGCCTTATGCCTTTCGACAAAGCCTATTATCTAATTAACAAGAAAGAACTAAGCAATAGGTAAGGAGGACAAAAAAAAGAAGACAAAGAGAAAAAAAAAGTGGGAAAGGTAGGAGCAGGAGAGAGGGTGAAGGGAGGTGCACCAGTAAGGGAGGGAACCCAAGCCAGTGTGGGATAACTAAAACAATAGAGAAAGTGCCGGTTCTATCTGTAAGACTATATATGCATGTACATTACAGCCTTTAGTTTAATGTTTTTTTAATCTGAATAAGACTATTGTGTTCTGACCCATCACATATAAGTTGGTGAAGTAAAATTAGAAAAATATATACATAAAACTATTTTTCAGAAATAAAAAACTGATAATTGGCATGTGCGTATGTATTCACCCCTTTGTTATGTCCTTTGTTAAGTCCATACAAATCTCTGGTGCAACCAATTAATTTCAGAAGTCACATAATTAGTGAAATGATGTCCACCTTTGTGCAATCTAAGGATCACATGATCTGTCATTACATATACACACCCATAGGCTGTAACACCTAAGCAAGAGGCACCACTAACCAAACACTGCCATGAAGACCAGGGAACTCTCCAAACAACAATGTTGTTGACAAGTACAAGTCAGGGTTAGGCTATAAAAAAAATCCACATTTTTGATAAACCCTAGGAGCACCATCAAATCTATCATAACCAAATGTAAAGAACATGACACAACAGCAAACCTGCCAAGAGAAGGCCCCACACCAAAACTCACAGGCCGGGCAAGGAGGACATTAATCAGAGAGGCAGCACAGAGACTTAAGGTAACCCAGGAGTGGCTGCAGAGTTCCACAGCAGAGACTGGAGTATCTGTACACAGGACGACAATAAGCCGTACGCTCCATAGAGTTGGGCTTTATGGCAGAGTGGCCAGAAGAAAGCCATTACTTTCAGCAAAAAACAAAATGGCACGTTTTGGGTTTGCGAAAAGGCATGTGGGAGACTCCCAAAATGTATGGAGGAAGGTGCTCTGGTCTGATGAGACTAAAATTTAACTTTTTGGCCATCAAAGAAAACGCTATGTCTGGCGCAAACCCAACACATCACATTACCCAAAGAACACCATCCCCACAGTGAAACATGGTGGTGGCAGCATCATGCTGTGGGATGTTTTTCAGCGATTGGGACTGGGAAACTGGTCAGAGTTGAAGGAAAGATGGATGGTGCTAAATACAGGGATATTCTTGAGACCAAAACCTGTACCACTCTGTGTGTGATTTGAGGCTCGGACGGAGGTTTACCTTCCAGCAGGACAATGACCCAAAACACACTGGGGTGAATAGTTATGCATAAAAAAATTTAATAAAAACATCTTCAAAGTTGTGGGCATGTTCTGTAAATTAAATGAGGCAAATCCTCAAACAATCCATGTTAATTCCAGGTTGCGAGGCAACAAAACACGAAAATGCCAAGGAGGTGAATACGTTTGCAAGGCACTGTATATACAGAGTGCAGAGTTTAGGAGTACGCTATGTACTATCTACATACATGTGTCTGTACTAACACATCAGTCAAAAAATATTAACTTAAATTTTTACTACCAAGTCTACATACATGTTTTCCCATCTTTCTAGCCCTAATGAAGAGGACAAGGCTTAGCCCTCGATACATGTTGTCATTGGAATACATTTGTATCTGGAATGCAATATCATGTTGTGGTACTTCAATTCTAGCAATAAAATGCTGACAGGTGTTCTAATGCCCCCTACTATACTGGAAAAAAATACTTCTGCCTGTGTTCCGTTGAAGCGTTTACATCATCACCTCTAATGAAGCTCTAGATATAAGTAAAACCTCAAAAGGGGTTCTAATCCATCTCTATTTAAAACTAAAATAGGTTTTGGCTCTTTACATAAAAAAAAGTCAAAGATAATATAAAAGGACAGCAGACATACCAGCGTAGCAATAAGTTGGAGTGATTCTGCAAGGTGTATATTTTTCAATTAGAAAACAGAATAGAAAATAAAAAACACGAGGAACCTTTTATATCAGCTCTTAAAGTGGTGTTGCCACCAAAAAAAAAAAAAAAAAATGCTTAAAAATCAAAAAAAATTAAATAATTGGAAAAAAAATATACCTCTAAATGCCTGTTGCTAGGGGGTCCCTCGTAGTCTGCCACCTTCAGTGCCCAGGCACTGACATCACTTCCCCTCGGCTCCGCACAGTCATCTGGGACCTGTCACGTGTCCCAGATGACTGAGCGTTGTATCACGGCGCGCTGCGACGCTCGCGCATGCATAGTGGGTGCCCGGCTTTGAAGCCACAGCCGGGTGCCCACAGTAAGAATGCCGGTGCCACGAGCGGAGCGTGGAACGAGGGGGGGGGCTTCGTTCCCCTGCATCGCTGGACCCTGGAAAAGGTAAGTGTCCGATTATTAAAAGTCAGCAGCTGCAGTATTTGTAGCTGCTGACTTTTAAAAAAAATTTTTTAGGGGGCACCCCACTTTAATGACATTGCAACATAAGTATGTTATACACCGTGGGGGTTATTTACGAAAGGAAAATCCACTTTGCACTACAAGCGCACTGCAAGTGCAGTCGCTGTAGATCTGAGGGGGACATGCAAGTAAAATAAAAAACATAATTTTAGCTTGCACAGGATTGAATGATAAAATCAGCAGAGCTTCCCCTCATTTTCAGATCTTCCCCTAAGATCTACGGCGACTGCACTTCAAAGTGTATTTGCCTTTCGTAAATAACCCCCTATGTTTACTAGAATTTGATATAAATATTCAATAGATATATATAATAATGATAAGAAGGAATATATTACCCCAGATCCTGGTATAGTCTTTTCATTGTTGCGTACATTCTCATATACTGAACCCCTTGGTTTATCTGTATATAAAATACACTATAAATGGTGTAAAATAATTATTTAAAAAAAAACTGAATAAAATAAGATGGAAAAAACTTCCAGAGGTGATGCCACCCATTAAGACAAATATGAAAGTCCGGTGGTCAAAAATTTAAAGCAGGATTAAACTTCCCTAACCTTTACAGCCACTAAAGCTGCCATCTTAAGCCCCATACACACGGTCGGAAAATCCGACCACCAAATCCTTAGGATTTGGTCCGACGGATTTCGTCCGACACTGGTGTTGCGTACACACGGTCGGACAAAGTTTTCGAAAAATCCGATCATTCTGAACGTGGTGACGTTTGTTGCCTACGACGGGACTACGTAGAGGCTAGTAGCCAATAGCTTTGGTCTTGTAATGTGATCTGAGCATGCGTGGCACTTTGTCCGTTGGAATTCGCTACACACGATCGGAATTGGTGTGATCGGACTTTGTTGTCGGAAAATCTTTAGAGCAGGAGATAGAACTTTGTCCGTCGGACAATCCGATGGAAACTGTCCGATGGTGCCTACACACGGTCGGAATTTCCGACAACATTGTCCGATAGGACAGAATCCATCGGAAAATCCGACCGTGTGTATGGGGCTTTAGACTATTTGATCTATAGATACCATGAGGCTGTACGTGTGATGATCAGCTATGACACCAGCCATTTAATGGTTGAGAGCACAAGCAACTGTGACAGTTATCATTTACAGCATGCCGTCACTATAACGGCTTTGGAAAACAGTTAAATAGATGGGTTCAGTTAACTTAGTTTAAAATAACCAGATGCCCACCAGGTACAAAACAAAAGTCTACAGTATGTGTGGATCTGTCAGATTACAACATTTTCTAAATGTTTTATATCATTGCCTCCAAAAAGGAGATCTGCTCTTTATCCATGTAACAAATAAAAAAATAATATTGTTCATAGAACCCAATTGTGTTTTATACATAAAAGGAATGCAGGGACAAGGTCCGCTAGCATCCATGGCCAAGATGCCAAAGTAACTCTCCTTCTCAAATACAGATAGTAATTTGATAATTAGTATCTAATAAATATTAATTTGTCCAGTTTATGTCACATATTGCAGTGCCTTGTCCCCCTTGTACTGCCTATTCCCTCACTTTCATCGGGTGTTCCTAGGACAGCACAGGAAAAGACATCCAGAAAGAAGGTTAATGTAGAACCATGGTCCATCTATAAAGTCATATACTGTATGTGATGGGCTCCCCATACCAGAAAAACTGGGCTCTTTGTGTTTCTACATATCCCCTAGAACATTTTGAAAATACTTGTTGATCCGTAGAAACATTAGACACTCCTCATGTTAGGTGACAACTCTATCAATGTTATTACTATAGTGTTGTTGCTCTTGCGGTCACTGCTAGGATGAAGCCTCAGGCAAAGGTCCTACCAATAAAAACAATGTAAAATCCCTGCTCAGTCACTCATAACCCCTCCAGCACCGCCTAGCATTGTGATGGTGAAATTTAGCTTCCCAGTTGCGTTTATATTGCATTTTTTTCAAAATTGTTGCTCTATTTTTGTTTATAGCGCAAAAAATAAAAACCGCAGGGGTGATCAAATACCACCAAAAGAAAGCTCTAATTGTGGGAAAAAAAGGACGCCAATTTTGTTTGGAAGCCACGTCGCACGATTACCACCGCTGGAATATTTTTTTTTATTTTTAATTATTTTTTAAAAGGACTTTTCCCAACGGTGTCTGTGTGTTTTTTTTAACAATTTTTTTACACTTTCTTTGTGAAATGGTAGGGGTACTTTTGTACCCCCTTACCATTTCAAACAGGGGGGTGGTGGGATCTGGGGGTCCCCTTGTTAAAGGGGGCTTCCAGTTTCTTATAAGCCCCCCGCCCGCAGACCCCCACAACAACCACCGGGCAAGGGTTGTGGGGATGAGGCCCTTGTCCATATCAACATGGGGACATGGTGCTTTGAGGGGTCATAGACCCCCAAAGCATCCTCCCAATGTTGAGGGCATGTGGCCTGGTACGGTTCAGGAGGGGGGGGCGCTCTCTCGCCCCCCCTTTTCCTGTCGCCTGCCAGGTTGCATGCTCGGATAAAGGGTCTGGTATGGATGTTTGGGTGGAACTCATTTTTTCTTAATTTGGCATGGAGATCCCCTTAAAATCCATACCAGACCTAAAGGGACTGGTATGGATATTTGGGGGGGACACCACATCATTTTTTTTTATTTGACCTGGGGTTCCCCTTAATATCCATACCAGACCAGAAGGGCCTGGTAATTGAATTTGGGGGAACCCCTTGCATATTTATTTATTTTTATCAATGACTTTCAATGACTGTTCTCTGTGTTACGGGAGCCGACAATTCATTATAGCCGCGAGTGATTTTAAATTACTTTTTTTTTTCCTGCAAAAATGACACTTTGTGCAGGGACAGTTCTAAGCACGGGAAACATGCGCCCCTTTACAGGCATACTATACACACCCCAGGTATGAAATTTAAAGGAATATTACACTTTTATTGTTTCACTTTAAGCATTATTAAACCCAGGTCCCCAAACACTTTTTATGACAATAACTTGCATATAAGCCTTTAAAATTAGCACTTTAGATTTCTCCCATAGACTTTTACAGGGTGTTCGCAGCTTTTCAAATTCGCCACGAACACCCTAAATTGTTTGCTGTTCGGTGAAAATGGTCCAAATTTGCACCCCCGGACCTTTTGTCCCAAAAATGCTCCGAAATTTCACCCCCGGCCCTTTAAGCTCCAAAATGGTCCAAATTTGCACCCCCTGCCCCTTTGTCCCAAAAATGGTCCAAAAATTACCAAAATTGCACCCCCAGACCTTTTGTCACAAAAATGGTCCAAAATTGCACCCCCGGCCCTTTTAGCCCAAAATGGTCCAAAATTGCACCCCTGGACCTTTTGTTACACCCTCGGATCTTTTAGCCCAAAAATGGTCCAAATTTGAACCCCCCGCCCTTTTAGCCCAAAATGGTCCAAAATTGCACCCCTGGACCTTTTGTAACAGAAATAGTCAAAATTTTACCAAAATTGCACCCTCGGACCTTTTAGCCCAAAAATGGTCCAAATTTGAACCCCCTGCCCTTTTGTCCCAAAAATGGTTCAAAATGACCAAAATTGCACCCCCGGCCCTTTTGTCCCAAAAATTGTCCAAATTTGCACCCCCAGACCGTTTGTCCCAAAAATGCTCCAAAATTGCACCCCCGGCCCTTTAAGCCCCAAAATGGTCCAAATTTGCATCCCCGGCCCTTTTGTCCCAAAAATGGTCCAAATTTGCACCCCCGGCCCTTTTAGCCCAAAATGGTTCAAAATGACCAGAATTGCTCCCCCAGATCTTTTGTCCCAAAAATGGTCCAAAATTGCACCCCGGCCCTTTTAGCCCAAAATGGTCCAAAATTGCACCCCTGGACCTTTTGTCCCAAAAATGGTCCAAATTTGCACCCCCGGCCATTTTAGCCCCAATATGGTCCAACATTGCACCCTGACCCTTTTGTCCCAAAAATATTCAAAATTTGACCAAAATTGCACCCCAGACCTTTAAGCCCCAAAATGGTCCAAATTTGCACCCCCGGCCCTTTTGTCCCAAAAATGGTCCAAATTTGCACCCCCGGCCCTTTTAGCCCAAAATGGTTCAAAATGACCAGAATTGCTCCCCCAGACCTTTTGTCCCAAAAATGGTCCAAAATCGCCCCCCGGCCTTTTTAGCCCAAAATGGTCCAAAATTGCATCCCTGGACCTTTTGTCCCAAAAATGGTCCAAATTTGCACCCCCCAAAATTGCACCCACCCCCCAAAAATGGTCAAAATTTGCACCCCCGTCCCTTTTGTCCCAAAAATATTCAAAATGTAACCAAAATTGCACCCCCAGACCTTTTAGCCCAAAAATGGTCCAAATTTGAACCCCCTGCCCTTTTGTCTAAAAAACGGTACAAAATGACCAAAATGGCACCCCCGGACCTTTTAGCTTCAAAATGGTCCAAAATTGCACCCTGGCCCGTATGTCGCAAAAATGGTCCAAATTTGCACCCCTGGACCTTTTGTCCCATAAATGGTCAAAATTTGCACCCCGTCCCTTTTAGCCCAAAAATGGTTCAAAATGACCAAATTTGCACCCCCGGCCCTTTTGTCCCAAAAATGGTCCAAATTTGAACACCCAGCCCTTTTGTCCCAAAGATGGCCTAAATTTGCACCCCCGACCCTTTTAGCTCCAAAATGGTTCAAAATGACCAGAATTGCACTCCCAGACCTTTTGTCCCAAAAATGGTCCAAAATTGCACCACCAGCCTTTTTAGCCCAAAATGGTCCAAAATTTCCACCCCTGGACCTTTTGTCCCAAAAATGGTCCAAATGGTCCAAATTTGCCCACCAAATTTGCACCCCAGCCCTTTTAGCCCAAAAAATGGTTCAAAATTGTCCAAAAATGGTCAAAAATTGCACCCCCGGCCCTTTAAGCCCCAAAATGGTCAACATTTGCACCCCCTGCCCTTTTAGCCCAAAATTGCACCCCCGGCCCTTTTGTCCCAAAAATGGCCAAAAATGTCCCAAAAATGCTCCAAATTGCACCCCCGGCCCTTTAAGCCCCAAAATGGTCAAAATTTGCACCCCCCCCCGCCCCATTTGCACCCCCGGACCTTTTATCACAAAAATGGTCCAAAATTGCACCCCCAGCCCTGGTGTCCCAAAAATAGTCCAAATTTGACCAAAATTGCCCCCCAGACCCTTTAGCCCAAAAATGGTCCAAATTTGAACCCCCTGCCATTTTTTCAAAAAAATGGTCCAAATATGCACCCCGGCCCTTTTAGCCCAAAAATGGTCCAAATTTGCACCCCCAGAACTTTTAGCCCAAAAATGGTCCAAATTTGCACCCCCAGGCCTTTTAGCCCAAAAATGGTCCAAATTTGCACCCCCGGCCCTTTTGTCCCAAAAATAGTCCAAATTTGCACCCCCGGCCCTTTTGTCCCAAAAATGGTTCAAAATTACCAGAATTGCACCCCCGGACCTTTTGTCCTAAAAATGGTCCAAATTTGCACCCTGGCCGTTTTGTCCAAAAATGGTCCAAATTTGCACCCCCGACCCTTTTAGCCCAAAATGGTCCAAAATTGCACCCCCAGTCCTTATAGCCCAAAAATGGTCCAATATTGCACCCTGTCCCTTTTAGCCCAAAAATGGTTCAAAATGCTCCAAAATTGCACCCCTGGACCTTTTGTCCCGAAAATGCTCCAAAATTGCACCCTGGCCGTTTTGTCCCAAAAATGGTCCAAATTTGCACCCCCGGCCCTTTTAGCCCAAAATGGTCCAAAATTGCACCCCCAGACCTTTTATCCCAAAAATGGTCCAAATTTGCACCCTGTCCCTTTTAGCCCAAAAATGGTTCAAAATGACCAAAATTGCACCCCGGACCCTTTGTCCCAAAAATGGTCCAAATTTGCACCCCGGCCCTTTTGTCCCAAAAATGGTCCAAAATTGCACCCTTGTCCCAAAAATAGTCCAAAATTTGCACCCCGGCCCTTTTGTCCCAAAAATGGTTCAAAATGGTCCAAATTTCCACCCCCACCCTTTTACCCCAAAAAAATGGTTCAAAAATGTCCAAAATGCACCCCGGCCCTTGGGTCCAAATTTGCACCCCGGCCCTTTTGTCCCAAAAATTGCACCCCGGCCTTTTAGCCCAAAATTGTCCAAATTGCACCCCCCCCCCAGGACCTTTTGTCCAAAAATAGTCCAAAATTCAAAAATGACACCCGGCCCTTTTGTCTCCAAAATGGTCCAAAATTGCCAAAAACCCCCATTGTCCCAAAAATGTCCAAATTTGCACCCCCGGACCTTTTAGCCCAAAAAAAAAATTCCAAATGCCCTTTTTTGTCCCAAAAATGTCCAAATTTGCACCCCCGGCCCAGTCCTTATAGTCCCAAAAAATGGTCCAAAAATAGCCCAAAAAATTACCAGAATTGCTCCCAAAAATGGTCCAAATTTGCACCCGGCCCTTTTGTCCCAAAAAATGGTCAAAATGCACCCCCGGCCCTCTTGTCCCAAAAATAGTCCAAAATTGCACCCCGACCCTTTTACCCAAAAATGGTTTAAAATTACCAGAATTGCACCCCCGGAAAAATGGTCCAAAATTGCACCCCCAGTCCTTATAGCCCAAAAATGGTCCAATATTGCACCCTGTCCCTTTTAGCACAAAAATGGTTCAAAATGCTCCAAAATTGCACCCCTGGACCTTTTGTCCCGAAAATGCTCCAAAATTGCACCCCGCCCCATTTTGTCACAAAAAAAATCTAAATTTGCACCCCCGGCCCTTGTATCCCAAAAATGGTCCAAATTTGCACCCCGGCCCTTTTAGCCCAATATGGTTCAAAATGACAAGAATTGCACCCCAGACCCTTTGTCACAAAAATTGTCCAAATTTGCACCCCCGGCCATTTTAGCCCCAAAATGGTCCAAAATTGCACCCCGGCCCTTTTAGCCCAAAAATGGTTCAAAATGACCAGAATTGCTCCCCCAGACTTTTTGTCACAAAAATGGTCCAAAATTGCACCCCGGCCCTTTTAGCCCAAAATGGTCCAAAATTGCACCCCTGGACCTTTTGTCCCAAAAATTGTCCAAAATTGCACCCCCGGCCTTTTTAGCCCAAAATGGTTCAAAATTGCACCCCTGGACCTTTTGTCCCAAAAATTGGCCAAATTTGCACCCCCGGCCATTTTAGCCCCAAAATGGTCCAAAATTGCACCCCCGACCCTTTTGTCCCAAAAATGGTTTAAATTTGCACCCCATCCCTTTTGTCCCCAAAATAGACAAAATTTGACCAAAATTGCACCCCCGGCCCTTTTGTCCCAAAAATGGTCCAAATTTGCACCCCGGCCCTTTTAGCCCAAAAATGGTTCAAAATGACCAGAATTGCTCCCCCAGACCTTTTGTCACAAAAATGGTCCAAAATTGCACCCCGGCCCTTTTAGCCCCAAAATGGTCCAAATTTGCACCCCCGGCCATTTTAGCCCCAAAATGGTCCAAAATTGCACCCCCGACCCTTTTGTCCCAAAAATGGTCCAAATTTGCACCCCCGGCCCTTCTAGCCCAAAAATGGTCTAAATTTGCACCCCCGTCCCTTTTGTCCCAAAAATAGTCCAAATTTGACCAAAATTGTACCCAGTCCGTTTAGCCCACAAAAGGTCCAAATTTGAACCCCCATGCCCTTTTGTCTAAAAAATGGTACAAAATTGTCCACATTTGCACCCCCGGCCCTTTATGCCCCAAAATGATCCAAATTTGCACCCCCTGCCCTTTTGTCCCAAAAATGGTCCAAATTTGCACCCCCAGCCCTTTTGTCCCAAAAATGGTCCAAGTTGGCACCCCCGGACATTTTGTCCCAAAAATGCTCCAAAATTGCACCCCCGGCCTTTCAAGCCCTAAAATTGTCCAAATTTGCACCTCCTGCCCTTTTGTCCCAAAAATGGTCCAAATTTGCACCCCCAGCCCTTTTAGCCCAAATATGGTCCAAATTTGCACCCCCGGACCTTTTGTCCCAAAAATGCTCCAAAATTGCACCCCCGGCCCTTTAAGCCCCAAAATGGTCAAAATTTGCACCCCTGCCCTTTTGTCCCAAAAATGGTCAAAATTTGCACCCCCAGACCTTTTAGCCCAAAAATGGTTCAAAATGACCAAAATTGCACCCCCAGACCCTTTGTCCCAAAAATGGTCCAAAATTGCACCCTCTGACCTTTTGGCCCAAAAATGGTTCAAAATGAACAAAATTGCACCCCAGACAAAAATGGTCCAAATTTGCACCCCCAGCCGTTTTAGCCCCAAAATGGTTCAAAATGACCAGAATTGCACCCCCAGACCTTTTGTCACTAAAATGGTCCAAAATTGCACCCCGGCCATTTTGTCCCAAAAATAGTCCAAATTTGTACCCCGGCCCTTTTGTCCCAAAAATGGTCCAAATTTGAACCCCCTGCCCTTTTTTCTAAAAAAATGGTCCAAATTTGCAACCCGGCCCTTTTAGCCCAAAAATGGTCCAAATTTGCACCTCCAGATCTTTTAGCCCCAAAATGGTTCAAATTGACCAAAATTGCACCTTTTAGCTTCAAAATGGTCCAAAATTGCACCCCCGGACCTTTTGTCCCAAAAATGGTCCAAATTTGCACCCCCGGCCCTTTTAACCCAAAAATGGTCCTAAATTGCACACCAGCCCTTTAAGCCCCAAAATGGTCCAAATTGGCACCCCTGCCACTTTGTCCCGAAAAAGGTCCAAAATTGCCCCCCGGCCCTTTTGTCCCAAAAATGCTCCAAAATTGCACCTCCGGACCTTTGTTCCAAAAATGGTCCAAATTTGCACCCTCGGACCTTTTGTCCCAAAAATGCTCCACAATTGCACCCCCGGCCCTTTAAGCCCAAAAATGGTCCTAAATTGCACCCCGGACCTGTTAGCCCAAAAATGGTCCAAAATTGCACCCCTGGACCTTTTGTCCCAAAAATGGTCCAAATTTGCACCCCCGGACCTTTTAGCCCAAAAATGGTTCAAAATGACCAAAATTGCACCCCCGGATCTTTTGTCCCCAAAATGGTCCAAAATTGCACCCCCAGTCCTTATAGCCCAAAAATGGTCCAATATTGCACCCTGTCCCTTTTAGCCCAAAAATGGTTCAAAATGCTCCAAAATTGCACCCCTGGACCTTTTGTCCCGAAAATGCTCCAAAATTGCACCCCGCCCCATTTTGTCCAAAAAATGGTCCAAATTTGCACCCCGGCCCTTTTAGCCCCAAAATGGTTCAAAATGACAAGAATTGCACCCCAGACCCTTTGTCACAAAAATGGTCCAAAATTGCACCCTGCCCTTTTAGCCCAAAATGGTTCAAAATGACCAGAATTGCTCCCCCAGACCTTTTGTCACAAAAATGGTCCAAAATTGCACCCCGGCCCTTTTAGCCCAAAATGGTCCAAAATTGCACCCCTGGACCTTTTGTCACAAAAATGGTCCAAATTTGCACCCCCGGCCATTTTAGCCCCAAAATGGTCCAAAATTGCACCCCCGACCCTTTTGTCCCAAAAATGGTTTAAATTTGCACCCCGTCCCTTTTGTCCCCAAAATAGTCCAAATTTGACCAAAATTGCACCCCCAGACCTTTTAGCCCAAAAATAGTCCAAATTTGAACCCCCTGCCCTTTTGTCTAAAAAATGTTACAAAATTGCACCCCCGGACCTTTTAGCTCGAAAATGGTCAAAAATTGCACCCCCGGCCCCTATGTCGCAAAAACGGTCCAAATTTGCACCCCCAGATCTTTTAGCCCAAAAATGGTCCAAATTTCCACCCCCAGGCCTTTTAGCCCAAAAATGGTCCAAATTTGCACCCCGGCCGTTTTGTCCCAAAAATAGTCCAAAATTCTACCCCCTGCCCTCTTGTCCCAAAAATGGTCCAAATTTGCACCCGGCCCTTTTGTCCCAAAAATGGTCCAAATTTGCACCCCGGCCCTTTTGTCCCAAAAATAGTCCAAATTTGACCAAAATTGCCCCCCAGACCCTTTAGCCCAAAAATGGTCCAAATTTGAACCCCCTGCCATTTTTTCAAAAAAATGGTCCAAATATGCACCCCGGCCCTTTTAGCCCAAAAATGGTCCAAATTTGCACCCCCAGATCTTTTAGCCCAAAAATGGTCCAAATTTGCACCCCCAGGCCTTTTAGCCCAAAAATGGTCCAAATTTGCACCCCGGCCCTTTTGTCCCAAAAATAGTCCAAAATTCTACCCCCGGCCCTCTTGTCCCAAAAATAGTCCAAATTTGCACCCCGACCCTTTTAGCCCAAAAATGGTTCAAAATTACCAGAATTGCACCCCCGGACCTTTTGTCTCAAAAATGGTCCAAAATTGCACCCTGGCCGTTTTGTCCCAAAAATGGTCCAAATTTGCACCCCCGACCCTTTTAGCCCAAAATGGTCCAAAATTGCACCCCCAGTCCTTATAGCCCAAAAATGGTCCAATATTGCACCCTGTCCCTTTTAGCCCAAAAATGGTTCAAAATGCTCCAAAATTGCACCCCTGGACCTTTTGTCCCGAAAATGCTCCAAAATTGCACCCTGGCCGTTTTGTCCCAAAAATGGTCCAAATTTGCACCCCCGACCCTTTTAGCCCAAAATGGTCCAAAATTGCACCCCCAGTCCTTATAGCCCAAAAATGGTCGAATATTGCACCCTGTCCCTTTTAGCCCAAAAATGGTTCAAAATGCTCCAAAATTGCACCCCTGGACCTTTTGTCCCGAAAATGCTCCAAAATTGCACCCCGCCCCATTTTGTCCAAAAAATGGTCCAAATTTGCACCCCGGCCCTTTTAGCCCAAAAATGGTTCAAAATGACCAGAATTGCTCCCCCAGACCTTTTGTCACAAAAATGGTCCAAAATTGCACCCCGGCCCTTTTAGCCCAAAATGGTCCAAAATTGCACCCCTGGACCTTTTGTCACAAAAATGGTCCAAATTTGCACCCCCGGCCATTTTAGCCCCAAAATGGTCCAAAATTGCACCCCCGACCCTTTTGTCCCAAAAATGGTTTAAATTTGCACCCCGTCCCTTTTGTCCCCAAAATAGTCCAAATTTGACCAAAATTGCACCCCCAGACCTTTTAGCCCAAAAATAGTCCAAATTTGAACCCCCTGCCCTTTTGTCTAAAAAATGTTACAAAATTGCACCCCCGGACCTTTTAGCTCGAAAATGGTCAAAAATTGCACCCCCGGCCCCTATGTCGCAAAAACGGTCCAAATTTGCACCCCCAGATCTTTTAGCCCAAAAATGGTCCAAATTTCCACCCCCAGGCCTTTTAGCCCAAAAATGGTCCAAATTTGCACCCCGGCCGTTTTGTCCCAAAAATAGTCCAAAATTCTACCCCCTGCCCTCTTGTCCCAAAAATGGTCCAAATTTGCACCCGGCCCTTTTGTCCCAAAAATGGTCCAAATTTGCACCCCGGCCCTTTTGTCCCAAAAATAGTCCAAATTTCCACCCCCAGGCCTTTTAGCCCAAAAATGGTCCAATATTGCACCCCGTCCCTTTTAGCCCAAAAATGGTTCAAAATGCTCCAAAATTGCACATCAGGACCTTTTGTCCCAAAAATGCTCCAAAATTGCACCCCACCCTATTTTGTCCCAGAAATGGTCCAAATTTGCACCCCCGGCCCTCTTGTCCCAAAAATAGTCCAAATTTGCACCCCGACCCTTTCAGCCCAAAAATGGTTCAAAATTACCAGAATTGCACCTCGTCCCTTTTAGCCCAAAAATGGTTCAAAATGCTCCAAAATTGCACATCCGGACCTTTTGTCCCATAAATGCTCCAAAATTGCACCCCGCCCTCTTTTGTCCCAAAGATAGTCCAAAATTCTACCCCCGGCCCTTTTGTCCCAAAAATAGTCCAAATTTGCACCCCCAACCCTTTCAGCTCAAAAATGGTTCAAAATTGCACCCCCGGACCTTTTAGCCCAAAATAGTCCAAAATTGTACCCCCAGTCCTTATAGTCCAAAAATGGTCCAATATTGCACCCTGTCCCTTTTAGCCCAAAAATGGTTCAAAATGCTCCGTAATTGCACCCCTAGAACTTTTGTCCCAAAAATGCTCCAAAATTGCACCCACCCCCTTTTATCCCAAAAATGGTCCAAATTTGCACCCCGGCCCTTTTAGCCCCAAAATGGTTCAAAATGACAAGAATTGCACCCCAGACCCTTTGTCACAAAAATGCTCCAAAATTGCACACCGGCCCTTTTAGCCCAAAAATGGTTAAAAATTACCAGAATTGCTCCCCCAGACCTTTTGTCACAAAAATGGTCCAAAATTGCACCCCCGCCCTTTTAGCCCAAAATGGTCCAAAATTGCACCCCTGGACCTTTTGTCCCAAAAATTGTCCAAAATTGCACCCCCGGCCTTTTTAGCCCAAAATGGTCCAAAATTTAACCCCCGACCCTTTTGTCCCAAAAATGGTTTAAATTTGCACCCCGTCCCTTTTGTCCCCAAAATAGTCAAAATTGCACCCTCGACCCTTTTGTCCCAAAAATGGTTTAAATTTGCACCCCGTCCCTTTTGTCCCCAAAATAGTCAAAATTTGACCAAAATTTCACCCCCAGACCTTTTAGCCCAAAAATGGTCCAAATTTGAACCCCCTGCCCTTTTGTCTAAAAAATGGTACAAAATTGCACCCCCGGACCTTTTAGCTCCAAAATGGTACAAAATTGCACCCCCGGCCCCTATGTCGCAAAAACGGTCCAAATTTGCACCCCCGGACCTTTTGTCCCATAAATGGTCCAAGTTTGCACCCTGTCCCTTTTAGCCCAAAAATGGTCCAAATTTCCACCCCAGGCCTTTTAGCCCAAAAATGGACCAAATTTTCACCCCGGCCGTTTTGTCCCAAAAATAGTGCAAAATTCTACACCCTGCCCTCTTGTCCCAAAAATGGTCCAAATTTGCACCCCGGCCCTTTTGTCCCAAAAATAGTCCAAATTTCCACCCCCAGGCCTTTTAGCCCAAAAATTGTCCAAATTTGCACCCCAACCTTTTTAGCCCAAAAATGGTTCAAAATTACCAGAATTGCACCCCTGGCCATTTTGTCCCAAAAATGGTCCAAATTTGCACCCCGACCCTTTTAGCCCAAAAATGGTTCAAAATGCTCCAAAATTGCACATCCGGACCCTTTGTCCCAAAAATGCTCCAAAATTGCACCCCGCCCCATTTTGTCCCAAAAATAGTCCAAAATTCTACCCCCGGCCCTCTTGTCCCAAAAATAGTCCAAATTTGCACCCCGACCTTTTTAGCCCAAAAATGGTTCAAAATTACCAGAATTGCACCCCTGGCCATTTTGTCCCAAAAATGGTCCAAATTTGCACCCCCGACCCTTTTAGCCCAAAACGGTCCAAAATTGCACCCCCAGTCCTTATAGCCCAAAAATGGTCCAATATTGCACCCTGTCCCTTTTAGCCCAAAAATGGTTCAAAATGCTCAAAAATTGCACATCCGGACCCTTTGTCCCAAAAATGGTCCAAATTTGCACCCCGGCCATTTTGTCCCAAAAATAGTCCAAAATTCTACCCCCGGCCCTCTTGTCCCAAAAATAGTCCAAATTTTCACCCCGACCCTTTTACCCCAAAAATGGTTTAAAATTACCAGAATTGCACCCCCGGACCTTTTAGCCCAAAATGGTCCAAAATTGCACCCCCAGTCCTTATAGCCCAAAAATGGTCCAATATTGCACCCTGTCCCTTTTAGCACAAAAATGGTTCAAAATGGTCCAAAATTGAACCCCCGACCCTTTTGTCCCAAAAATGGTTTAAATTTGCACCCCGTCCCTTTTGCCCCCAAAATAGTCAAAATTGCACCCTCGACCCTTTTGTCCCAAAAATGGTTTAAATTTGCACCCCGTCCCTTTTGTCCCCAAAATAGTCAAAATTTGACCAAAATTGCACCCCCAGACCTTTTAGCCCAAAAATGGTCCAAATTTGAACCCCCTGCCCTTTTGTCTAAAAAATGGTACAAAATTGCACCCCCGGACCTTTTAGCTCCAAAATGGTACAAAATTGCACCCCCGGCCCCTATGTCGCAAAAACGGTCCAAATTTGCACCCCCGGACCTTTTGTCCCATAAATGGTCCAAGTTTGCAACCTGTCCCTTTTAGCCCAAAAATGGTCCAAATTTCCACCCCCAGGCCTTTTAGCCCAAAAATGGACCAAATTTTCACCCCGGCCGTTTTGTCCCAAAAATAGTGCAAAATTCTACACCCTGCCCTCTTGTCCCAAAAATGGTCCAAATTTGCACCCCGGCCCTTTTGTCCCAAAAATAGTCCAAATTTCCACCCCCAGGCCTTTTAGCCCAAAAATTGTCCAAATTTGCACCCCAACCTTTTTAGCCCAAAAATGGTTCAAAATTACCAGAATTGCACCCCTGGCCATTTTGTCCCAAAAATGGTCCAAATTTGCACCCCGGCCCTTTTAGCCCCAAAATGGTTCAAAATGACAAGAATTGCACCCCAGACCCTTTGTCACAAAAATGCTCCAAAATTGCACACCGGCCCTTTTAGCCCAAAAATGGTTAAAAATTACCAGAATTGCTCCCCCAGACCTTTTGTCACAAAAATGGTCCAAAATTGCACCCCCGCCCTTTTAGCCCAAAATGGTCCAAAATTGCACCCCTGGACCTTTTGTCCCAAAAATTGTCCAAAATTGCACCCCCGGCCTTTTTAGCCCAAAATGGTCCAAAATTTAACCCCCGACCCTTTTGTCCCAAAAATGGTTTAAATTTGCACCCCGTCCCTTTTGTCCCCAAAATAGTCAAAATTGCACCCTCGACCCTTTTGTCCCAAAAATGGTTTAAATTTGCACCCCGTCCCTTTTGTCCCCAAAATAGTCAAAATTTGACCAAAATTTCACCCCCAGACCTTTTAGCCCAAAAATGGTCCAAATTTGAACCCCCTGCCCTTTTGTCTAAAAAATGGTACAAAATTGCACCCCCGGACCTTTTAGCTCCAAAATGGTACAAAATTGCACCCCCGGCCCCTATGTCGCAAAAACGGTCCAAATTTGCACCCCCGGACCTTTTGTCCCATAAATGGTCCAAGTTTGCACCCTGTCCCTTTTAGCCCAAAAATGGTCCAAATTTCCACCCCAGGCCTTTTAGCCCAAAAATGGACCAAATTTTCACCCCGGCCGTTTTGTCCCAAAAATAGTGCAAAATTCTACACCCTGCCCTCTTGTCCCAAAAATGGTCCAAATTTGCACCCCGGCCCTTTTGTCCCAAAAATAGTCCAAATTTCCACCCCCAGGCCTTTTAGCCCAAAAATTGTCCAAATTTGCACCCCAACCTTTTTAGCCCAAAAATGGTTCAAAATTACCAGAATTGCACCCCTGGCCATTTTGTCCCAAAAATGGTCCAAATTTGCACCCCGACCCTTTTAGCCCAAAAATGGTTCAAAATGCTCCAAAATTGCACATCCGGACCCTTTGTCCCAAAAATGCTCCAAAATTGCACCCCGCCCCATTTTGTCCCAAAAATAGTCCAAAATTCTACCCCCGGCCCTCTTGTCCCAAAAATAGTCCAAATTTGCACCCCGACCTTTTTAGCCCAAAAATGGTTCAAAATTACCAGAATTGCACCCCTGGCCATTTTGTCCCAAAAATGGTCCAAATTTGCACCCCCGACCCTTTTAGCCCAAAACGGTCCAAAATTGCACCCCCAGTCCTTATAGCCCAAAAATGGTCCAATATTGCACCCTGTCCCTTTTAGCCCAAAAATGGTTCAAAATGCTCCAAAATTGCACATCCGGACCCTTTGTCCCAAAAATGGTCCAAATTTGCACCCCGGCCATTTTGTCCCAAAAATAGTCCAAAATTCTACCCCCGGCCCTCTTGTCCCAAAAATAGTCCAAATTTTCACCCCGACCCTTTTACCCCAAAAATGGTTTAAAATTACCAGAATTGCACCCCCGGACCTTTTAGCCCAAAATGGTCCAAAATTGCACCCCCAGTCCTTATAGCCCAAAAATGGTCCAATATTGCACCCTGTCCCTTTTAGCACAAAAATGGTTCAAAATGGTCCAAAATTGAACCCCCGACCCTTTTGTCCCAAAAATGGTTTAAATTTGCACCCCGTCCCTTTTGCCCCCAAAATAGTCAAAATTGCACCCTCGACCCTTTTGTCCCAAAAATGGTTTAAATTTGCACCCCGTCCCTTTTGTCCCCAAAATAGTCAAAATTTGACCAAAATTGCACCCCCAGACCTTTTAGCCCAAAAATGGTCCAAATTTGAACCCCCTGCCCTTTTGTCTAAAAAATGGTACAAAATTGCACCCCCGGACCTTTTAGCTCCAAAATGGTACAAAATTGCACCCCCGGCCCCTATGTCGCAAAAACGGTCCAAATTTGCACCCCCGGACCTTTTGTCCCATAAATGGTCCAAGTTTGCAACCTGTCCCTTTTAGCCCAAAAATGGTCCAAATTTCCACCCCCAGGCCTTTTAGCCCAAAAATGGACCAAATTTTCACCCCGGCCGTTTTGTCCCAAAAATAGTGCAAAATTCTACACCCTGCCCTCTTGTCCCAAAAATGGTCCAAATTTGCACCCCGGCCCTTTTGTCCCAAAAATAGTCCAAATTTCCACCCCCAGGCCTTTTAGCCCAAAAATTGTCCAAATTTGCACCCCAACCTTTTTAGCCCAAAAATGGTTCAAAATTACCAGAATTGCACCCCTGGCCATTTTGTCCCAAAAATGGTCCAAGTTTGCACCCCGACCCTTTTAGCCCAAAAATGGTTCAAAATGCTCCAAAATTGCACATCCGGACCCTTTGTCCCAAAAATGCTCCAAAATTGCACCCCGCCCCATTTTGTCCCAAAAATAGTCCAAAATTCTACCCCCGGCCCTCTTGTCCCAAAAATAGTCCAAATTTGCACCCCGACCTTTTTAGCCCAAAAATGGTTCAAAATTACCAGAATTGCACCCCTGGCCATTTTGTCCCAAAAATGGTCCAAATTTGCACCCCCGACCCTTTTAGCCCAAAACGGTCCAAAATTGCACCCCCAGTCCTTATAGCCCAAAAATGGTCCAATATTGCACCCTGTCCCTTTTAGCCCAAAAATGGTTCAAAATGCTCCAAAATTGCACATCCGGACCCTTTGTCCCAAAAATGGTCCAAATTTGCACCCCGGCCCTTTTGTCCCAAAAATAGTCCAAAATTCTACCCCCGGCCCTCTTGTCCCAAAAATAGTCCAAATTTGCACCCCGACCCTTTTACCCCAAAAATGGTTTAAAATTACCAGAATTGCACCCCCGGACCTTTTAGCCCAAAATGGTCCAAAATTGCACCCCCAGTCCTTATAGCCCAAAAATGGTCCAATATTGCACCCTGTCCCTTTTAGCACAAAAATGGTTCAAAATGCTCCAAAATTGCACCCCTGGACCTTTTGTCCCGAAAATGCTCCAAAATTGCACCCCGCCCCATTTTGTCACAAAAAAAATCTAAATTTGCACCCCCGGCCCTTGTATCCCAAAAATGGTCCAAATTTGCACCCCGGCCCTTTTAGCCCCAATATGGTTCAAAATGACAAGAATTGCACCCCAGACCCTTTGTCACAAAAATGGTCCAAATTTGCACCCCCGGCCATTTTAGCCCCAAAATGGTCCAAAATTGCACCCCGGCCCTTTTAGCCCAAAAATGGTTCAAAATGACCAGAATTGCTCCCCCAGACTTTTTGTCACAAAAATGGTCCAAAATTGCACCCCGGCCCTTTTAGCCCAAAATGGTCCAAAATTGCACCCCTGGACCTTTTGTCCCAAAAATTGTCCAAAATTGCACCCCCGGCCTTTTTAGCCCAAAATGGTTCAAAATTGCACCCCTGGACCTTTTGTCCCAAAAATTGGCCAAATTTGCACCCCCGGCCATTTTAGCCCCAAAATGGTCCAAAATTGCACCCCCGACCCTTTTGTCCCAAAAATGGTTTAAATTTGCACCCCGTCCCTTTTGTCCCCAAAATAGTCAAAATTTGACCAAAATTGCACCCCCGGCCCTTTTGTCCCAAAAATGGTCCAAATTTGCACCCCGGCCCTTTTAGCCCAAAAATGGTTCAAAATGCTCCAAAATTGCACATCCGGACCCTTTGTCCCAAAAATTGTCCAAATTTGCACCCCGGCCCTTTTGTCCCAAAAATGGTTCAAAATGCTCCAAAATTGCACATCCGGACCCTTTGTCCCAAAAATTGTCCAAATTTGCACCCCGGCCCTTTTGTCCCAAAAATAGTCCAAAATTCTACCCCCGGCCCTCTTGTCCCAAAAATAGTCCAAATTTGCACCCCGACCCTTTTACCCCAAAAATGGTTTAAAATTACCAGAATTGCACCCCCGGACCTTTTAGCCCAAAATGGTCCAAAATTGCACCCCCAGTCCTTATAGCCCAAAAATGGTCCAATATTGCACCCTGTCCCTTTTAGCACAAAAATGGTTCAAAATGCTCCAAAATTGCACCCCTGGACCTTTTGTCCCGAAAATGCTCCAAAATTGCACCCCGCCCCATTTTGTCACAAAAAAAATCTAAATTTGCACCCCCGGCCCTTGTATCCCAAAAATGGTCCAAATTTGCACCCCGGCCCTTTTAGCCCCAATATGGTTCAAAATGACAAGAATTGCACCCCAGACCCTTTGTCACAAAAATGGTCCAAATTTGCACCCCCGGCCATTTTAGCCCCAAAATGGTCCAAAATTGCACCCCGGCCCTTTTAGCCCAAAAATGGTTCAAAATGACCAGAATTGCTCCCCCAGACTTTTTGTCACAAAAATGGTCCAAAATTGCACCCCGGCCCTTTTAGCCCAAAATGGTCCAAAATTGCACCCCTGGACCTTTTGTCCCAAAAATAGTCCAAAATTCTACCCCCGGCCCTCTTGTCCCAAAAATAGTCCAAATTTGCACCCCGACCCTTTTACCCCAAAAATGGTTTAAAATTACCAGAATTGCACCCCCGGACCTTTTAGCCCAAAATGGTCCAAAATTGCACCCCCAGTCCTTATAGCCCAAAAATGGTCCAATATTGCACCCTGTCCCTTTTAGCACAAAAATGGTTCAAAATGCTCCAAAATTGCACCCCTGGACCTTTTGTCCCGAAAATGCTCCAAAATTGCACCCCGCCCCATTTTGTCACAAAAAAAATCTAAATTTGCACCCCCGGCCCTTGTATCCCAAAAATGGTCCAAATTTGCACCCCGGCCCTTTTAGCCCCAATATGGTTCAAAATGACAAGAATTGCACCCCAGACCCTTTGTCACAAAAATGGTCCAAATTTGCACCCCCGGCCATTTTAGCCCCAAAATGGTCCAAAATTGCACCCCGGCCCTTTTAGCCCAAAAATGGTTCAAAATGACCAGAATTGCTCCCCCAGACTTTTTGTCACAAAAATGGTCCAAAATTGCACCCCGGCCCTTTTAGCCCAAAATGGTCCAAAATTGCACCCCTGGACCTTTTGTCCCAAAAATTGTCCAAAATTGCACCCCCGGCCTTTTTAGCCCAAAATGGTTCAAAATTGCACCCCTGGACCTTTTGTCCCAAAAATTGGCCAAATTTGCACCCCCGGCCATTTTAGCCCCAAAATGGTCCAAAATTGCACCCCCGACCCTTTTGTCCCAAAAATGGTTTAAATTTGCACCCCATCCCTTTTGTCCCCAAAATAGTCAAAATTTGACCAAAATTGCACCCCCGGCCCTTTTGTCCCAAAAATGGTCCAAATTTGCACCCCGGCCCTTTTAGCCCAAAAATGGTTCAAAATGACCAGAATTGCTCCCCCAGACCTTTTGTCACAAAAATGGTCCAAAATTGCACCCCGGCCCTTTTAGCCCCAAAATGGTCCAAATTTGCACCCCCGGCCATTTTAGCCCCAAAATGGTCCAAAATTGCACCCCCGACCCTTTTGTCCCAAAAATGGTCCAAATTTGCACCCCCGGCCCTTCTAGCCCAAAAATGGTCTAAATTTGCACCCCCGTCCCTTTTGTCCCAAAAATAGTCCAAATTTGACCAAAATTGTACCCAGTCCGTTTAGCCCACAAAAGGTCCAAATTTGAACCCCCATGCCCTTTTGTCTAAAAAATGGTACAAAATTGTCCACATTTGCACCCCCGGCCCTTTATGCCCCAAAATGATCCAAATTTGCACCCCCTGCCCTTTTGTCCCAAAAATGGTCCAAATTTGCACCCCCAGCCCTTTTGTCCCAAAAATGGTCCAAGTTGGCACCCCCGGACATTTTGTCCCAAAAATGCTCCAAAATTGCACCCCCGGCCTTTCAAGCCCTAAAATTGTCCAAATTTGCACCTCCTGCCCTTTTGTCCCAAAAATGGTCCAAATTTGCACCCCCAGCCCTTTTAGCCCAAATATGGTCCAAATTTGCACCCCCGGACCTTTTGTCCCAAAAATGCTCCAAAATTGCACCCCCGGCCCTTTAAGCCCCAAAATGGTCAAAATTTGCACCCCTGCCCTTTTGTCCCAAAAATGGTCAAAATTTGCACCCCCAGACCTTTTAGCCCAAAAATGGTTCAAAATGACCAAAATTGCACCCCCAGACCCTTTGTCCCAAAAATGGTCCAAAATTGCACCCTCTGACCTTTTGGCCCAAAAATGGTTCAAAATGAACAAAATTGCACCCCAGACAAAAATGGTCCAAATTTGCACCCCCAGCCGTTTTAGCCCCAAAATGGTTCAAAATGACCAGAATTGCACCCCCAGACCTTTTGTCACTAAAATGGTCCAAAATTGCACCCCGGCCATTTTGTCCCAAAAATAGTCCAAATTTGTACCCCGGCCCTTTTGTCCCAAAAATGGTCCAAATTTGAACCCCCTGCCCTTTTTTCTAAAAAAATGGTCCAAATTTGCAACCCGGCCCTTTTAGCCCAAAAATGGTCCAAATTTGCACCTCCAGATCTTTTAGCCCCAAAATGGTTCAAATTGACCAAAATTGCACCTTTTAGCTTCAAAATGGTCCAAAATTGCACCCCCGGACCTTTTGTCCCAAAAATGGTCCAAATTTGCACCCCCGGCCCTTTTAACCCAAAAATGGTCCTAAATTGCACCCCAGCCCTTTAAGCCCCAAAATGGTCCAAATTGGCACCCCCTGCCACTTTGTCCCGAAAAAGGTCCAAAATTGCCCCCCGGCCCTTTTGTCCCAAAAATGCTCCAAAATTGCACCTCCGGACCTTTGTTCCAAAAATGGTCCAAATTTGCACCCTCTGCCCTTTTGTCCCAAAAATGGTCCAAATATGCACCCCCGGCCCTTTTACCCAAAAAAATGGTTCAAAATGACCAGAATTGCACCCCCAGACCTTTTGTCACAAAAATGGTCCAAAATTGCACCCCCGGCCCCTTTTGGCCCAAAAATGATTCAAAATTACCATATTTGAACCCCCGGACCTTTTGTCCCAAAAATGCTCCACAATTGCACCCCCGGCCCTTTAAGCCCAAAAATGGTCCTAAATTGCACCCCGGACCTGTTAGCCCAAAAATGGTCCAAAATTGCACCCCTGGACCTTTTGTCCCAAAAATGGTCCAAATTTGCACCCCCGGACCTTTTAGCCCAAAAATGGTTCAAAATGACCAAAATTGCACCCCGGATCTTTTGTCCCCAAAATGGTCCAAAATTGCATCCCGGCCCTTTTAGCCGCAAAATGGTCCAAAATTGCACCCCCGGACCTTTAAATATTTGCTTTACTAACACTGAACTGCCTCTCCACCAATCAGGTGCTCGGGTTTGTTAACCCAATTGGCTGAAATGACAGGCGGCGCTATTGGACACCTATCAGGAGAGGAGGATGGGAGAGGAGGACAGTTGATGACGCATGGAGGTCACCCGCTGCCCCACCAAGACAGGATAAGTGTCGGGCAGATGGGGGCGAGCGGGCGGGGGGTCACAGTGGCGCAGCATTTGATGGCACACTGGCAGCATTTAATGGGCACACTGACAGCATTTGATGACACAGTTGCAGAATTTGATGGCACAGTTTCCGCATTTAATGGGCACACTGGCAGCATTTGATTTCACAGTGGCAGAATTTGATGGGCACAGTGGCAGAATTTTATGGGCACAGTGGCAGCATTTGATGGCACAGTGGCAGTGTTTGATGGGCACAGTGGCAGTGTTTTATGAGACCGTGGCAGCATTTGATTGGCACAGTGGCAGCGTTTGATGGCATAGTGCAGCATTTGATGGCACAGTGGCAGCATTTGATGGGCACAGTGGCAACGTTCGATGGGCACAGTGCCTGCGTTTGATGGTACAGTGAGGCTGCAAATGTTTAGAATTTTTCAGTTTGTTTGCGCCCCCCCAAACATTTTGAGCACCAGCTGCCACTGGTAACCACTATCAGGGTCCATGCATACTAGGGGCAGGATAAATGGCAGAACCTCTGGCAGAAAAAAGCGACACAACAAATGCTCATAGTGGCTTGTATTACACAAGAGTTTACAAGAGTTTATGGGCATTTGCTTTTTTTCCCAAAGCATTGCTCATTTTTCAATGTACGCTTAAAAACTCTGTACACTCCAAAATGCCGCATTTATGTGCATTCAGGCATGTTTATGTGCGTTTTTGAGCTTTAGGCATTTTTTTCTGCCCGAAAGCTCCTCTCAAAAACGCAATTCAGAAGAGTTTTTCTTCTGCTTCTAAATACTTCTTTGAAAATATGTCTGTAAACTTCCTTCTGTTCATGGATACAGAGGCTATCATAGAGCCAAAAATGGTCCAAGTTGGCACCCCCGGACATTTTGTCCCAAAAATGCTCCAAAATTGCACCCCCGGCCTTTCAAGCCCTAAAATTGTCCAAATTTGCACCTCCTGCCCTTTTGTCCCAAAAATGGTCCAAATTTGCACCCCCAGCCCTTTTAGCCCAAATATGGTCCAAATTTGCACCCCCGGACCTTTTGTCCCAAAAATGCTCCAAAATTGCACCCCCGGCCCTTTAAGCCCCAAAATGGTCAAAATTTGCACCCCTGCCCTTTTGTCCCAAAAATGGTCAAAATTTGCACCCCCAGACCTTTTAGCCCAAAAATGGTTCAAAATGACCAAAATTGCACCCCCAGACCCTTTGTCCCAAAAATGGTCCAAAATTGCACCCTCTGACCTTTTGGCCCAAAAATGGTTCAAAATGAACAAAATTGCACCCCAGACAAAAATGGTCCAAATTTGCACCCCCAGCCGTTTTAGCCCCAAAATGGTTCAAAATGACCAGAATTGCACCCCCAGACCTTTTGTCACTAAAATGGTCCAAAATTGCACCCCGGCCATTTTGTCCCAAAAATAGTCCAAATTTGTACCCCGGCCCTTTTGTCCCAAAAATGGTCCAAATTTGAACCCCCTGCCCTTTTTTCTAAAAAAATGGTCCAAATTTGCAACCCGGCCCTTTTAGCCCAAAAATGGTCCAAATTTGCACCTCCAGATCTTTTAGCCCCAAAATGGTTCAAATTGACCAAAATTGCACCTTTTAGCTTCAAAATGGTCCAAAATTGCACCCCCGGACCTTTTGTCCCAAAAATGGTCCAAATTTGCACCCCCGGCCCTTTTAACCCAAAAATGGTCCTAAATTGCACCCCAGCCCTTTAAGCCCCAAAATGGTCCAAATTGGCACCCCCTGCCACTTTGTCCCGAAAAAGGTCCAAAATTGCCCCCCGGCCCTTTTGTCCCAAAAATGCTCCAAAATTGCACCTCCGGACCTTTGTTCCAAAAATGGTCCAAATTTGCACCCTCTGCCCTTTTGTCCCAAAAATGGTCCAAATATGCACCCCCGGCCCTTTTACCCAAAAAAATGGTTCAAAATGACCAGAATTGCACCCCCAGACCTTTTGTCACAAAAATGGTCCAAAATTGCACCCCGGCCCCTTTTGGCCCAAAAATGGTTCAAAATTACCATATTTGAACCCCCGGACCTTTTGTCCCAAAAATGCTCCACAATTGCACCCCCGGCCCTTTAAGCCCAAAAATGGTCCTAAATTGCACCCCGGACCTGTTAGCCCAAAAATGGTCCAAAATTGCACCCCTGGACCTTTTGTCCCAAAAATGGTCCAAATTTGCACCCCCGGACCTTTTAGCCCAAAAATGGTTCAAAATGACCAAAATTGCACCCCCGGATCTTTTGTCCCCAAAATGGTCCAAAATTGCATCCCGGCCCTTTTAGCCGCAAAATGGTCCAAAATTGCACCCCCGGACCTTTAAATATTTGCGTTACTAACACTGAACTGCCTCTCCACCAATCAGGTGCTCGGGTTTGTTAACTTAATTGGCTGAAATGACAGGCGGCGCTATTGGACACCTATCAGGAGAGGAGGATGGGAGAGGAGGACAGTTGATGACGCATGGAGGTCACCCGCTGCCCCACCAAGACAGGATAAGTGTCGGGCAGATGGGGGCGAGCGGGCGGGGGGTCACAGTGGCGCAGCATTTGATGGCACACTGGCAGCATTTAATGGGCACACTGACAGCATTTGATGACACAGTTGCAGAATTTGATGGCACAGTTTCCGCATTTAATGGGCACACTGGCAGCATTTGATTTCACAGTGGCAGAATTTGATGGGCACAGTGGCAGAATTTTATGGCACAGTGGCAGCATTTGATGGCACAGTGGCAGTGTTTGATGGGCACAGTGGCAGTGTTTTATGAGACCGTGGCAGCATTTGATTGGCACAGTGGCAGCGTTTGATGGCATAGTGCAGCATTTGATGGCACAGTGGCAGCATTTGATGGGCACAGTGGCAACGTTCGATGGGCACAGTGCCTGCGTTTGATGGTACAGTGAGGCTGCAAATGTTTAGAATTTTTCAGTTTGTTTGCGCCCCCCCAAACATTTTGAGCACCAGCTGCCACTGGTAACCACTATCAGGGTCCATGCATACTAGGGGCAGGATAAATGGCAGAACCTCTGGCAGAAAAAAGCGACACAACAAATGCTCATAGTGGCTTGTATTACACAAGAGTTTACAAGAGTTTATGGGCATTTGCTTTTTTTCCCAAAGCATTGCTCATTTTTCAATGTACGCTTAAAAACTCTGTACACTCCAAAATGCCGCATTTATGTGCATTCAGGCATGTTTATGTGCGTTTTTGAGCTTTAGGCATTTTTTTCTGCCCGAAAGCTCCTCTCAAAAACGCAATTCAGAAGAGTTTTTCTTCTGCTTCTAAATACTTCTTTGAAAATATGTCTGTAAACTTCCTTCTGTTCATGGATACAGAGGCTATCATAGAGCTACTTCTACAGGCTGAAGAAAAAAAATGTATAAGCACTAAGCAGCATTTTTTTATGCCCAGTGTGCATGGAGCGGGCATGGTGTTTTGCTGTTAGTTAACTTGCATCACAGGGTGCTATATACAGGCACCACAAGGGGTGTTATCGACATACTTAGTTCCCCATGTCCCCTGGATGCTCACAATTCTCTGAGAAATAGGAAGGAGGGAGCACCCACAGTGCCACATCCGTAATGTATCAATTTTCCCAATTCTCTCTCACAGCTGGTTTACTGGGTAACCTACCTATGAGCTGGCCCTGGAATATATTTGAGGCTGTATGACCATGTTATGGGCTTTAGATTGTAAGCTGCTTCAGAATTGATATTAATTACACTGTGGACGCTGTAAAGCTTTGCAGAATAAAATTGCACTTTATAAAAGAAAAAAAAAATGGTTTCTTAGTTGATCACCTCCTGTACTCTGGACATCTCCTGTATAAGATCCACAGTCTCTGGTCATCTCCTGTATTAGATTTACAGTCTCTGGTCATCTCCTGTATTAAATTTGCAGCCTCTGGTCATCTCCTGTATTAGATTTGCAGTCTCTGGTTATCTCCTCTACTAGATTTGCAGGTCTATGCTCATCTCCTGTATTAGATTCACAGTCTCTGGTCATCTCCTGTACTAGATTTGCAGTCTCTGGTAACCTCATGTACTAGATTTGCAGTCTCTGGTTATCTCCTTTACTAGATTTACAGTCTCTGGTCATCTCCTGTACTAGATTTGCAGTAGATTTGCGCCCGCCGATCACAGTCTGTGTGATCGGCGGGCCAGCAGGAACACTGTCTGGATAAAGGGGGCCTTGAGTCCTCCTCTTCCTGCCTCTGTTCTGCCTCTGGTGCCCTGTCAATTATTCCATGCAGCGTATGCTCCAACAGGTGAACAAGAGGGACAGTGTCACTGATGCATGCACTGTCACTGCTCACCATCCTCGTGGCCTCCTCAAATGGTAACAGGACAGTGCATGTATCCCTGATCATAGCCCACTGGCGTGGGGAAAAAAAAACAAGCTCCACTGTCTTGGTGCCATAGTCGCACAGGTACACATTGATGGCCCTCTGCTGCGCGTGCAGCCGCTGCAGCATGGCCAACGTTGAGTTCCACCTGGTGGGCATGTCACAGATTAGGCGGTTCTTGGGCAGGTTAAATTCCTTTTGGAGGTCAGCCAGCCGAGCACTGGCATTATATGACCGGCGAAAATGCACACAGACTTTCCTGGCCTGCCTCAGGACATCCTGTAAGCCTGGGTACCTGCCCAAGAACCGCTGCACCACTGAGTTAAGGATGTGAGCCAAACAGGGAACATGGGTGAAGTGTCCATGTCAGAGGGCGGAGAGGAGGTGTCATGAAGATCCTGCCAGTAACCGGCGCACAGGAGTCCCTGGTACCCATTTGCGGTTACCACCTTGCGTGCGTGTGCGCACGAGCGCGCGTGCACGTGCATGCACACACCCGCGCACGAGAGCATGCACGGGAGGACGGGTGCGCGCCCCTGTTGGCGCCAGTTAGCCTATTTAAATCCGTCTGTCACAGACGGTCCCCGCTGTCTGCTCTATAGCGTTCTGTGCCCTGATACCTGATCTGAAGTTCCTACCAGTGTTTGACCCGGCTATCCTGTGACCCTTCTGCTTTCTGCCTGTACCTGACCCTGGCTTGTCTGTGACCACTCTTCTGTTTGACCCACCTGTACTCCGCTGCCAGCCTGATACCTGACCCGGCCCATTTGATGATCCAGTCTGCTTTGCTGACCCAGTCTGCTGTGCTGTTCCAGTCTGCTTTGCTGATCCAGTCTGCTTTGCTGATCCAGTCTGCTGTGTTGATCCAGTCTGCTCTGCTGTTCCAATCTGCTGTGCTGATCCAGTCTGCTGTGCTGTTCCAGTCTGCTTTGCTGTTCTAGTCTGCTGTGCTGATCCAGTCTGCTGTGCTGATCCAGTCTGCTGTGCTGATCCAGTCTGCTGTGCTGATCCAGTCTGCTGTGCTGATCCAGTGCGCTCTGCTGACCCAGTCTGCTGTGCTGTTCCAGTCTGCTGTGCTGTTCCAGTCTGCTTTGCTGACCCAGTCTGCTGTGCTGATCCAGTCTGCTTTGCTGATCCAGTCTGCTGTACTGATCCAGTCTGCTGTACTGATCCAGTCTGCTGTACTTAGCTTGTCCGCTGAGCGGATCTCTCGCTAGCGGTCCAATGGTCCTGCTAGGCACCCGGGCCCCTCCTTACTCTTGGTCTCCCTGTTACCTTACCAGGGTACCGGGAGTGGGAGCCGCAAGGGAGCCTCTCCTCTTACACATCCAGACTCATCACCACCAGGTGCGTGACAGGAGGTTGGTGTCATTGTCGCAAACCACCATTCCTGGCTTAAGCTGGCTTGGCGTCAACCACCTCTGAGCCTGCCCCTGCAGAGCTGACAGAATCTCTGCCCCAGTGTGGCTCCTGTCCCCCAAGCAACCAGCTCAAGTACTGCATGGCATCTTTTTGCCTGCGTACTTGCGTAGTTTCCAAGGACAAATAAGCACAGGAAGAGGCCATGGAGGAAGAAGAGGAGGGGGTGGAGGAGAGAGGTGTGTCAGAATCCCCACTAGTAGCATTTTGGAGGCGTGGTGGTGGAACAACCTCCGACACTACTGCACCCTGTCCTGCATCCTTCCCAGCTGCCAGCAGAGTCACCCAGTGGGCCGTGAAAGATAGGTAACGTCCTTGTCCATGCCTGCTGGACCATGAGTCAGCTGTAATATGCACCTTACCACTGACTGCCCTGTCCAGCGAGGCCAAGACATTGTCTTTCACATGCCGGTAGAGAGCCGGAATTGCCTTCCGTGAAAAAAAGTGCCATTTGGGAACCTGCCACTGAGGAACCGCATATTCCACAAACTCACGGAAGGGGGCAAAGTCTACCAACTGAAAGGCAGCAGTTGAAGTGCTAGCAATTTAGCCAAGCTAGCATTCAACCGCTGGGCATGTGGATGGCTGGGAGCAAACTTCATTCGGTGGTGCAGAAGCTGGGGCAGGGAAATTTGCCTGGTACAATCAAACATTGGTGTACCAAAAGCAGATTTCCTGCAAGTACTTAGCAGTGACACACCTAATTCTACACCTTCATTCCTCTCAGTGCAGGTTTCTGAGAGGACTGAAGGTATAGTGGGGTTGGAGATCCCAGCTGATGAGGAGCAAGGAGAGGTCCGCTTTGTTCTTTGATGTGGGTCTTTTATGTATGCTTGACAATGGACTGCATGGCAGGTTGACATATGTCTGGTCAAGCATGTGGTGCCCAAACAGCTGCATTTTTGGCCACGTGAGATACGCTTCAGACATGTTTCTGCTGCACACATCTCAAAAAAGGCCCACACCAAAGAACTTTTGGAATAACGCGCAGAGACAGCAGAGCCCTGCACATGCGGAGCTCTGCGGTGTGACGAAGTCAGTTGGATGCCCTTAAGCTGGCCCCTGGAGGGCACCCTGCCTCGTTGGAGATGTGCCTCCTCCTCCTCCTCCTCCTCTCTCCTATCAGGCACCCATGTAGAGTCAGTAACCTCATCATCCCTCCCTCCTCGTCACTGGAGCAAACCTGGCAGTATGCTGCAGCTGGGGGAACATGACTGCCAGTTTGCTGTCCTTCTTGGGCACCACCTCTCTCTGGGCTCACGTAACTGCCTTCCTCAAGCTGGGTACCATCATCGGAGCTCTCAAAACGCTGCTCATCCTCCCGCAGAATGTACCCAACACTGTGGTCAAACAGTTTGGGGGACTCCTCA
This sequence comes from Lithobates sylvaticus, assembly GCA_028564925.1. Lineage (NCBI taxonomy): Eukaryota > Metazoa > Chordata > Amphibia > Anura > Ranidae > Lithobates > Lithobates sylvaticus. The sequence goes on along the minus strand of CM053035.1, from coordinate 39,919,426 downwards.
GGACATGGTGGGGCTAGGGAAGGAGTGATTGATGCCATTGAGCCAAGGGAAGAGGCCACTTTGGTAGCTGCTTTGGCAGACAAAGTACCCTGAGCCTGGGTGAGAGAGGATGAGGAGGATGAGGATGGCTTGGTCATCCACTCTACCAACTCTTCTGCATGTTGTTGCTCAACATGGCCAGCTGCAGAAAAAATGGACAAGCGTGCCCCACGGCCACGTGCTGAGGATGAACTGTGTCCACAACCATCACTGTTTGCTGTAGACACAGAGCCTGCTTGGCCTATTTTAGTGGCCTGCAAGCGTCTGCCTCTCCTTGGTGGTCTTCCAGACATACTGTACAATTAGATTAGCAAAACAATGCCTGAAGTTTACTAAAAATAGTACACCAGGAAAGGCCTACAGTAAGGTATACGCTTGGCAGCTCAGTAAGTCACCTGCCTGGCTGAAAGTGTCTTTGAACATGCACTCAGGCAATGGCATAGTCAGGTATAGGCTTGGCTAGACTATATATATATTGTAGCAGAGCGTCCCAGAGAGAGCCAGGAGAAGTCCTGTCCGGGGTTTATACATCTCCCAGGCTCCTCTCATATACATTCAGAGGTCTCTGAGACATGATCCAGTTCGGATCTTAGTCCTCCTCTCTAGGCTAATTTAAGCTCACCTGAGCAAACAGCCTTTGCTCTCTGCCTGGGACACACAAACAGGGATGGTTTGTGAGGAGCCAAAAGGTTGGTAAAACCCTTTAAAAACTCTTTACAGAAGCTGACAAGCGGTAGGCTTGCTCAGCCTGATAGTTAGAGACGGTTTATGTTATAGTTAGAGCCGAGACACGGCTAGGACTTTTGTTTGGTTATTTCTGTTTTGATGTGTTTTCTGGAAGACTGTGCAGCACCTGTCTATGGACTTGTATTTAAATCAAATAAACCCAGCACTGTTTTCACTATCTCAAGTGGATTTGGTATCCGTGCCTTACTAAACAGCCCATCCCAGTGAGCTTTTGAACCTGCTACCTGTCCCCTAGGTTACATATGGTGGATTTCAGCGGGCAGCTGTAGTAAGTTACTACTTAAAAGGCCAGTACCTAGAGTAACTAAACATGGAGGAAATCCTAAAACAGTTGATGATATCCAATGCTGCGCAACAGCAAACAAACGCTGCACTGCAGAAAACAAACGCTGCACTCCAAGCTGCACAACAACAAGCAACCGCTGAACAGCAGAAAACAAATGCTGCACTACAGCAAGCAAACGCTGCACAGCAGAAAACAAACGCTGCACTCCACGCTGCACAACAGCAAGCAAACGCTGCACAACAGCAAGCTAATGCTGCATTCCATGCTGAACAGCAGAAAACAAACGCTGCACTCCACGCGGCACAACAGCAAGCAAACGCTGCACAACAGCAAGCTAATGCTATCGCACAGGAACAATCGCAGAGGCTGTTTGAACAGCTAGCCACTGATGCAAAAGCAGATAGGAAAACCTTGTCTGAGGTTGTGGAGACAGTGGTCACCTGCTAACGTTGATAATGTTGGAGACAAGCCCTCAGCCATCCATGTGGCTCGCTTTTTGTCTAAGATGACTACAGATGATGATCCAGAGGCCTTTCTGCTAACGTTTGAACGGACCGCTGAGAGGGAAGGTTGGCCTAAAACCCAGTGGGCAGGACTGGTCGCCCCATTGCTTACTGGGGAATCGCAGAAGGCCTACTATGATTTGGAGTCAGCAGAAGCAAGAGACTATGAAAAGGTCAAACAGGAAATACTGGCACGACTTGGTGTCACTTTAGCAGTTCGAGCACAGCGGGTCCACAGCTAGTCCTTCCAAGACGAGAAGCCTCCAAGATCGCAGATGTTCGACCTAATTCACCCTGCAGGAGTGGGTGAGTCAAGGAGACCCCAATTCTGCAACCCACCTGGTGGAACTCGTTGAAAGGTATTCACGGTCTCCCCAGGCAACCGGTAAGACTGTTCCAGGGGAAGTGGGTGGTAAGCATGGCAAGGAAATAGGGGGGAGGATTTTTGGTGCCAGGACTGAAGCTTGGCATCCCAAACAAGGGAAGCCAGTGCCTGTCAGCAAACCAAACTGGGGAAACGTCAGGTGTTTTCGTTGCCAAGAAATGGGACATGTTGCGGCAAATTGTCCATTGACAGATGAACCAATGCAGTGTGATTTATCTATTAGAAGGCAGTCTATGTTTGCAGCGGTTTCATGCACTGCAACCCCAAATATGAGAAAACCAATGTGCCAAATGACTGTGAATGATAAGCCTATTACAGCCTTGCTGGACTCTGGAAGTCTAGTGACTTTGGTTACAGCTGAAATGATTGAACCTGTAAATTATCATACTAAAAATGTTGCTGTGATCTGTATACATGGGAATACCCGGGAGTATCCTGTAACAACTGTTCAGTTTAAAACTGGTTTAGGTACAGTGACCCATCCGGTTGGACTTGTTCCCCACTTGGTGCATGAGGCCATCATTGGTAGGGACTTCCCTAAGTTTTGGGAACTGTGGGATCATCCCAACTCGGTCGCAGTACCTGACTCAGTCGCAGAGCCAGAATTCCTGGCCACTACTGACAATGTGGTTTCAGGGGACTCTTCTCAGGGCTCCCCGGCTTTTCCTCTATCGGTTATGGCAGGAGAGCTGGAGGACCCTGAGGAAGTCCCCACTACCAGTAGAGCCAGACAGCCGTCTGCTGACCCCGAGCCTATGTTAGAGTTTGATGACCTTAATGTGCATAAGGAAAATTTTGGTACTGAGCAGAGAAAAGACCATATCCTTTCCAGGGCCTGGGAAAATGTAATAGTAATTAATGATGTACCTGTCGAACCCAGGGACAGGCCCTGTTTTCCTTATTTCAGCAGCAATGAGGATTTACTGTATCGTGTATGTAAAATGAATGATGAAGTGGTTGAGCAGTTGGTGGTCCCTAAGCCATACAGACGGCTGGTGTTAGAACTTGCCCATGGGCACTTGCTAGGAGGCCATTTAGGGGTTGAAAAAACTACTGAAAGGGTGTTGCGCAGGTTTTACTGGCCCGGGATACAGAAAGATGTTAAGAATTATTGTCAATCCTGTCCTGTGTGTCAGATGTCAGCCCCACTATCCCACTTCCGAAGTCCTTTAGTGCCCTTGCCTATTATTGAAGTGCCCTTTGAGAGGATTGCCATGGACCTTGTGGGCCCACTTCCCAAGTCTGCCCGGGGTCATCAGCATATCCTCGTAATCATGGATTATGCTACCCGTTACCCTGAAGCAGTTCCCTTACGTGCCGCATCTGCTAAAAACATTGCCAAAGAACTGTTTATGGTGTTCAGTCGGGTTGGCATCCCAAAAGAAATCCTTACAGACCAGGGCACCACGTTTATGTCGCGAATAACTAGGGAGCTCTGCAAGTTATTTAAGGTGACGCAGCTGCGAACCTCAGTGTATCATCCTCAAACGGATGGCTTAGTGGAACGCTTCAATAAGACGTTAAAGAGCATGTTAAAAAAGGTTGTGGACAAGGATGGGAAAAACTGGGACTTCCTGATACCATACTTGATGTTTGCCATCAGGGAGGTTCCCCAGTCCTCTACGGGGTACTCCCCATTTGAGTTGCTTTATGGGAGACACCCTCGGGGACTCTTAGACATAGCCAAAGAAACTTGGGAGGGAGAACAGACACCCCATAAAAGTGTCATTGAGCATATTGCCCAAATGCAGGAGAGGATTGCAGCAGTCATGCCAGTGGTAAAAGAACACTTACTGCAGGCCCAGGCAGCCCAACAGAGAATATACAACAGGGGGGCCCAACTCCGTGTTTTCTCACCTGGTGACAGGGTCCTGGTGTTAGTTCCCACTGTTGAGAGCAAGTTCCTGGCTAAGTGGCAGGGTCCCTTTGAAGTAATTGAGAGAGTTGGGGAGGTCAACTACAAGGTTTATCAACCAGGAAAAAGGAAGCCCGAACAGGTTTACCATATAAACCTGTTAAAACCCTGGAAAGATAGAATGGTGTTAACTGCGGGGCCTCTCCCAGTAACGCCTACGGGTACTGAGTCCCCTCTCATCCCTGAGGTCACGATTCCAGACACCCTCTCATATTCCCAAAAACAGGACACTAGAGAATTCCTGATAAGGAATAGAGAGAAGTTTTCAGAGTTACCTGGGACGACTTCAGCAGTTCAGCATGATATTGTTACTGAACCTGGGGTACGTGTCAAGCTCAAACCTTACCGAATTCCTGAAGCGAGGAGAAAGGACATCAGCAAGGAAGTTAAAAAAATGTTGGAGCTAGATGTCATTGAGGAATCCAATAGTGACTGGTCTAGCCCCATCGTGCTAGTCCCAAAACCGGATGGCACTTGGAGGTTCTGTAACGACTTCAGGAAGCTTAATGCGGTGACAAAGTTTGACACATACCCAATGCCCAGAGTAGACGAACTTATAGACCGACTTGGCAAGGCTCGCTATCTTACCACTTTGGACTTGACAAAAGGGTATTGGCAAATACCCCTAACTGGTAGCGCCAAAGAGAAGACTGCGTTCGTGACCCCAGACGGTTCCTTTCAATATAAAAAAATGCCTTTTGGGTTGCAAAATGCCCCCGCAACATTTCAGAGGGCCATGGACAGGACCCTAAAACCCCACGACGATATGCAGCAGCCTATCTAGATGACATAGTGGTACATAGTACTGACTGGGAGTCTCACTTGCCTCGTGTCCAGGCTGTTCTTGATTCCCTCTTCAAAGAAGGTTTTACGGCAAATCCAAAAAAATGTGCCATTGGTCTAGAGCAGGGGTCTCAAACTGGCGGCCCTCCAGCTGTTGCAGAACTACAAGTCCCATCATGCCTCTGCCCATGGGAGTCCAGCTTGTAACCATCAGCCTTGCAATGCCTCATGGGAATTGTAGTTCTGCAACAGCTGGAGGGCCACCAGTTTGAGACCCCTGGTCTAGAGGAAGCCAAGTATTTGGGCTACACTATTGGCTGTGGTGTCATAAAACCACAAGTGAGTAAAATAGCAGCCATCCAGGAATGGCCACGCCCTGCAAACAAAAAGCAGGTCAGGGCCTTTCTTGGTATTGCGGGGTATTATAGAAGATTTATCCCAAATTTTGCAACTATAGCTGCCCCTCTGACAGACCTTACGAAAGGGAAAGACTCGGTAATGGTGAAATGGTCCCCAGTAGCAGAGGAGTCTTTCCAGGTCCTGAAGAAGGCTCTGTGTGCACAGCCAGTACTGTACTCTCCCGATTTCTCCAGAGAGTTTTTGGTTCAGACGGATGCGTCTGATGTTGGTATCGGGGCGATACTGTCACAGGTATACAATGGGGAAGAACACCCTGTCGTATACCTAAGCAGAAAGCTCAATGACCATGAGAAAAAGTATGCAGTCATTGAAAAAGAATGTTTAGCCATAAAATGGGCCCTGGACGCGCTCAGGTACTATTTATTAGGGCGCCAGTTTGACTTGATAACTGACCATGCTCCCCTGAAATGGATGGCCCAAAAGAAGGAGACTAATAGACGGGTGAACCGGTGGTTTTTGGCTCTACAGGATTACTCCTTCACCGTAAAACACAGGCCAGGTGTGGAGATGGGGAATGTAGATGCCCTGTCCCGTGTTCACTCCTGTTGGGCCACAGGTGTTCCAACCCTGGGGTTGAAACAAGGGGGGAGGATATGTAGCAGAGCGTCCCAGAGAGAGCCAGGAGAAGTCCTGTTCGGGGTTTATACATCTCCCAGGCTCCTCTCATATACATTCAGAGGTCTCTGAGACATGATCCAGTTCGGATCTTAGTCCTCCTCTCCAGGCTAATTTAAGCTCACCTGAGCAAACAGCCTTTGCTCTCTGCCTGGGACACACAAACAGGGATGGTTTGTGAGGAGCCAAAAGGTTGGTAAAACCCTTTAAAAACTCTTTACAGAAGCTGACAAGCGGTAGGCTTGCTTAGCCTGATAGTTAGAGACGGTTTATGTTATAGTTAGAGCCGAGACACGGCTAGGACTTTTGTTTGGTTATTTCTGTTTTGATGTGTTTTCTGGAAGACTGTGCAGCACCTGTCTATGGACTTGTATTTAAATCAAATAAACCCAGCACTGTTTTCACTATCTCAAGTGGATTTGGTATCCGTGCCTTACTAAACAGCCCATCCCAGTGAGCTTTTGAACCTGCTACCTGTCCCCCAGGTTACAATATATATATATATATATATATATATATATACAAGCCTGTATATATATATATATACAGTGCCTTGCGAAAGTATTCGGCCCCCTTGAACTTTTCAACCTTTTGCCACATTTCAGGCTTCAAACATAAAGATATAAAAATTTTATTTTTTGTGAAGAATCACCAACAAGTGGGACACAATTGTGAAGTGGAATGAAATCTATTGGATTGTTGGAACTATTTGAACTAATAAAAAAATTAAAAGTGGGGCGTGCAAAATTATTCGGCCCCCTTGCGTTAATACTTTGTAGAGCCACCTTTTGCTGCGATTACAGCTGCAAGTCGCTTGGGGTATGTCTCTATCAGTTTTGCACATCGAGAGACTGAAATTCTTGCCCATTCTTCCTTGCAAAACAGCTTGAGCTCAGTGAGGTTGGATGGAGAGCGTTTGTGAACAGCAGTTTTCAGCTCTTTCCACAGATTCTCGATTGGATTCAGGTCTGGACTTTGACTTGGCCATTCTAACACCTGGATACGTTTATTTGTGAACCATTCCTTTGTAGATTTTGCTGTATGTTTGGGATCATTGTCTTGTTGGAAGATAAATCTCCGTCCCACTTTTAGGTCTTTTGCAGACTCCAACAGGTTTTCATCCAGAATGGTCCTGTATTTGGCTGCATCCATCTTCCCCTCAATTTTAACCATCTTCCCTGTCCCTGCTGAAGAAAAGCAGGCCAAAACCATTAAGCTGCCACCACCATGTTTGACAGTGGGGATGGTGTGTTGAGGGTGATGAGCTGTGTTGCTTTTACACCAAACATATCGTTTTGCATTGTGGCCAAAAAGTTTGATTTTGGTTTCATCGGACCAGAGCACCTTCTTCCACATGTTTGGTGTGTCTCCCAGGTGGCTTGTGGCAAACTTTAGACGAGACATTTTATGGATATCTTTGAGAAATGGCTTTCTTCTTGCCACTCTTCCATAAAGGCCAGATTTGTGCAGTGTATGACTGATTGTTGTCCTATGGACAGACTCTCCCACCTCAGCTGTAGTTCTCTGCAGTTCATCCAGAGTGATCATGGGCCTCTTGGCTGCATCTCTGATCAGTCTTCTCCTTGTCTGAGCTGAAAGTTTAGAGGGACAGCCAGGTCTTGGTAGATTTGCAGTGGTCTGATACTCCTTCCATTTCAAAATGATTGCTTGCACAGTGCTCCTTGGGATGTTTAAAGCTTGGGAAATCTTTTTGTATCCAAATCCGGCTTTAAACTTCTCCACAACAGTGTTACGGACCTGCCTGGTGTGTTCCTTGGTCTTCATGATGCTCTCTGCGCTTTCAACAGAACCCTGAGACTATCACAGAGCAGGTGCATTTATACAGAGACTTGATTACACACAGGTGGATTCTATTTATCACCATCAGTCATTTAGGACAACATTGGATTATTCAGAGATCCTCGCTGAACTTCTGGAGGGAGTTTGCTGCACTGAAAGTAAAGGGGCCGAATAATTTTGCACGCACCACTTTTCAGTTTTTTATTTGCTAAAAAAGTTTAAAATATCCAATAGATTTCTTTCCACTTCACAATTGTGTCCCACTTGTTGGTGATTCTTCACAAAAAATTAAAATTTTATATCTTTATGTTTGAAGCCTGAAATGTGGCAAAAGGTTGAAAAGTTCAAGGGGGCCGAATACTTTCGCAAGGCACTGTATATATATATATTTGTACTCGGAGTCTCAACGAGAGATCGAGTGAGTACGTGAAGCAGCAACATAGGAAAAGACCTGGGTGTGCCAAAGGTCACGTGGTCAGTATGCCTAAAAGGGGGCATACTCAAATATGAAATGTGAAGCAAAAGGTAAGAAAAAAAATGGTCGGGCGGGTGGGACACAAACACCAGGCCGACAGGAGTAAGGAGGAGGAGGGCGGGTTTAAATACCCCCGACTCCTCCTACAAACTCAGGCCGACCTGCGGCCAGCCTTCTCATTTGTACTCGGAGTCTCAACGAGAGATCGAGTAAGTACGTGAAGCAGCAACATAGGAAAAGACCTGGGGTGTGCCAAAGGTCACGTGGACAGTATGCCTAAAAGGGGGCAAAAATTACGACAAAAGAGTAAATCAGTAACAAATTTATTTGAAGCAAACTGACATCAATCAGTCAAATGCCTGAAGGCCTGAGCCATCTCAACATGAGGATCCAGGATATAGCTGGCGAAACATGCAGAGTTCCATCTCCCCAATTTTCTAATAACATAAGCCGGGATCCCCTGGCGAGAAGCTGCAGAAGACGCCCCTATTCTGAATGAGTGACCAGAAAGTCTAGCCGGGTTCAAACCTAGGTTGGACCATAACGTGCGGCAATGCCTGGTGAACTGTGCCATTGTGAGGGGAGCATGAGGAAAGGGTAATAAGGGACTGTCCCTGGGTTTGCTTGAGACCAATGACATGAGTTGATCCAAAACTGCCACGGGGCACCAAGCACTGCCGGATTTGAAAAACCTAACATCTGTACCAGCCCCAAACTGCTGCGTCTTACATGCAGACAGATGTAACCTGAAATGATCCAGATATCTGACCAACTGACTGACCGTGAGTACCCGAGAACCCGAGCCGGTACGAGTCGCAAAGTTCAACATCCCCAACAAAGATAACAACTCCACCCTGAAACAAGTCTGAGAGATTGTGAAGGTATGGATACACTCCCTGATCCTGTTGAGCTTATCAGCCGGGAGGCTGGCCTACATGGCCTTGGTGTCCAAAACGATCCCTAAAAAGGTAACTGCTGTTGCCGGGCCTTCCAACGTCTTGACTGCCAGTGAATTGTCGAGAGCTGCGAAAACTGCCACCAATTTCTGTAAATCTACAGGGGCTTGCCTGGGACTCTCAATGAGGAGGAAATCATCAAGGTAGTTGATGACCTTGTGACAACCCTCCACATGAATGAGAATCCATCTGAGTGCTTGTGCAAATGCATCAAACAGCCAAGGGCTGCTTTTGGAACCAAAGGTGAGCTTGGTGGCAAAATAGTACAGCCCCCTCCACTTCACCCCATGCCACTGCCAGAGTGATGGTATGATCGGAAAGGGGTTTGAAAGCGTCAGCTATGTCTGCCTTGGACAGCCAAGCACCCTTCCCAACCCTGATAATCCGCTGGATGGCCTGGTTCACTGAAGAATACTTTAAAGAAAATTCCTCCGATGGGATTAAGGAATTCAAGCTAGGTATCGCGGAACAATGAGGTGCAGACAAGAACATAAATTAATCGTAGTTTATTAGAAAACTTGCCCTTGACCAATCCCAGGGGGTTGACTCTCCAAAGCTGGAATGGAGATGCAGAAAAAGGATCAAATAAGAAAAAAAGGACCTGAGATTAGGACTCTCAAATGTTTTGGAAGGCAATGTAGCAAAACCTGTGTGGAAGCCCCTCGTAAACCCATCCACCAGAAAGGCACATGAACTGGGAGAAGGGTGAGAGACCAAACAATCTTGCAGAAAAAACACATTAAAGCGGCTCAGTCAGCTTCTCTTGCCGTGCCTGACTGAGCAAGCTGATTTCGGATGGGCACTGAAACAGCCAGAGCAGATGTGCAACAGATGGCACTGACTGTAATTGCAAACACCGTAGTTGAAATTATTGCAAACTTGCGATTTCCCCAGGTACTGGACAGGCCGACCCAACTTATCAACAGTAGCAGCCTGAGTCAGAGCTGGCAGAGAACTAGGGAAAGCCCTGTAAGTGCCCGAGAGAACGGGAAACTCTGTGTTGGGGCACCAGTAAGCAGTGTGTGATGACGACTGGCATGTAGCGCAAACTGGGGACCTCAATCCAGCAAAATGAAGGCAAAAGAGTTCGGTATCCACACTGCTCCAGACTGTGACCACTTGATGTTTGGAAAACATGGCCGCGGCTTTAGCAGAAAATGATCGGTGATAATCATAGAATGTCGTGCCTCTGAATTTGTAACCCAACTCTACCATCGCATTCAGGTAATGGTCGAGCTCCTCCCTCCTCTGGGGACTTACCGAGCATACAATATCCCTGAACATTCTGAATGCCATCACAAACTCAGGGATAGAGAGCTTGCGGTTCAGCCTATGGTCCCAGGACTTGATGATAACTGACACGTCGCCACAAGCGTAGGACTTGTTGTCAGCCACATCATGAGCGGCAATCAACAAGGATGCCAGGTTGACATCCTTGCCCTCCAGAATATCCTTCCTGAGATTCGCTGGGATGAAATGGGCCGGGGTGACAGAGGGTTCCGCCTTGCAGGCTGACGCCGCAAATGAGATACCCCTGAGACGCAATCCCGCCATTAATCTTGGGACAGTCCAGGTCCTCATGGAAGGAGTGCTGCCCTGATCCGAACCTCTGGCTGTGGAAGGGGAAATGGAGGCAAAGTCATTGATGTCTGCAGCCTGAAACATGCCCTAAATCAGCCCTCAAAATTGCTCTTGCCTGCTCGCATTTTGCGAGTGCATTTTGAGGGCTGGGCGAGGACTGCTTGGAGCGGGTGGGCTGAGAACCGCCGGCAGCCTGGGCGGAATGGGAGTCCTTCTCCCAGAGATTGCGGAGGGGAAGAGAGAGCCACCCGGGTGTTCACAGCGCAGCGTGGGGAACACGGCTATAACAGCTTTCGTTTCACATTGCCGTGTTCCCCGGCGCTCACTGTCAGATACAGCCCCGCCCCCTGGTCCCGGGACTTTGATAGACAGATCACGCGTCCAATCAAAGTTCCCCGGCCAGGGGGCGGGGCTGTATACGACGTTGAGCGGCGGGAACACACAAATTGAAATGATATCACCGTGTTCACTGCGCTGTGAACATCCGGGGTCTCCTGTTCCTCTCCTCTCCTGCACAGGTAGGCACAGGCTGCATGGTGGACACGGGGCTGCATGGTGGACACGGGGCTGCATGGTGGACATGGGGCTGCATGGTGGACGCGGGGCTACATGGTGGACACGGGCTGCATGGTGGACAGTGGGTACGGGCTGCGTGGTGGGCACTGGCTGCATGGTGGACACGGGCTGTGAGGTGGACACGGGGCTGCGAGGTGGACACGGGCTGCAAGTTGGACACTGGACATGGGCTGCATGGTGGGCATGGGCTGCGTGGTGGACACGGGCTGCGTGGTGGGCACGGGCTGCATGGTGGACACGGGCTGCATGGTGGATGGTGGGCGCAGGCTGCATGGTGGGCACAGGCTGCATGGTAAATGGTGGGCACAGGCTGCATGGTGGATAGTGGGCACAGGCTGCATTGGTGGGCACACGCAGCTTGCATTGGACACAGGCAGGCTGCATTGGTGGGCACAGGCAGGCTGCATTGGTGGGCACGGATAAAGTTGTTGTTGTTAATATTTATTTTTATAACTTAATTCTGCATAAAACATTTAAGTGTCATTTAATGAGATAATTTAGGGCGTGTTTAGGGGCGGGGTTGGGTGGGGCAACTGGTGGCAAGTAACCCTTGAGGCCTGGCTAGTAGCTCAGAACTTGAAATTTTGAGCCCTGCCCTAAATGATCAAAACAAAAACGTAAGCATGACAACAGAAACCAACTACCATCGACCAACACCAACCAATATGCCACCCCCCCTCCAACCGCCTCCCGCGCCTAAGGAACCCCCCTGAACGTGACCCAAGAAAGCATACACCACCCAAATTAAAGGAGGCTGAGAAACCTGTGAACCACTGGTCAATTAAAAATGAACACTCAGGCCTCCTGAACCTGAAAACGTGACAGGTTCCACATGACTAAAGCGTACCGAACCATGACAAATGAAAAACAGGCCTAACGTGAGAAGAATTGCCCAAATGGGTGAGGAGACTTGCCACTGCCCAAGCCAATTAAAAACGAACCCCTTAACCCACTAAGACCTAAACCGAGATAGGTAACCCCTAGTGGCGAATGACCCCGATGCTGTGAGGAAATGAGAGATGAAGGGAATGAACCCAGCAACCTGACATACCTTCGAAAAATCCTTAACCTTAACCGAACAAGGCTTGCATCTGGCACCCGATGCCCACCCTGCAATAAACGTACGAACGGGACTGAATAAGACAGACCCTTGAAAACAATGAGCATCTGAAGCAGAGCAGATAATACTACTTAACCCCCCTACGAGACCTGAAAACGTGTCAAGTAAGTAACGAGAGTTTGCAACATGAAGCAAGATCGTGACATGACGTGACTAAGGCTGGGGAGACTTGCCATTGTACAAGGCAATTAAAAACTAAACATCTCAAACCGTATGACACCCACAGACGTGGTGGGTGATTCCCCAGTGGTGTGACTACCCTCCTGAATTCCCATGGGCTGTGAAATGACGATACCTGTACGGGCCAGACCTACCCCACCCAACCTGACCCCCTCGTGCATCTGACACCAAGAAACCTGCATGCCCCCGGGAGTGGAACTCGCACCTCAGTTGTGGGTGACCAACCACCTGACATTTACTGAAATGGAAAGACAGATTTGGCAAGACGTAAACCTTAAACAACCATCCTGAATGGGGGAAGGAAAAAAAAAAAACAGATGTACACCTTAAACCTGCAGAGAAATGACATGTAACAAACAAAAAAGATGCAGACTGCACATGATAACCGAAATCGACGAGAAGAGCCGGGGGCCGCCGAGAAGAGCCGAACACCGCCGGGAACAGCCGAAGGTAGCCGGGACCTCGTGGAGCCGTGACCGGAAATGACGACAACGCAACGCTGACACAAACACCAGGCCGACAGGAGTGAGGAGGAGGAGGGCGCGTTTAAATACCCCCGACTCCTCTTACAAACTCGGCCAGCCTTCTCATATATATATTAAATGCACTGAGCTCAGTGAGTCACCTGCCTGGCTGAAAGTGGCTGAAAGTGTCTTTGAACATGCACTCAGGCAATAGCCTAGTCAGGTATAGGCTTGGCTAGACTATATATATATACACAAGCCTGTATATATATCTATATACATATATATATATATATATATATATATATATATATATATATATATATATATATATACACACACATACACATATATATTAAATGCACTGAGCTCAGTGAGTCACCTGCCTGTCTGAAAGTGTCTTTGAACACGCACTCAGGCAATGGCCTAGTCAGGTATATATATATATATATATATATATATATATATATATATATATATATATGTATATACATACATACAAGCCTGTATATATATATATTAAATACACTGAGCTCAGTGAGCTCATATGCCTGGCTGAAGTATATTAGAAACAATACACCAGGAACGGTCTGCAGAAGGGGCGGACTGACAACTGATGAGGCCCGTGGGCAATAGAGGATCATAGGGGCCCTTGCGTCCCAAGCCACACCTGCACAGGGGGACATTGGGGGAGAGCACACAGGGAGACACTGGGGGGGGGGAGAGCACACAGAGGGACACTGTGGAGGGGGGAGAGCTCACAGGGGGACAATGGGGGAGGGAGAGCGCACACAGGGGGAGCACACAGGGAGACCCTGGGAGGGGGGAGTGGGCACAGGGGGACACTGGGGAGGGGGGAAGCATACAGGTTAGACACTGTGGGGGTGGAGAGAACACAGGGGGACACTCTGGGGGGCACACAGGGGGACACTGTGGGGGGGCACACAGGGGGACACTGTGGGGGTGGGGAGCACACAGGGGGACACTGTGGGTTGAGAGCACACAGGGGGACAATGTGGGGGAGCATACAGGGGGGACACTGTGGGGGGAGCATACAGGGGGGGACACTGTGGGGGGAGCATACAGGGGGGGACACTGTGGGGGGAGCATACAGGGGGGACACTGTGGGGGAGCATACAGGGGGGACACTGTGGGGGGGAGCACACAGGGGGAAACTGTGGGGGGAGAGCACACAGGGGGACACTGTGGGGGGAGCACACAGAAGGACACTGTTTCTGTGCCTGTAATAATACTGCTAACGGTGATTGACCAAAGCATGCAGGTCACAGTGCATGCTTGTCCAATCATCAGCCAGTAATGCACTGCGATGATACATTTTTTGTTATATTATTACTTTGTATCTTTTTTTCATAGTCTACATTTTGTGTTATATTATTACTTTGTATCACTTTCCCATAGTATACATTTTGGTTTATATTATTACTATGTATCTATTTTCCATAATCTACATTTTGGTTTATATTATTACTTTGCATCTCTTTTCCATAGTCTACATTTTGTGTTATATTATTACTCTGCATCTCTTTTCCATATTGTGATTAGTCAGTGGTGTCTTTCTGGCCCCATCCACCTGTTCAAGCCAATACAGGGTATTGTCTTCTCTGTGTGGTTATTGTATTTGATATTCTATGTATTTTCATTGAGGGCATCTGTTGGGATAATTTGAGGTTTTGCTTATTATTTTCTGTTTTACTCACGATCATCCAAACATAAGGCTTCACCTTCAAAATTGCCTTCAGGCAAGGAAGTAATCAAACTCTGAAATAATTACCGTACTACGTGGACATCCTTGGATAAACATTATGCAGAATTCTCTGATGCTTATGACAGTAAAGTACTGGCAGTACTCCCAGGTACCTTGGTAATTGTTTTATACTGTCCTAACCAACTACTGATCACCTTTTTCTAATTAACCCTTTACCAACTGGTCTGGTTCAGTTATTCCATGTATATCACCCACAGCCCAGATGTCATTATATATGGTTTAAGTAATGTATTTTCCTTGTTATTATTTCTTGATATTATTAATATTATAATTCTGATCCCTACATCATATTTTAGGCTCATGTGCCCACTTTAGGGTGTTTTATATACACTATATTGTCAAAAGTATTGGGACGCCTGCCTTTACAAACACATGTACTGAACTTTAATGTCCTCCCAGTCTTAGTTCGTAGGGTTCAATATTGAGTTGGCCCACCCTTTGCAGCTATAACAGGTTCAACTCTTCTGGGAAGGCTGTCCACAAGGTTTAGGAGTGTGTCTATGGGAATGTTTGACCATTCTTCCAAAAGAGCATTTGTGAGGTCAGGCACTGCTGTTGGACAAGAAGGTCTGGATTGCAGTCTATGCTCTAATTCATCCCAAATGTGTTCTATCAGGTTGAGGTCGGGACTCTGTGCAGGCCAGTCAAGTTCCTCCACCCCAAACTCACTCATCCATGTCATTATGGACCTTGTTTTGTGCCCCTAGTCACAACCTGCTTTTTCTTGCTTTCCTTTCTCCACATATAGGCAAATATGACAAACAATGTCATGCTGTCCCAAATATTGTTGGGACAAACGAAGGACACAGCAAGGACAATTCACTTACTGAAAACTGCAATGCAGCATGGGAGGAGCAATGCTTTCTGGGTAATATCATCAAAGCCACAGAAACTGATGTAAACGGATAGAAACGGATGCAAAAACGGATGTAAACGGGTAGATTAACGGATGTAAACGGAACGGAAGATGGATGAAGACGAATGAAGCAAGGGATAAGAACTGATATGTTTTTAACATGGCTAAACTGATGGTGCCCATGTGAATGAGGCCTTAGAATACAAAGAAAGACTCTGAGATAATGGGAATTTGAAAAAAAAAGAGGGGCGGAGAGAATAAATGAAGGAAGATTATAACACATGTTTAACCACTTGACGACCAGCGCACAACGATGTACGTCCCATTTTTGAAGAGGGATATCTCGGTAATGGCAGCAGCTGCTGCCACAACCAGGATATCCATCTCTCCAGGTGCCGGTCGTATATATGATAGTGGTGGTCTCCGTGGCGAATTCACCATGAGATCACCATTATCGGCGGTGGGAGAGGAGCCCCCACCCCTCCCGCTGCTCTCCCGCGCCCCCCGCTGTTTACCTGAGCCGTCGGTAGCGGCGGAGGCGATCGGGTCCTTTCATTTGCTGGGTATGGAGACGAGTGAGGCTAAGATGGCCCCCACCCATCTATTTAACATAGCAGGGCGGAAGCAACGTCAAAACGTCACTTCTGCCCATACCTCTTAAAGGAACATTTTTTCAATGTAATTTTTTTAAATTACATTTTTTTTTTTTTTTTGCATTTTAGTCTAAATATGAGATCTGAGGACTTTTTGACCCCAGATCTCATATTTAGGAGGACCTGTCATGCTTTTTTCTATTACAAGGGATGTTTACATTCCTTGTAATAAGAATAAAAGTGACCTAATTTTTTTTTTTAAAAACTGTGTAAAAATAAATAAAATCAAGTAAATTTTTTTTAAATCACCCCGTCCCGACGTGCTCACGTGCAGAAGCAAACGCATACATAAGTAGCGCCCGCATATGAAAACGGTGGTAAAACCACACATTTGACGTATTGCCACGATCGGTAGAGCGGGAGTAATAATTATAGCCCTAGACCTCCTCTGTAATGCAAAACATGCAACCTGTAGAATTTTTTAAATGTTGCCTATGGAGATTTTTGAGGGTAAAAGTTTGACGCCATTCCACGAGCGGGCGCAATTTTGAAGCATGACATGTTGGACTAACTTTACTGTTGTCTTATTTTTTATTCAAAAAAGAGTTTTTTTTTTAAAAAAAAATTGCGCTTGTAAGACCGCTGCGCAAATACAGTGTGAAAAAAAGTATTGCAACAACTGACATTTTATTCTCTAGGGTGTTAGAAAAAAAACAATATATATTGTTTGGGGGTTCTAAGTAATTTTCTAGCAAAAAAAACTGTTTTAAACATGTAAACACCTAAAATCCAAAACGAGGCTGGTCTTAAAGTGGTTAAGCGGAGTTCCACCCTAAACTTCCGCTCATCGGAACCACAGTTGGCCCCTTAAGGGGGGAGGGGTGTGCCGATACCTGTCTAAGACAGGTATTTGCACCCATTTCTGGGCATAGACTCCCACGGGTGTCTATGCCTCTTCCTGTCCCGCTGCGCTGTCTGCTGGGACACACATGGGTCCCAGAGACAGCGCAGAGCATTCTCATTGCGCTGCTACTCGCGCATGCGCAGTAGGGAACCAGGAACTTAAGCCGCAACGCTTCACTTCCTGATTCACTCACAGAGAATGGCGGTGGCAGCAGCCAAGAGCCGAGCGATTGATCGGCCTCGGCTGCCAACATCGCTGGACTCCAGGAAAGGTAAGTGTCCATTTATTAAAAGTCAGCAGCTGTAGTATTTACTACAGCTGCTGGCTTTTAATAATTTTTTTTTCGGGTGGACTCCCTCTTTAAGTAATGTGGGATGGGGAAGGTGAGGGGAGGAGGGAATAGGGGAAAATTTGTTTTTTATGCACAAGACTTTTAAACAAAGTATTTTATATTTTGTAAAATGCTAAATTTTATAAAATTGAAATAAAATTATTTAAAATTTTAATTAAACAAAAAATAAATACCACCAAAAGAAAGCTCTATTTGTGTGAAAATAATTGATAAAAATGTAATTCAGCGTTGCATGACTGCACAATTGTCATTTAAAGTGTGAGAGTGCTGAGAGCTGAAAATTGGCTTAGTCAGGAAGGGGGTAAAAGTGCCCGGTATTGAAGGGGTTAAAGGCCAGAAAAAAAATCAGATCTCCTGCCCTGCCAGACAGGGCTTTCATAACATGTTATCATCAATATTTCTAAGTGTAATCATGTACTGAGAGCAAATTTAAAACTAGTTTTTCATTTTATAAATAACTCAAAATGTATGTTGATGCTTGACTATTTTTATTACGGGAATATAGTTTATATTTTGTTTTATATCAATTCCTTTTTTTTTTATCCATTTTATTTGAGATGAGCTAGTTAATAAAATGATTTTCATTGTCAGTTTGTTAATTCCATCCTGATTATCCATTCTGTGTTATCAGGTATTTTCAGTCTGTGTTTTTTTTTTTGTTTGTTTGTTTATTAGCTCTTCCCCATAAAATATATTCACTTTCTCAGATCTCCAGTCATCTTGATTCTTAATGCAGTAGTTGATCTAAAAAGAAAAAAAGAAAATAATTAAAGAATATATAATGTTCTATTAAAATCTTCTATTAAAATGTTACATTGATAAATAGTGACAAGTTATTTAAAAGTCATAATGGAAAACAATATCGAACTGATCAGTGGCAGCCATGGTGCCCAGGCTGAGCGGCTCCCGGTCAAGTGACAAGAACAGCTGCAGTTAAGGAATAAAGATGGCCATTCATGTGTGCAATGAGTCCATGCACATTGCCCCCTCCCCCTCTTGGGGCCCATGTGCCCTGCATACATTGGACACATAGAGGATATGCAACTGAATGCGAACAAATTGTCCACTCATTACAATGGAAAAATCATAAAACAGGTTGAACTTGGGCTAAATACCCATAACCCAACTATGTAACTATTTAACTATGTAACCCATAACCACAATTATGGTGTCAGAACATTTGGGGTTAAATGAATTTATATATATACAGGCCTTTATATTAAGTATATCTGATAAAAGTAGCTACAGATCACAGATCTGGAGTTTGATGGGAAGAAAGAAAGGTAGCTGAAGAAATGTAGGGAGATTAGCAGGAGTCCCTTTGGGACCCATCATCATCGCCTAACTGAAGCTTCTCAAGACAACAGACTTCTTAAAGCTCTGGTAACGTATTCGTTTGTTTGTTATACCTTTTTGGTAATTGAATTGTTTTTACATATACATTACTAAGACCATACAAATATATGGCAAAGCAAATTGGAGTTGTATTATTTTTAACTGCAGTATGGAAATAATTAATTCCAAATATTGAAAGACATACAGTTTTATTTGTCTTTAAAAAGCTAAAAGCCAACATTTGTAAAAATGGTTTTATCGAGATCTATGTAAAATAGATTCATTCTAAATTTAACAGAAGCTTTGATCAAATTACCAAGCGGTGCACAATATAACAATTTTGTTTGTACATTTAAGAGTATAAGGAAGTCTGTTTGTTTGAGAGAGATCACATCATATAGTTAAAGTAAACAGATTGTTTACATAAGTCCGTGAAGTCACGGAAGCTTTTCACAAGTTCCAAGTCTCAAAATGTACAAGTATCAATCTAATATTGAAATGTGGTATTTTGTTATAAGAACTTGAAATAGAAATGTGAATAAGATTATCTTTATCATCATTTACCTGATATGTAGAAGCATACATTTATTTATTCTTTTTATTTGTTTTATTCACAAAATATACCTCATATTATTTTGCACTGTATTTTAGTTAATAAATATATATTTTTAAGCAATATGTTGTATCATTTGTCTTCAAAATAGCACGGATAAACAAACTTAAATTTCTTGTTTGTATTGTTAGAAAATTTTAAATCTCTCAAATCAAAGAATTGCATATTTTCATAATTACAATACATTTTTTTTTAATATTTCAGTATAAACATTCTGACAATGGGTACTGCCTTACCATTGCACTGTCAATCATCCACTGTCCAACTTTTGCCAAATTCAGCCGGACCAGCTGCCTGAGTGCCAGATGGTGTCTCAAAATCATCTGCAGAGTTTCCATTATAGTTGCCGAACATTCCATTTTTTAATGCAGTTCTTAGGTCATACTGCACAGATATGGCGAAATCAGTCTGTATATTTATGTTGAATCCAGAAATGGAAATGTTAAAAAATGTTTTCAGATTATTAACCTAGAACAAGCGGGGTAGAAAAGAAAAAGATTATATATATTTTTTTATGAAATCCATACTGATACATAAAATGACCAAAAAGTCTGTGGACCCACCACTTCAAATACTTGAATTCAGGTGTCTCCAGTTAGGGTACAGTTTAGTTACTACAAACACATTGTAGACAGTTTTGTTCTCTCAGCCTTTTGGTAACAGTTTGTTGAAAACCCTTTTCTGTTCCACCATGATTGTGCCCCTGTGTACAAAATCAGCTGCAAAAAGACATGGTTTGGCCAGTTTGGTGTAAAGGAAGTCAGGTCTTCTCAACCAACATCTCTATAAAGACATGGTTTGACCAGTTTGGTGTGGAGGAACTTAGGTGGTCTGCACAGATCCCTGACTTCAAACCTACGGAACATCTTTGGGATGAATTGGAATTAGTTAGGTCTTCTCAACCAACATCTCTATAAAGACATGGTTTGACCAGTTTGGTGTGCACAGATCCCTGACATCACTCCTAATGAACACTTTTGGGATGAACTAGTACCTTGTGAGACAGGGTTTTTCCTCCAAAATTAGTAGCTGATTTCACAAAAGGGCACAAATTCCCACAAACACCCTCCAAAATCTTATGAAAAGCATTCCCAGAAGAGGGAAGGCTCCACCCAACTGGCCACATCACTCATTTACAGGGCTCTGTGAATAGAAAACTACAAGGTCAAGAAGCCTTTGTGACCGTTGTAGTTCTCAATGAGCTACCACTGTTGAGTGCTGTGGTAGTTCATTGATGCTTCCTGTTAGTGTGTAACTGCTTGGACCATACGATGTATGACCACACCAAGCCTGCAAGAGCCCTGCAATGCACCCACAATGCACCCACAATCTGCTGATAGTGAATGCAATGCTTTTCAGGCTCCCAATAAAAAAACAAAAAAATAAATGCAATTTCTTTTACCTGCAAAATGATGTTTATTTACTTCTTTTTTTAAAAGGTGACCTTATCCTTTAACCTCTAGCCGCCCAGCCACCGCAGTTGTATTTTGGCAGAATTGCATGGGCAGGTGAATCTCCATCATAATACGTCGCTTGTTAAGGCGGCCACTAGGGGCACACGTGCGGTGGCAGCTCGCCCGCAGAGCCAATGCTAGTGCCCCGCGGTTTCGATGACCACGGGCTCCCATGATCGCTCGTAACACAGCGAGAATCGGGGTCAGTGTGTGTGTAAACACACAGATCCTGGTTCTCTGAGGGGAGAAGTGACAGATCGTCTGTTCATACGAAGTATGAACAGCAATCTGTGATCTCCCCTAGTCAGTCTCCTCCCTCCTTCAGTTAGAACACACACTAGGGAACACAATTGACTCCTTTAGTGTTAACCCCTTCACTGCCAGTGACATTTTTTGTAATCAATGCATTTTTATAGCACTGAGCCCTGTATTAATGCCAATGGTCCCAAAAATGTGTCAAAATTGTCCGATGTGTCCGCCATAATGTCGCAGTCAATATCGCAGATCGCCACCATTACTAGTAAAAAAAAATAATAAAAAAAATGCTATAAATCTATTCCCTATTTTGTAGACGCTAAAACTTTTGCGCAAACCAATCAATATACACTTATTGCAATTTTTATTACCAAAAATATGTAGAAGAATACATATTGGCCTAAACTTAGAAAAATTTGCTTTTTTTTAAAAAAAGATGGGGATATTTATTATAGAAAAAAGTACAAAATATTGTGTTTTTTTTTTTTCAAAATTGTTGATCTTTTTTTGTTTATAGCACAAAAAATAAAAACTGCAGAGATAATCAAATACCACTAAAAGAAAGCTCTATTTGTAGGAAAAAAAGAATGTCAATTTTGTTTGGGTACAACGTCGCACAACCGCGCAATTGTTAGTTAAAGAAATGCAGTGCTGAATCGCAAAAAGTGCTCTGGTCAGGAAGGGGGTAAAATCTTCGGGGGCTGAAGCGGTTAATGACCATGGTTTTGGAATGGGATATCCAACAAGCTCTTATGGGTGTGATGGTCGTGTTTCTGAAAACGTTTAGCCACATAGCGTGTATGCATGAGCATGGTCACTTACCTTTATAAGCATATTGTCATTAAGCTTTATAACAATATTTTGTGAAGGATCCGTGATCACAAGAGTTGGATTCATATTATTGGCGCTGCTTTGATTCTGGTTAATAATCTTGATACTAAGACCAGGAAGGTTGATGTCATTGTCGCTAGTCTTGGAGAGTGTGTAGGTACCAGGACCTTGGAATAAAAGATAGGTAATCCGTGCTTAGGAGAAAGATAATAAGGTGTGCAGCCTCCCCTTAGTGGACCCCCTAAGGAGCCAGCCGGTAAGTAATAAGGGATAATGGCGCTCCCTGTTATCAAAGAAAGAAGTAGGATATACAATTTATTCCAACACACTCAGTGAAAATGTGAATAAATAAAAGAATTATTGATTAATTACCACCAGTTGACTGTTCAATTAGTGGATCAATCCATACCACATTAATAACGTGACTAACCATGTGATACCAATGGTCAGTTATATAAAACAGACCAATACCTATAGGCCTGTGTGATCCAAAACACCCAATGTATGTGTGGATACCCCAGTTAGACACACAAACTGTATTGGCAATATAAATTAAGACCTGTGCATAATATCAATGTGACATACAGATAAATGAAATCATTCAATAATAGAAAATGTCCTGTGAGTCCATCACATATACGTGAAAAAAATTTGTGAAAAAAAACATAAACATAAATCCTCCAAAAATACGTGATCCAAAAAATATATGTAAGAAAAAATATATATATATATAAGAAAAAAATATATATATATACTGATGAAGTCACGTGACCGTGACGAACACGCGTCGGGAGTTCAGAGATACCGGAAGTGAGGTACGAGCTCGCTGCTCGTTTTTACATGCCTCTCTATGTACACCAAAATGTGAGTTCTTATTTGTTGAAATAAATTTACTTTTAAAAACTACTACACTATAGAGCATCCCTTTTACCTGTTTGTGAGGTACACACACTGACACCAGATCAATCAAGGGACACCCACTAGGAGACGCACCCACTTGGAACCAGAGGGAGATGCCATCCAGGGAGAGCAGAGGCCCTTTGGGAGGCAATATATGTACACACGCTGTTACCTTACAGCGGTAAAGTAAGGGGACATCTATACCATACCCCACAGAAGAACAGAAGTCACCTACTAATATTTTGCACTACTCGTTTTGAGAGTGACCACCAGCACCGATATCACTTCACCAGTTCCTGGATTGACAACCATTGTCACAACAGCTTGCACTGTAGCCCTAGCAGATAGAGGGTTCACTTCACGGACTGACATCACTTTATTATTATTTATCACCCATACTATACCGTTTTGTTGGCACTGAAGTATTTAATGCATAAAATAGATGTTTTATTTAAAGGAATTTATTTTTAAAAACGCATTTAACACACGTTTTTAATGCAATTTTTTGGAGCAATTTCATTGGAGCAATTTTATTTTACTTACACCATTTATTTAATGAACTTTTATGTATGAAGATATAATATTTATTGGATTTGGTTTATAGTGCTTTCACTTCATTTATTTATGCACACTATGCACTTTTAGTCATGGTAACATTTTAAGGTTATTGCCACTTGCCAGCGCAAGTAAACTCGTCCTCTTGAGCACTTTATATTTGCACTTATATATTCAGTCTCTTTAACTTAATATACAGCACAGCACTACCTCTCTATTTTACATATATATAAAATAGTAATTATGAAAAATTCAAACGTGTACAGAGTTCAATAAATGGTGACTGTAGTGGCTTCACTGCTGGAAATCTGGTGACGCGGTGCTGCCCGATATGGTCCCCCACTTACCAGACTTCACCACCCCTACAGGGGTAACAGGCACGAAATGGAGACCCGTGGGTGGTCTGTCAGATGGCTCTGTATCAGGTCCCAGAAACGATATCCAAATCCTAGGTTCTTGCAGGGGGAATCGCATTCAGTACCCTCGGGATCCATTTGCTGATATGCAGCATCAGCACTCCACCAGCCTCAGCACTCAGAACATATGGCCCTCCACATCGGGAGAAAAGAAAAATGGGGGTCTTATAGCGTATTTAGATGTACAATAAATAACAAGTGTCACGGAATAAATAATTGAATGAAACAATTACATGCATCCAACCTGTACCAATATTGTAGCAGCGCTTAGGTATCAGAAAAAACTGATCAGGTGGAAAGAATATCACTTAATAAATACATAAATAAAATAGATCAATAACTGGATCTAGATATATGTATCAATAAATAAATAAATAATCAATAGTAAATAATCAATAATAAATAGGGGGTAAAAAAAGATCGATCAATGAGTAAATAAATAAATAAATTAATAAATTAATCAATTAATCTATTGATCGGTATTAACAGAGAGTCCATTAATCACACGGTGACTAATAAATTAATTAATAAATTAAAGTCCCGCTTTCTCCATGATGAGGTAATAAAGGTGATATTGCAAGCTCAGTATTCGATGTGTCGCAGAAAAAAACTGATTAGTCCATCCACCAGTGTACTCCACCACGTGATACAAGGTTCCCCTTTGGGGATGCACTCACCAGAGCTACAAAGAATATGGGCATATATACACTCTCATCAGGATCCTGTGTCTCTCTCTACCGAAGTCCTCCAATTCTCCTCCACAGCCTCCTATTCAATAGCTCACCATTGGCAGGTAGACCATATGTAGAAAAAAATTGCACCACATAGTGTGACTCTGCTTAAACCATTTATTACCCCCCGATCAGTTGGAATAAGGCACCCCTTAGTAAAATATGCGTACCACATAAATAAATCAAATCAGCATGTAAGTAGGATAAATGTAAAGCACTCTGCCTGTGTACGCCTTCCGGATCCTTTTTCAGCTGATTTCCGCTATGAAGAGCGGTGTTTCCAGCGTCCTAGGATGCTTCCTGATCGGTGGACCGCAGGCTGGAGCGCAAACGTCACTTCCTTGGTTCTCTAGTCAACGTCCCTGACGCACGTTTCGTCCTGTCGGACTTCCTCACGAGGGCGTATATATAAAAACAAAAAGCTTTTATTCCAATAAAAAATATAATAATAAAAACAAAATGTGACAAAGCACAGGCAAGCCCAGGAATAGCTAAAAGCCTGGTGGTTTGCGCTAATACAAAAGGCTACAGGGAAGCCGCTCTGCAGCGTGCGCTCCAGATGTGTTCCACGCCTCCTGTGCCGTACCGGAAGTGATGTAAGCGCACCTTACGCGCTTTGTCATGTGACTTTATCAAAGGCGACGCCATCTTACTACACCTCGCAGTATTTAAAGCAAGCGGAGATACATGACACTCCCCGTGTTAAAAACTATTGGGATAGCTAGCCTATCAGAACCTGTCCACAAATGCGGACATTCCTCCCCCTATATACTCATCCTCCTATGAGAATGGTCAGCGGGGCAAGGTATTTGTAAAGATAAAGGCCTCCACGGCTGACAGCAAGGTTGCCATATTAACCCAGCTAATGGTGTCAATAGTAGAATCTCGTATCTCCGCTTGTTTTTTACAATCACTAAGGACCCATAATACTATAAATGAATGGATAGAAGATGATAAACAGCTGAATTTCAAACTTGGATGATAATTTCCATTCATGCTTGTGCTCAGTGGTGAGCGATGGGATAACCTCCACTGCTCACCTATACTCCGCAGCCAAAAAGCCAAACCCGGCTCTTACCCTGTAAAACTAATTAAGGGAGGGCTGTTCATTCATTCAAGACAAGAGTCAGGTAGGACCAGTAGATATAATGTCATAGTTCACCATAGGTTAGAACCAGGTAATTGTGGGAAAAAATTTTACATTATAAGGCAGGCTAAATTAAATAAAAAATATAAAAATATATAAAAGAGAAAGGGAATTTAAATAAAAATATAGGTTACTGCCCAGAAATATATGCATTAACCATTCTACACTAAGGTTAATTTCCAAGGACCAAGAAAACCCAAAGAATATATGTGAGAAACACAGGGGTATACATCTCCAACCGATACTAATGTGGGCATTCCATCCCCATTCTAACTATTATGAAATTCGGTTTATAAGCCTCACTGGAAATGGGTAACTCATATATTCCACCCATTATATATGTGGAAAAAAGAAGGGAGGGGGGCACCCACCATACCATATTCCATACCCATCACTGGTAGATACCAGTGAGGCCCATGTACCAGGTCGAGAAAATAACAGCGGGAAATTTAAGGTATGCAGGGGGATTAACAATATCAGAAAAAAAGCTGCGCTGTGTACTTAACTATAAATGAAAAAAATTGAAAAATAATACTATCATAATAATGTTCAATAAAGTCCATATAAAAATCCAATAGTGACTGAGTGACTTGTATGAATTAGTAACGTAAAGTCCAAAAAAACATGAGTGACTTGTGTGAATTGATAACACCAACGCTGTGATCCACCACCATACGGATAATGTGCTTACCAGAGGCAAGCTATAAAAAGCTTGTAGAGTATTGATATCCTGATGTCGAATCCGCAGCGGGACTTCCACAATCCAACTCCACACTTCCACTAAATAGTGACCAATATCGGACTATGTGTATTGAAATGGATCAACCGGAATACACTTATGGGGTAATTCAAACTGGATGACTCCTTTCCACAGCTTAATACAGGGAATCTCAAGAGGTCCCAGAACCGAAGACCACATATCAACCCTCAATAAAAATCATAGAAAAAGAGGAGACACTCCCATAGTGTGAATCCGTTATAAAAGTTTAATCAAAGAAAAAGAAAAAAGTTATACTTACACAATGGCAGTACAAACATACATATCAATTAAAAGCAATAGTAACTTTGCCGGCCGGCTAGCAATTACCCAATCATGGCAGGTCGCAATGACGTCAGCGCGTCAACCTCCCTACGCACGTTTCGTCTACTGGCGTCGTCTGGGGAACGGGCGACGTACTGACTCATCGCAAATTTATAGACACTGAAGCAACCAGGCCTCAGTATGAGCCCTCAATGGCGGATTTAATGTTGTCACAGAGTATGAATCGTAAAATATAATCAAAAGAATTAAATAGGGGCAATAATCTAAAAAATAATAATAATAAAAAAAAATAACTATAAAATGTACAAAAATAAAAAATGGACTAAACCTATCGTAAATAGTCACAGTGTCATGATCTTACATACTGTGAATATAAATGTGCACATACAACAACACGCATCATATCGCATTTGGAAAGCATATTATATGTATATTTCTATATGGGAGAAAATCAACGGTGGAAAAAATTCATTATCACATAAAAATGAATAAGATAGAATCCGCCATTGAGGCCTCACACCAGACATAGGTTTAGGCCATAATACACACACCATACAGAGAGGTCATTATATTAACAACATGTCAGACAAAAAAGAAAAAAAACTTAAAATGCACAAAAAAGATCCAAAAATGGATAGGGTTGGTGTTAACACTATGAATTGTCAATGAACGCATTAACGTCAATATCTACATTCAACCCAAAAGGGGTGTAGCTCTTGATTTTGTGTATCCAAGACATTTCCAATCTGGAGATGCCAGGGACTAACGAGCCCCCCCTCCACTGTGGGACATATTTGTCGATCCCCAAAAAAAATGTTTTTGTTGGATCTTTACCATGGGCCTCCAAATAATGTCTCGACACTGGATGTTTAGGGAACCCACTCAGAATGTTAGTGACATGCTCATTTAGCCTAACCTTAAGGGGTGCTTAGTCCTGCCCACATATTGAAGCCCACATGGGCATTGGAGCAGGTAGACGACCCCTTTGGTGGAGCATGTAATAAACGGTCTGATTTCAAATTCCAGTCTAGATCTAGTTGACAGAAACTTGTGTGTCCTCCTATGCTCACACCCACTGAGTGAGCAGATCCTGCATTTCCTGCACTGGTAAAAGCCAGTTAAATTTTCAAAGAAACCTTTTTAGATAGTAGGTGGGTCTAGGATATTGGGGGCTATCCTGCATTTCAAAGAGGGGACACCTCTGTACACTATTTGGGGTCTGTGGGGGAGGACTGTATTAAGAGTCTAATCATTGGTAAGAACATGCCAATGCTTTTTAATCATCCGTCCCACATTCCTATGCTGAATAGAATAACCTGTAATAAAAGGAACCATAACATTTCCCCTATCTTTAGGTGGTTTCTCTTTAAGAAGATCCCCTCTATTCATTAAAACCACCTCATCAAGAGTGGTTTTTAAGGAAGCTATTGTATAACCCTTTTAAAGGAATCGTTCGGTGAGTATCTCAACTTCCTTCCTTTCCTTCCTTTTTAGCCGTAAATACTGGCTTTTTGGTACTGACTTCAGCCAGGCCTCGTAATGGCTGCTACCGATAGGGATATATGAATTATGATCTGTACCTTTAAAGTGGGTGGCAGTAGTGAATTTACCTATATCCACCCCAATTCTTAGGTCCAAAAAATTGATGGTGGTCTGACTGGCTTTGTAATTCAAAAAAATACCCCTATCATTGATATTGAGATCTCCAAGAAAAACGTCCAAGTCTTCTTTATCGCCATCCCACAGGAGAAGGATGTCGTATATATACCTAGCCCACAGGACCACCTGGAGTCTCTGTTGGGCATAGACGACATCCTCCTTCCAGAGGGCCATAAAGAGGTTCGCCAAGCTGGGGGCATACTTAGCCCCCATGGTGACTCCCCTATCCTGTTTGTAGAAAACTCCTCCGAACCAGAAATAGCTACATGACGCAGCAAATCTGAGTAATTTCATGATAAAGAAGACTTGTTCATCGAACAGGCCGGAATCTCTTCAGAGAAAATATTCAACGGCCAAAAATCCCAAGTGATGTGGTATTATGGTATATAGCGACGTCACGTCAGCTGTCACTAGCCAAAGTCCAGGTTTAGGGGTAAGTTGGCCCAATAAATTGATGACAGAACAGGAATCTTTGATGTAGGACGACATATTCCTAACAAGCGGTTGGAGATAATAATCTATATACCTGCCCACCCGGGACGTGACAGAGTCTATGCCACTGACTATGGGACGCTCCGGGGGGCAGGTAGGATGCTTGTGTATTTTTGGTAGATAATATATTGTGGGTGTGCGTGGTGATTTTGGGACCAAATAAAGTTGTTCCTTTTTGTTAAGTACCCCACTATCAAACCCACTTTGTACCAACGTCTGCAACTCAGTCAAATACTGGAACTTGGGATCAGACCGTAAGGGTGTGTATGTGTCAGAATCCCCTATAATTCTACACATCTCATCGAGATAATCCTTCTTGTCAAGAATAATAATCCCGCCCCCCTTGTCCCTCTACCTCCACGTCGTTCTCATGGATTTGGTAATAATACTGGGGGTGGTAGGGGCCATGGTAATACCCATAGTGGTGTTGGCTATGATTTTCCTCCCCCCCTAACAACGGAGCATTTGATCAGTTGAATTATAATCACAAACCTATTGGGGGAAGTGCTTTTCCACACAGTTTTAATATCTTCCCACCCAGATAATATATTATCTACCAAAAATACACAAGCATCCTACCTGCCCCCAAGGGCGTCCCATAGTCAGTGGCATAGACTCTGCCACGTCCCGGGTGGGCAGGTATATCGATAATTATCTCCAACCGCTTGTTAGGAATATGCCGTCCTACATCAAAGATTCCGTTCTGTCATCAATTTATTGGGCCAACTTACCCCTAAACCTGGACTTTGGCTAGAGACAGCCGACGTGACGTCGCTATATACCATAATACCACATCACTTGGGATTTTTGGCCGTTGAATATTTTCTCAGACGAGATTCCAGCCTGTTCGATGAACAAGTCTTCTTTATCATGCAATTACTCAGATTTGCTGCATCACGTAGCTATTTCTGGTTCGGAGGAGTTTTCTACAAACAGGATAGGGGAGTCGCCATGGGGGCTAAGTATGCCCCCAGCTTGGTGAACCTCTTTATGGTCCTCGGGAAGGAGGATGTCGTCTATGCCCAACAGAGACCCCAGGTGGTCCTGTGGGCTAGGTATATAGACGACATCCTCCTCCTGTGGGATGGCGATAAAGAAGAAAAAAATCAAGAATTGAAAAAATTATATCAGTTCCCCATGAGGATAGGATCATCAACACTGTCATTGGGGTGAGCATCCCACCTCAATCTTCTTGGGGTAATTTTTTCACTGATATAAGTCTCAAGGGTGGCGATATCCCACCATACCCTTAACTGTTTTTCCATAGTGTGTTTGAGCTGCTTCATAAGTCCTTGCATATCCTGTGTGTTGGTAACCTGCTCTTGGCTGAAAACACCCCCAGGTCAATATTAGACATTCGGATGCATCCAAATTACCAAATTACAATACTAACGAATTTAACTGAATCCGACTCAAATTCGAAAATAAATTCAAATCGAATTAGAAAAAATATAAATCGATTTCTAAAAAAAGAATACAATAAAATAGAATATAAAAATAAAAACCAATAGAATAGAAATAAAAGAATAGTAGAGAATAGAATAGAATAGAATAGAATGTAATAAAATACAATAGAATATGACCGTCAATATTTTTTTTATTCTATTCTTTTCTATTGTTTTTCTATTCTATTCTAATCTTTTCTATTCGAATTTGAATTCATTCTATATGAATTTCGAATTTCAGAAGATAGTTACATGTATAAATATTTCGTATAGAATGAATTCAAATTCGAATAGAAAAGATTAGAATAGAAACAGAAAATAGACTAGAACAGAATAAAATAAAATATAATAATATAATTATATATATATATATATATATATAATATTCTATTGTTTTTCTATTCTAATCTTTTCTATTCGAATTTGAATTCATTCTATACTAAATTCGAATTTCGGAAGATGGTTATATATATATATATATATATATATATATATATATATATATATATATATATATATATATATATATATATATATATATATATATATATATATATACACATATATATACATACATATAAATAACCATTTTCCAAAATTCGAATTTCATATAGAATAAAATCGAATTTGAATAGAAAATATTCTAAAATAATAGAAAACAATATCATAAAAAAAACAATAGAACAAAAAAAAAAAAAAAATTATATATATATATATATATATATATGTTCCAACACTGAAATTTCGTATAGAATTAATTTGAATTCCAATTAGAAAAGATTAGAATATAAATAGAAAATAGACTAGAAAAACAATAGAACAGAATAGAATAAAATATAATATATATTGTATTGTATTCTATTCTGTTCTATTGTTTTTCTATTCGATTCTTTCCAATATTTCCTATTCTATTATAATCTTTTCGATTCGAATTTGAATTCATTCTATACGAAATTCAAATTTTGGAATATGGTTTTATAAATATATAAAATACTGTGTGATGTCATCACCTCCCCCCCTCCTCCATCTATAGAGAGACAATCACCTCCATACACCATCCAATCAGAGCTCAGCATCTCCATCCATCCCCCCACACTCACTAATACCCCTCACATTATTGTAGCACATCTCCTGTAGTCTATTAATAGCTATTTCATTTTTTCTTTTTTTGCAGATTACGATCCATGACATTTTGTGACCCGACTTTGGGGCCACGTATCTCAGGGCCACTTATAGCTAGAAACACAGTAGAACTAGCACTACAACATCTCCAAATTTGTTGAAATAGCATCAACATGATTCAAAATTATTTCAACTGCATTTGAAACTATTTCAATTGGATTCGAAAATATTTTGCAACCCGAAGTTGGGTCCACGTATCTCGGGGTTACTTGGTGATAGAAACCCCAAATTTGGGGTTATTGTTTTTCTAGTCTATTTTCTATTTTATTATAATCTTTTCTATCCAAAGTTAAAATTAATTAATTAAAAAATTTGAATTCATACTATTCGAAATTCGAATTTATTCTATTCGAAATTCGAATTTCAGAAGATGGTTTTATATTCTTTCTATTTTAATCTATTAAATTATATATATTTTTTCTTTTTTTTTCTATTCTGTTCTAATCTTTTCTATTTGAATTATACATTTTGGAAGATGGTTATTTACTTATATACATCTGTCACATAAAAAAAAGATGTGAAATGGCTGTCACGGATGTCGATCGCAAGGCAAGTACATATGCTGTATGTCATTATCCACTTCCCACAACACCTGCCACAAGTGCCACGACACCTGCCACGAGTGCCACGTGACCAGCCACGAGTGCCACATGACCTGCCACGTGACCAAGTTGTGGATTGTCCACTTGCCACGTCACCTGCCACAAGTTATGGGGTTCCTAACACCAAGTGACCCCCAGATATGGGTGATATGTCAAGTACTTTCTGCAGCATAGAATGACATTTTGTGACCCGAATTTGGGGCCACGTATCTCGGGGCCACTTATAGCTATAAACCCCAAATTTGGTATGAAAACACAGTAGAACTAGTATTACAACATCTCCAAATTTGATGAAATAGTATCAACATGATTCAAAATTATTTCAACTGCATTTGAAACTATTTCAACCGGATTCGAAAATATTTTGAGACCCAACTTTGGGTCCACGTATCTCGGGGGTTACTTGGTGATATTGTAGTGCTAGTTTTAATGTGTTTGTATACCAAATTTAGGGTTTCTAGCTATAAGTGGCCCCGAGATACGTGGCCCCAAAGTCGGGTCGCAAAATTTCATTCTCTGCTGCAGAAAAGTACTTGACAAATCGCCCATATCTGGGGGTCACTTGGTGCTAGGAACCCCATAACTTGTGGCAGGTGACGTGGCAAGTGGACAATCCACAACTTGGTCACGTGGCAGGTCACGTGGCACTCTTGTCCAGTCACGTGGCACTCGTGACAGGTCATGTGGCACTCGGACAATTACATACAGCATATGTACGTGCCTTGCGATCGACATCTGTGACAGCCATTTCACATCTTTTTTTTATGTGACAGATGTATATACTGTAAGTAACTAACCATCTTCCAAAGTTTATAATTCAAATAGAAAAGATTAGAACACAATAGAAAAAATATATAATTTAATAGAATAAAATAGAAAGAATATACAACCATCTTCTGAAATTCGAATTTCAAATAGAATAAATTCGAATTTCGAATAGTATGAATTAAAAAATTTTAATTAATTAATTTTAACTTTGGATAGTGTAATGGAAATTTGTAAGTTCTGTATATAATTGTATTCTATTTTGTATGTATTGCACACTGCCCTCACTGTGCACACGGCACTAATAATGTTTTCAGTACATGTTTACATTCTTTCAAGTCCTGATTAGAATAAGCCTGCCTATGATACGCCCCTTGTTACCATAAACATACAATTGTAATATTAATGTGATACTTACGTAATCATGTGTATAAAAACCTTCAATTGCGTCATAATAAAGCAGAACGGTTATTTGGAAAGATGCTGAGCATATCTTTTGTGTCTGTTCCCTACTGCAGTAGTTATTATTAATTTGGAACCACTAATCAATATGAGGATAGGAGTTGCCTATCTATAAATTCCCATGTCAGGTGGCGAGCTTTGCCTAGGAGGGATTAAAAGGTGACCCTGAGTATCCGAAACGAGAAGCTTGAGACGATCCGGGAATTTCTGATAATCAGCCGGCTGAGCTAAGCCTTTTTGCTTACATTTGAGTTATCAGACTTCCTTGATCGGTAAGGCATTTTCGGGACAAAGGGTACCTATTTTACTCCCCTTAATCGAACTGTATTGATAGGTGGTTATATGTTATGTTGTCACTGTCTACTGTCCATCAGAGTGTTATAGATAAGAAAGGGAAGAATAGTGCTGTTCACAGGTATATGTAGTACATCTGCTAGAGAAAGTAGTTTAGAGGCAAGAGGGTATAGGCACATGTAGAGAAAACTGGTCAGTCATTATGGGCATTAAATTAAGTAAGGGAATGAAGGGTAAGAGACCCTCAAAAATGCCCAGCGCAAGAGGAGCGCTATAGATGAACCGAAGGTGCGGTTCCGCCTATACTGAGCCCCTAGATTAATGGTTAAAGTGGACATGGATCCACAATGGGTAACTGGGTTACCACCGAAGTCCACAGGGACTAAGAATAATGCAGAGTACACAGCTAGAGAAACAGCTATCTATGTGAGCAGGATGAATCAAGGGTGACAATTAACACTAGGCAGAAAGGGATATTTTCATGTTAAGTTGTGGGATGAATTTGGGGTCAGGCACTACAACTAGTAAAGTCAAGAAACAGAGAAATGAGAGTTAAAACAGAATATTTTATATGTTGTCAGAGAGGGAAGATGGGATGGGCACTATGGCTGCCCGTCTGATCATAGAAGCTACAGTATGTGAAGTATGGTATTACAATACATTGGATGCAAAGGATATCAGAACAAAATAGGAAAGCACAAATTTATCAAGGAAGTATTTAAAAGAGTTAAAAGAAAGTGAGAGAATGAGAATGTGTTGTGTACAAATGGCAAAACTGTAAGCGATTTTAGAGAGATATTTGTGTATGTGTGTGAATGCTGGAACCTGTAGTTCTATCGCTTGTGTGTGTCATGTACGCAGATGTGACCCCTCCTTTGTGCTCTCCTGAAAGAATGTAGCTGGGATGAGAGGTTGGTGATAAGCTGGAAGGACACCATGCCAATTTCTGTTTTTTAGACAAAACATTTATAACTTTATGTGCCGGTTTAACGAATCTAATGATAAACAATGTGATCACAATTATTTTTGAATCTGTTTTCCAAACATGGTAAAATGAAGGTTACATTTAACCGTGTATTACACAAATTGAATATCCTTTGATAGTGGAAACAGTGCATTTAATAGGGAATTAAGTAAAATTAAGTAATATGTCCCCCTTTAACCGCTTCCCGACCGCCTCATGTAGATATACGTCAACAGGATGGCACGGGCAGGCAAAAGCACGTACGGGTACGTCCCCTTTAATTTGCCTGCCGGGGGGGCGCGCGCGCCGCCAGCGGCGCGCGCGACCCGGTCGGGAGCTCCGTGACCACGGCCACGGGACCAGCGGACCCGATGGCCGCTGGTATCCCGCAATCGGGTTACGGAGCTGAAGAACGGGGAGAGGTTTGTGTAAACAAACCTCTCCCCGCGCTTCCTACACTGACTGTCAGTGATCGGCGGTTCCCTGTCATCGGGAACGCCAATCAATGACGTCAGACGTACAGCCACGCCCCCCTACTGTAAAAAAAAACACAACACGTCACACTGACTCCTCCCCGCCCCCTAGTGGTTAACCCCTTCACTACAACTGTCATTTACATAGGAATCAGTGCTATTTAAATAGCACTGATTTCTGTATAAATGACAAATGTCCCAAAAATGTGTCAAAAATGTCCGATGTGTCCGCCATAATGTCGCAGTCACAATAAAAATCGCTGATCGCCGCCATTACTAATAAAAAAAAAAATATTAATAAAAATGCTATAAAACTATCCCCTATTTTGTAAACGCTATAACTTTTGCGCAAACTAATCAATAATCGCTAATTGCGATTTTTTTTTTTTTTACCAAAAATATGTAGAAGAATACGTATCGGCCTAAACTGAGGAAAAAAAATGTTTTTTTATATATTTTTTGGGGATATTTATTATAGCAAAAAGTAAAAAATATTGCATTTTTTTCAAAATTGTCGCTCTATTTTTGTTTATAGTGCAAAAAATAAAAACCGCAGGGGCGATCAAATACCACCAAAGGAAAGCTCTATTTGTGGGAAAAAAAGGACGCCAATTTTGTTTGGGAGCCACGTCGCACGACCGTGCAATTGTCAGTTAAAGCGACGCAGTGCCGAATCGCAAAAAGGGGCCTGGTCCTTTGGCTGCCAATTGGTCCAGGGCTGAAGTGGTTAAGGAACGTTATCTGTGGATATACATTAGGGTGCGATATTGAAATTATCATTTGAGTATTAATTTCTAATATGAGTTTAACAATTTTATTAATAATATAGATATATTTGAAACTGGTTTAGACAACCTTTGATTGGAAATGAAATCCAGGTTAATGGGGAATTGATAAAAATGGGATTAGTTTAGATTAAGATAACAATTTTGTAATTTTACATTTATTGAGTGGAAAGAAAAAAGATAATGATGAGGTTGTTAATTGGAATGCAGCCGCCATAATGTTTAACAAAGCCAAGATGGATGGGATACATAAGAAGTTTTTCTACAAAAATGAAATCTAAAGGTCTTATAATAAATTGATGTGCGGTCCATGATGTGAGAGTAATAATAAATAATATTTAAATATGACAGACCCATCACATCAAGTCCACACACCCTGTTAGGATAGATCCCACCTGCAGCCAGTTGTTTTATAGTTGGCTGGGCGCTTTGTTTGTTTTTATTTATTTTTATTTTTGAATCCAAAGCAGAATGTGTGGATTGTGAAATGATATGCCCCTTTTCCTTGTAAGTACAGTGGGTATAAGCAGAAGAATATTTTGGATTTATGGACATCTCTCCATGACTGCAGGGTATTGTTATCATTTATTATAATATTGCCAGGAAAAAGTTGTCTTTTTGAAACATGAACCTGGAGTTCTTACACAAACAGCATGATAGAAAACAAGACATTGTTACATATTTATGCAAGCTGGACCCAGTAATGAGGGGTTCACCCCGATATACAGAGCTGTACCTTTATGCAAAGGTGCTATTAGACAAAGTTAGACATTATTTTGGTCAAATATTTAATTTTTAATGGTCCGACATTCTGCACAGCAAATATACAGCTAAACTAGATGTTTGTCTAATGAAAGGTTTAAAATATGAGTTTGTTTTGTTTGTTTATGTACAAATCCAACAATGAAAAATGGGTAGATTTGAATCCAGCCACCTTATTGCCCCTATTGGAAGAGGCTGGAGACAAAGGAAACCACATGTGTTAAATTGATGATGTAGGAATCAGCTGCTGTGAGCCCAGTGCAGGACACACTCCCTGAAGACCCAGATATTTAATATTTTGTAGAGTTATTCCCGGTTTTATACTGAGTATGCAGTTTATCACCCAGAAGGAGTCATTGGATCCTTTTTCCCCAGCTCAAGAAGCAGAGCTCCATGTTTTAGCAAAGCCTGTGAGCTATAAAAAGAGTGTATATTTGTATAGATAGTAGAGAATTAGAGAGCTTTTGGTTCCATTTGAAGGGCCAGAAGTTTGTTTTTATTTCGGCAGGTAAACCAATCAAGCATACTAAGTTAATTTGATCGGCTGTTTTCAGCCTTCCAGGTTCTTGCTGAGGTAGCCATACTAACATTAAAACTCACACATGGAAGCAGACCGACTAAGGATGCTGCATTTACAGCCCCGGACACTTGCTGGGTCTGTGCAACTCACAGATTCCACCCTAGTTCTGGCCCAGTATAGCTGGGATTAATAATTCAACTTTAAGGACCCCAGAACGAGAAGAACAAGTGGTCCACAGTGGGCAACTTCTTATGAAACAGGATTTTGGAAAAGGTGATCATTTATGTCTGACAGACACTCTTTTCCCTCCAGCTTGACACATGGACCGTGTCATCAGTCACAAGCAGTTGTGGCTGCCTTAGTAAATGAGCGTGGGATAGAGCCAGGGTTCACCACAGTTGTTTTTATAACATACCACTTCTTGTTTTACCTGTTACCAAAGGTGTTACCAAAAGCTGAACATCCCTTCCAGAGATTACAAAAAGATATATCCAGGATCTTATGAGTATGCATTTTGTCTGCATGGACATGTTTTTTGGATATCCAGTGGCCAATGCTACTGCAAAGGCCACAGTAAAAAGTGTTATCAGAAGTAGTTTTTAAGTACAGAGTACCAGAATCTACAGAGAGTAACAGAGGAAATCATTTTTATAGGAGAGTCCTTACTAGAAGTTTTGAGGTTTTATTTTTACACTCCCTACTGTCTACAATGTAGCGGACAAAGTAGAGTAAGAAACTAGAAAACTTTTGCCAGAGTGTTTTCTTATAATTTATTAAGCCCCTAAGGGGATGTTGGACTCTTTCCCTATGGGATTTGGTTTGGGAGTGTGTTACTCACTTGCTTATATTTTGTCTGAGCAGCTGAAGTCCTCCATTTGGATCTCACAGATAATGTTGCTGATCTTTTAAAGGTTTTTGACAAACTCATTTATATGTTTTCTCCCCAATTCCAGATCCTAAAAGTTTGGAAGGATCTAAAACTAAAGCCAGGTGACTTGTGGATTGTTAAGAGACATTTATATATAAGGAAATGTTTGCAGACTCA
Source organism: Lithobates sylvaticus (assembly GCA_028564925.1). Classification (NCBI taxonomy): domain Eukaryota; kingdom Metazoa; phylum Chordata; class Amphibia; order Anura; family Ranidae; genus Lithobates; species Lithobates sylvaticus. Next base: position 39,881,361 of record CM053035.1, on the reverse strand, counting down.
ATACAGCATCTATTTCATGTACAGTTTTGCAAATCTTGAAGGAAAAGTCACCTGGATCCACACCAGACACTGCAAAAATGACTAAATTAAAGAAATCTCTGTGTTTGATTTGTTTCCCTTTTGCAATCACAGTCTAGGGTACTTTTTGATTCAATTACTTTAATTGTAAGGGATATATATTTGAAAAGTAGTTTATCCATGTTGAAGTCATATTTGTCTTTTGTACCTATTCCATTTTATGTAGAATTGTCTGTGTTTACATTTGCTGATAAGTCAGCATACCAACAATTAAGCTAGAAGGCCATTCTGGCCACAGGAGTGTACAGCCAGTACTCTGTAAATATGTCTTATCAATAATTTGTTTTTCACAATGAAAAGTAATTTTGTAATGAAAAAAGTTGTTCAGCTATTATTTTCTCCACAATGGAGTTTTTGCCTCTTTGGCCAGGACTACCTCCACCTAAGCGTGTGGAGGTTCCAGGTTAAAGGTGATAGCAGGTATGGTTAGTGATCAAAATATTGATCAAAAGAGAGGAGACTGTAATGGAAATTTGTAAGTTCTGTATATAATTGTATTCTATTTTGTATGTATTGCACACTGCCCTCACTGTGCACATGGCACTAATAATGTTTTCAGTACATGTTTACATTCTTTCAAGTCCTGATTAGAATAAGCCTGCCTATGATATGCCCCTTGTTACCATAAACGTACAATTTTAATATTAATAATGTGTATAAAAACCTTCAATTGCGTCATAATAAAGCAGAACGGTTATTTGGAAAGATGCTGAGCATATCTTTTGTGTCTGTTCCCTACTGCAGTAGTTATTATTAATTTGGAACCACTAATCAATATGAGGACAGGAGTTGCCTATCTATAAATTCCCATGTCAATAGAAAAGATTATAATAAAATAGAAAATAGACTAGAAAAACAATAGAACAGTATAGAATATATTATATTTTATTCTATTCTGTTCTATTGTTTTTCTAGTCTATTCTTTTATATTCTATTAAAATCTTTTATGTTAAAATGGAAATCATTATATACTAAATTAGAATTTCGGAAGATGGATATATATATATATTTTTTTCCAACATTCGAATTTCGTATAGAATGAATTTGAATTTGAATAGAAAAGATTAGAATAGAAATAGAGCATAGACAAAACAATAGAACAGAATAGAATATAGATACTATTTCATTATTCATTTTTTTACCAGATTACTATTTGTTTCCATAAGATCTCCTGCAGACTATTAGCATCTATTAAAGTGGAAGTAAACCCCCCTATCGTTTTCAGCCAAGAAAGCTGCCATCTTTGCCTCTGTTTAATCTTCAACTGCCAGATTGCTGCACATGTGATCCGTTATGACACCAGCCATTGGATGGTTTGACTCTTTGGTTGAGAGCACAGCCAATGTGCAGTTAGCATTCACGGCATGCCTTTTTTTTAGACTGTTAAATCGATGGGTTTACTTCCGCTTTAAATTTTTTTGCAGATCTCCTGCAGACTATTAGTATCTATTTTGTTTTCTCACCAGATCTCCTGCAGACTATTAGCATCTATTTTTTTTTAGCAAATCTCCTGTAGACTATTAACAGCCATTTCACTTCTTCATTATTTTTGCAGATCTCCTGCAGACTGTTAGAATCAATTTCATTTTTTTTCAAAGTCGGGTCGCAAAATATTTTCGAATCCGCTTGAAATAGTATCAACATGATTCGAAATTATTTCAACCACATTTGAAACTATTTCAATGGCATTTGAAACTATTTCAACCGAATTCGAAAATATTTTGTGACCCAACTTTGGGTCCACATATCTCGGGGTTACTTGGTGATAGAAACCCCAAATGGATTGGAGATATTGTAGTGCCAGTTTTGGGGTTTCTATCACTAAGTGACCCCGAGATACGTGGACCCAAAGTCGGGTCGCAAAATGTCAAGCACTTTTCTGCAGCAGAGAATGACATTTTGCGAACCGACTTTGGGGCCACATATCTCGGGGCCACTTGTAGCTAGAAACCCACATTTTGGTATGCAAACACAGTAAAACTAGCACTACAACATCTCCAAATTTGTTGAAATAGTATCAACATGATTCAAAATTATTTCAACTGCATTTGAAACTATTTCAACTGCATTTGAAACTATTTCAACCGGATTCGAAAATATTTTGACCCTGAGATACGTGGACCCAAAGTCGGGTCGCAAAATATTTTCGAATTCGGTTGAAATAGTTTCAAATGCCATTGAAATAGTTTCAAATACGGTTGAAATAATTTCGAATCATGTTGATACTATTTTCGAATCCGGTTAAAAAAAGTTACAAATGCGGTTGAAATTATTTCGAATCATGTTGAAATTATTTCGAATCCAGTAGAAATATTTTCAAATTCGGTTGAAATATTTTCGAATGCGACCGATTTTCGAATTCGGTGGAAAACGAAACGAAATCCGAAAATGAATTTAACGAATCTAACTAAACAAAGTTAACGAATTAAAACAAAACAAAACAAATTTTTTCCTTTTGCACATGTCTAGTCAATATATGTTGGTCATACAGCCAAAGATGTCCATAGCTGGAGAAGGAAATCACACCCTGAGGTGATCATAAAAAATAAAAGATAGGTAATCCGCGCTTAGGAGAAAGAAAATAAGGTGTGCAGCCTCCCGTGAGTGGACCCCCTAAGGAGCCAGCTGGTAAGTAGTGGTGGAGTGCTGATGCTGCATATCAGCAAATGGATCCCGAGGGTACTGAATGCGATTCCCCTGCAAGAACCTAGGATTTGGATATCGTTTCTGGGACCTGACACAGAGCCATCTGATGGACCACCCACGGGTTTCCATTTCGTGTCTGTTACCCCTGTAGGGGTGGTGAAGTCTGGTGAGTGGAGGACCATATGGGGCAGCACCAAGTCATCTGATTTCCAGCAGTGAAGCCACTACAGTCACCATTTATTGAACTGTACACGTTTGAATTTTTCATAATTACTATTTTACATATATTTTTTTTATTATATATATATTTTTTTTTATTATATATATATTTTTTTTCTTACATATATTTTTTGGATCGCATATTTTTGGAGGAATTATGTTTATGTTTTTTTTTCACAATTTTTTTTCATGTATATGTGATGGACTCACAGGACATTTTCTATTATTGAATGATTTCATTTATCTGTATGTCACATTGATATTATGCACAGGTCTTAATTTATATTCCCAATCCAGTTTGTGTGTCTAACTGGGGTATCCACACATACATTGGGTGTTTTGGATCACACAGGCCTATAGGTATTGGTCTGTTTTATATAACTGACCATTGGTATCACATGGTTAGTCACGTTATTAATGTGGTATGGATTGATCCACTAATTGATCAGTCAACTGATGGTAATTAATCAATAATTTTTTTATTTATTCACATTTTCACTGAGTGTGTTGGAATATATTGTATATCCTACTTTTCTTTGATAACAGGGAGACCCATTATCACTTATACTTCATATTTTACTTACCAGAACCTTGGAAGTCAGAAGTTTTGCCATCAAAGGTCTTAAAGTGAGAAGGATTACTGGATACTTTACTAGTGGCTTCTGAGTCCTGCAGTGCTCCAGGTACACATAGAACTTTACCACAGAAAAAATTGATAGTGAGATTGAGGGTAAACCATAGACCATCATCACTTGCCTGAAGTTCTGTTAAAAAAGCATTTTTATACTTAGTTATAAAACCGTTTGTAATTTTTCATAGACTTCAACCTTTTCTGCTTAATGGATAAAACGTAACAAACTTGTAACAAAACATAACAACAACAATAACCCCTTGATGCCGACAGTACTCAGATATGCACCCTCACTGGACTGGGCTTTTTTCCATAGGGACAGATGCGTATCTGTCTTTGACCGGGGCCCCCGGAGGAGCCCTGGGTCCTGTACTAACAATCGGGGACCAGGAACTCCGAATTCCAGGTCACCTGATCGCTGTGATAGCCTCTGGATTGGCTATCACAGTGATCAGTCACTGTGAAGCCCGCCCATGTGTTTCTCTCTCGCTCTGTGAATGGAGAGAGAAACAAACAACTGTGTTTGTGAAAAAATTAATAAAAAATAATAATAAAGAGGAAAAGAGAAAAAAAGAAAAAATACCTATATTAAGGTTTGATCTAGGTCAGTGTCAGGGCTAGTGTTTAGGTCAATGTCAGGGTCAAAGGTCAATGTCAGGGTCAAAGGTCAATGTCAAAAGTCAGGGTCAGTATATTTTGGGAAGGATTTTTTTTAAAAACACAATTTTTAAATTAGTACCAGTGTCTGTGTTTTAGGTAGGATTAAAAAAAAAAAAAACTAAAATGCACACTATTGTTTCTGGGATGTACCACGGGTACAAACAACAAACAACATACACATATGTGGTATCGCTGCAATCGCTGGGAGCAGGAGAATTTATTTTGGGTTGTTCTTCGGTGGTAGGTTATCATAGTAACAAAAAATATACTTATACAGCTAAAAAAATCCACCTGGATGCACAAAGGAGCTATGTATGTTTAGCACTGACCCCCGAAGGAGCTGCTGGTTTTATTTGGGCTTACCGTTACCTCACCTGCTTGCTTCTTCGTCTAGGGGATCCTGTGGAAGGTGGCCCAAATAATATTGAAACTGAGACTGAATCCTCTTTTGGGTAATTTATTTTGAAAAACACAAAGTCTCTCAATGAAGGGTAGAGGGTTAGGGGTGAGTTCAGGTACTTAAATTGCAGGGTTAAAGTATTAGCAGAATCCAGAGGTTAAGACTGTTCCGAGAACTGGATTCCTGTAACCCCCGGATAGACCTCTCTCACTAGGCCTAGCAGCCGGTGGGGTGCTTCACAAAGTCTCTGTCACAGACTTGTAAGTTACACTTGAGCGTTACTGAGGGATTTAGAGAACTTTAAAGAACTGACATACGGTACCAGGTTCTCTCAGCTGATCCGGCGATACCATATGAGTGTTGATCCAGGTTAAGTCCTTCAACTAAGTTTCCAGGCTCCTTCAGAGAAGCCAGCCTTGCGCATGGCCTTCTCCTGAAGAGTCCTCCCCTGGGGTACTTTAGTTGCTGGGCCTCTCCATTCAGATGAGACGGCACCAGACCTTCCTTGGATCAGTAGGCTCCGAAAGACACAGGATGCATGGTTCTGCACCCCAGGCCAGGAGGGCCATGAGGCTGGGTCAGGAGGACCACCAGAACCAAACAGACAGAAAATAATCCCCCGCCAACATGGCATTGGTACCTTAAATACCACCCCCCAGAAAGCCCCAGAGAACATTCCCACTGGGCTGGTTCCGAGAGATAAGTGGCATTCAATGCATCCAGCTAGACTGCGTTTCTACCCTTGCCGGCGGTGACAGCGACACCTACGGTCAAGGAGAACCCAGTGCAACCCAACTGGACTGGTACTGAAATTAGAAATTTAGAGTAATTATCCTGAAACCCAACTGTGGCTTCAGGCAACTTAATTTGAAAAAAATAATAATGCCTGCTCGTCAGGAGCCAGCGCTACATACGGTTTTACTAACACATGTCAAAATTGCAACATTTGTTTTACTTTTAGGTGTGAAGGGGTTAATAAAAGCTTTATCATCCCTCTTACACAGAGAACTCTTCTGCACTCTAATCTTAATCAATACTCAACATGAGCAGCCAGCACATCAGCCTCAGCGCAGAAAGTAAAACCTTTGAGCCAAGGTTCACACTGACAGCGGGAATGAAATCCTGCGAGTTCAGCTGAACTCGCAGGATTTCATTCTTGCATGTCAGTCCCGAATTGGGGGGAGATTTCAGAGACATCTGTGCGGGTTTCTGCACAGAGGTCTATTGAAATCGCACCCCGATGTCGCCAAAAGTAGTACAGAAACTACTTTTGAGAATCGGTGCGGCGATGCAAGTACGGACGGTGCCATTGCTGGCAATAGCCGCCGATTTGACATGTCCTATCGCATTTGACAAATCGCTACAATCTGAACCAGGGCTAAGTTTCAAATATATGTAAAAATAGATCAATATATACTGTACATATACAAATACACAGATATATATAGATATATATATATATATCTATATATATATAGATATATATATATAAATATATTGCTTTGCACACCTTTCCAAATTCATTTGGTGGAGGGGGGATTATGGTGTGGGTTGGTTTTCAGGGGGTTGGGATTGGCCCCTTAGTTCCAGTGAAGGGAACTCTTACGGCATCAGCATACCAAGACATTTTGGACAATTTCATGCTCCCAACTTTGTGGGAACAGTTTGGGGATGGCCCCTTCCTGTTCCAACATGACTGCACACCAGTGCACAAAGCAAGGTCCATAAAGACATGGGGTGGAGGAACTTGACTGGCCTGCACAGAGTTCTGACCTCAACACCTTTGAGAAGCATTGGAGTGCAGACTGCAAGCCAGGCCTTCTCATCCAACATCAGTGCCTGACCTCACAAATTTGCTTCTGGAAGAATGGTCAAACATTCCCATAGACACACCCCTAAACCTTGTGGACAGCCTTCCCAGAAGAGTTGAAGCTGTTATAGCTGCAAAGGGTGGGCCAACTCAATATTGAACCTTACGGACTAAGACTGGGATGCCATTAAAGATGCTTTTTAAACAAAAAAAAGTATTATTTATTTTATTATTATTATTTTTATTTTATTTTTACACTGTTCCTTTTTTTTTTTTTAATCACTTTTATTCCTATGACAAGAAATGTAAACACCCCTTGTGATAGAAATAAGGGATGACAGGTCCTCGGTTTGGAGACATCTGGGGTCTCGCCTCTACCTTTGAAAGCATGAGATCCAGGAAAAAATTTAATAAATCATTGATCTCATGCTTTCAAAAAATAAAAAAATATGTTTACATCCACTCTAAACCAGAAGTGACATTATGACGCCGCTCCAGTCCTCCTAGATCATAGAGGTGAGGAGAGACAATCTGGTTCTTCCTCACCTCTATGGCCAGCTGCGCAAAGTGTCGGATTGTTTCCCAATGAGAATGGTAAGCCCAAGAAACGCTGTTGAGTGGCGTTATGGCTGGGGTTATGGCTGACAATTTCAGCCATAGCCCAGGTAAACCGCTTCAAAACCGAAACGTGTCTATACATTTTGAAGTCTTGAAGTGCTTTTTTTATCCTTTTTTTAATTTCTCACATCTTACTTCTTTCTCTGTGCACAACAAGCATACAGAGAGAGAAACACAGCGCCATCTGCAGGCTGGAGTGCTTTGCTTGTTGATAAATAACTATATTATTTTACATTTCCTAATATTTTAATCTTACATACACTCTATTACTATCTACGATAGACATTTACATGAAGAAAAAATGTGTTTAGTTTAGATTCGTTAATCTAGTTATTTAGTTTGGTTACATTTGGTAGATTCGTTCAATTTGTATTCGGGATACGTATTCAGAATTTGTTTTATGTATTTTATCAAATTTTCTTTGAATTTACCGATATTTTTTTTTTTCGAATCGATAAATTTAGAATCGGTCGAATCAAAATTTTTAGATTTTTTTTCTGTTGAAATGTTTACATCTAAAACTTGCATTTTGATTACAATGACAATTGAAATCACCTTTGGCTTAAAGCAGAGTTCCGCCAAATTTTTGTTTTTTAAAAGTCAGCAGCTACTGACTTTTAAAATAAGGACACTTACCTGTCCAGGGCGCCCGTGATGTCGGCACCCGAGGCTGAACCGTCCCTCGGGCTACGGATGCTGCCTCCACCATCTTCAGTAAGGGAATCAGGAAGTGAAGCCTTGCAGCTTCACTTCTTGGTTTGCTACTTAGGGTTGCCACCTGTACGGGAATGAACCAGAAAGTACGGGTTTTGACAGCTGTGCCCTGGTTTCTCTCCTCTTGAAACCCAGAGACAGCAACATATGCTCCAGGCAGTGTGGGAGGTGAGTGTTCATCATACCTCCAGCCCACCAGCAGCATAGCCCCCCCACCTGTAACTGAGACTGCGCTCCATCCTGTGTCCCTCTAGCAGCGCGACCCCCCCTGTCGCTGGATACACACTCTCCGATAGCACCTGCCCCCCTGACGGTCCCTGTCCTGTGGGGCTTCAGTGGTGAGCTTTCTCCTCTGCCCACCTCTCCCCCCGTCAGTGTGCCAATGCCGATCGGCAAATGCAGCCTGCCCTGAATGCACTCTCTCCCGCCAGCAGCACGTTCCCTCTGGCCCCCTTCTTCCCCTGCTCCAGCAGGGCAAATGATTTTTGTCAGTTTCACTGCAAATGATGAATGGTGACAGTGGGGAGTCAGTCCCAGTCCAGTCCCTCTCGCTCCTGTCAATGCAGCGCTAGGCTAATGAATCCTGAATGCTGCAGCTCACTATGGCTCGCTTTCCCCAGCACCAAGCCAGCCCCCCTCCTCTGTCAGCCCCCCCTCCTCTCTGTCAGCCCCCCTCCTCTGTCAGCCCCCCTCCTCTATGTCAGCCACCCCTCCTCTCTGTCAGCCCCCCTCCTCTGTTGGCCACCCCCTCCTCTGTCAGCCTCCCTCCTCTGTCAGCCCCCTCCTCTCTGTCAGCCCCCCTCCTCTGTCAGCCGCCCTCCTCTCTGTCAGCCCCCCTCCTCTCTGTCAGCCCCCCTCCTCTGTCACCCCCCTCCTCTCTGTCAGCCTCCCTCCTCTGTCAGCCCCCTCCTCTATGTCAGCCCCCCTCCTCTGTCAGCCCCCATCCTCTTGTCAGCCACCCCCTCCTCTGTCAGCCCCCCTCCTCTCCGTCAGCCCCCCTCCTCTGTTGGCCACCCCCTCCTCTGTCAACCCCCCTCCTCTCTACCCACCCCTTCCGCTCTGTCAGCCCCCCTCCTCTGTTGGCCACCCCCTCCTCTGTCAGCCCCCCTCTTTCCTGTCAGCCCCCCTCCTCTCTGTCAACCCCCCTCCTCTGTTGGCCCCCTCCTCTCTGTCGGCCCCTCTCCTCTGTCAGCCACCACCTCCTCTGTCAGCCCCCCTCCTCTCTGTCCTCTGTCAGCCCCCCTCCTCTCTGTCAGCCCTACCTCCTCTGTCAGCCCCGCTCCTCTCTGTCAACCCCCCCTCCTCTATCCACCCCTCCTCTCTGTCAGCCTCCGTCCTCTCTGTCCTCTGTCACCCCCCTCCTCTCTGTAACCCCCCTCTGTCCACCCCCTCCTCTCTGTCAGCCCCCCTCCTCTCTGTCCTCTGTCAGCCCCCCTTCTCTTTGTCAGCCCCCCTCCTCTCTGTCCTCTGTCAGCCCCCCTCCTCTCTGTCAGCCTCCCCTCCTCTGTCAGCCCCCTTCTCTTTGTCAGCCCCCCTCCTCTCTGTCCTCTGTCAGCCCCCCTCCTCTCTGTCAGCCTCCCCTCCTCTGTCCACCCCCTCCTCTCTGTCAGCCCTCCTCCTCTCTGTCAGCCCCCCTCCTCTCTGTCCTCTGTCAGCCCCCCTCCTCTCTGTCAGCCCCCCTCCTCTCTGTCAGCCTCCCCTCCCCTGTCCCCCCCCCTCCTCTCTGTCAGCCCCCCCTCTTCTGTCCTCCCCCCTCCTCTGTCAGTCCCACTTCTCTCTGTCAGCCAGTCCCTCTTCTGTCAGCTACCCCCGCTCCTCTGTCAGCTACCTCCTGCTCCTCTGTCAGCTACCCCCTCCCTTCTGTCAGCTACCCCCTGCTCCTCTGTCATCTACCCCCTCACCTCTGTCAGCTACCCCCAAACAGCACACACCTTCCCCTTCTTACTCCGCTCCAGCGGGGGTAATGTCCTGCAGCCCGGTCACACTAAACTGTCTGTGCGCTCTCTCTCTCCCACCCAACCTCCAGCGCCGATGCCACCAGAGAAAGCGAGGGCCACTATACTGGTGTCCTAGCAACCAGGGACGCTTTTGCAGGAGAAAGCATGGTATTACAGACTCCGCCCCTAACAGCTTCACACACCCACATCTTTGCAGCAGCTCCTGGAAGGTAAGGTTTTTTTGTCTCGCTGTAATGTAGGTCTCTATTGGGGGGCACAGGCACTGTCTGATATTTAATCTGTTACTTTCTACTGCCCTACTGACACCATCCACTGCCCTACTGACACCACATCCACTGCTCTACTGACACCGTCCACTGCTCTACTGTCACTGTCCACTGCTCTACTGACACCATCCACTGCCCTCCTGACACCGTCCACTGCTCTACTGACACCGTCCACTGCCCTACTGACACTGTCCACTGCTCTACTGACATCGTCCACTGCTCTACTGACACCCTCCACTGCTCTACTGACATAGTCCATTGCTCTCCTGACACCTTCCTTTGCTCTACTGACACCATCCACTGCTCTACTGACACCATCCACTGCCCTCCTGACACTGTCCACTGCTCTACTGACACCATCCAATGCCCTACTGACACCGTCCACTGCTCTACTGACATGTCCTCTGCTCTACTGACACCGTCCACTGCTCTACTGACACCGTCCACTGCTCTACTGACACCATCCACTGCCCTACTGACACGTCCACTTCTCTACTGACACCATCCACTGCCCTACTGACACCATCCACTGCTCTACTGACAACGTGCACTGCTCTACTGACCCACCCACTGCTCCACTGACACCGCCCACTGCTCTACTGACACCGTCCACTGCTCTACTGACACCATCCACTGCTCTACTGACACGTCCTCTGCTCTACTGACACTGCTCTACTGACACCATCCACTGTTCTGCTGATACCATCCACTGCCCTACTGGTTGACAGTGTCCACTTTTAAGGTAGTCTAGTTTCATATTTTAACTAACATTTCTTTTATTAATCAAATCTTATTTTTTGTGTACACAAATGCTTTTGTTTAACCATGCCCCTTTAAGCCCCCCCCCCATTAATGCAATTTAGCCACAGCCACTGTTCACCATTGCACACCTCATTACTACTCTCAAGGGGTAACCCAAAAGGTGTCCCTGGTATTTTACAATCCTATAGAGTGTAGTACAAAAAAATTGCCCTGCGCCGTGAAAGTGTTCGGGTTTGGCTTGAAGAAAAGGTGGCAACCCTATCCCTACTTCGCATACGCGAGTCGCGCTGCGCAGTCCGAACGGTCCCTGCTATCTCTGGGGACCCGTGTGTCTCCCAACAGATGGGGGGTGGGGGTCTATGCCCGGAAGTGGGTGCAAATACCTGACACCATCCGCTGCCCTACTGACAACGTCCACTGCTCTACTGACACCGTCCTCTGCTCTACTGACACCATCCATTGCTCTACTGATACCGTCCACTGCTCTACTGACACCATCCACTGCCCTACTGACACCGTCCACTGCTCTACTGACACCATCCATTGCTCTACTGACACCGTCCACTGCTCTACTGACACCATCCATTGCTCTACTGATACCGTCCACTGCTCTACTGACACCATCCACTGCCCTACTGACACCGTCCACTGCTCTACTGACACCATCCATTGCTCTACTGACACCGTCCACTGCTCTACTGACACCATCCACTGCCCTACTGACACCATCCACTGCCCTACTGACACCGTCCACTGCTCTACTGACACTGTCCACTGTTCTACTGACACCGTCTACTGCTCTACTGCCACCGTCCTCTGCTCTGCTGACACCATCCACTGCTCTACTGACACCGTCTTCTGCTCTACTGACACCGTCCACTGCTCTGCTGACACCATCCACTGCTCTACTGACATCATCCACTGCTCTACTGACACCATCCACTGTTCTGCTGATACCATCCACTGCTCTACTGACACCATCCACTGCACTACTGTCTGACAGTGTCCACTTTTAGGGTAATCTAGTTTCATATTTTAACTGACATTTCTTTTATTAATCAAATCATATTTTTTGGGTACACAAATGCTTTTGTTTAACCATGCCCCTTTAAGTCCCCCCCCCCCCCCCATTAATGCAATTTGGCCACAGCCACTGTTCACCATAGGACACCTCATTACTACTCCCAAGGGGTAACCCAAAAAGTGTCCCTGGTATTTTACAATCATATAGAGTGTAGTACAAAAAAATTGCCGTGTGCCCTATCCCTACTGTGCATGCGTGAGTTGTGCTGCGCAGTCCGAATGGTCTCTGCTGTCTCTGGGGACCCGTGTGTCTCCCAACAGACAGCGGGGGGGGGGTGGCAAGTGGCGTAGACCCCCACAGATTTTGTGGGGGTCTATGCCTGGAAGTGGGTGCAAATACCTGTCTTATACAGGTATCTGCACTCCCCCTCCCCCCTGAAAGGTGCCAAATGTGACACCGGAGGGGGGAGGGTTCTAAAAAGCAGAAATTCCACTTTTGGAAGTCGCGCTGCGCAGTCCGCGTGGTCCCTGCTGTCTCTGGGGACCCGTGTGTCTCCCAGCAGACAGCAGGGGGTGGCAAGTGGCGTAGACCCCCGCAGATTCTGTGGGGGTCTATGCCCGGAAGTGGGTGCAAATACCTGTCTTATACAGGTATCTGCACCCCCCTCCCCCATGAAAAGTGCCAAATGTGACATCAGAGGGGGGGAGGGTTCCAAAAAGCGGAAGTTCCACTTTTGGGTTGAACTCCGGTTTAACTAAAACAGCATTATTTTGAAATGGTACTCTAATAACAGACACAGTCTTTGATTTCAGAAATATGTTTACGGTTCGAATTTGAATGGAATTCTATGTAAAATTCTATTTTCAGAAATTCAGATAAATTCCGTTTCATTATCCGGAGCATTCGGTAAACTTAGTTTTTTCAGTATTTCGGGTTTTCAGATATATCCAACTCTCTGAATAACGATGTCTAATCTAAGACATTGAACATTTGTATTGCACAGCCTTTGGGCATTAAACTTACCACATGCAAGAGCTAGCAACACACATAGCTTCAGGAAATTTTTCATCTTCATTCTTTCTAAAAAAGAATATAAGAAATAATCAGCAAAAAAACTACAACAAAATCTTAATCAGTTGCCGCCCGCCCACCGTCAAATAATGGAGGGTCGATGGGGCTCTCGTTCTGGGTGGACGTCATATGAGGTCATATCACTCTCAACAGGTCAGGGAGAACCCAGGAGAAATTCTACAAAACAATGACAGAGGGCGCACCAGCCTTGTGCATTACCTTTGCAACAAAATATATTTTTATTGAATAAAATATTATACTCACAAACGAGTGATAAAATCAAGCGAGACATTTACAAAGTCCTGCAGTATCCCTACCGTCCCCAACCAACTTGGGGACGGTAGGGATACTGCAGGCGATTCATGGTGACCTATACCCCTAAAGGGGAATGAATTACTCATCTATTTATAAATGTATTTTTCACTACTGTGTATTTACTTGTGGGTTGCTACATTGGCCCAATAGATTATATCCTCCTTATAAACTATCTACCTTCAGTTTAAACTTAGCTCTGAGGAAGAGGGGGGTCACCCTCGAAACGCGCCAGTTAACCGCTTCAGCCCCGGAAGATTTTACCCCCTTCCTGACCAAATCCCTTTTTGTGATTCGGCACTGCGTCGCTTTAACTGACAATTGCGCGGTCGTGCGACGTGGCACCCAAACAAAATTTACTTACTTTTTTTCCCACAAATAGAGCTTTCTTTTGGTGGTATTTGATCACCTCTGTGTTTTTTATTTTTGCGCTATAAACAAAAAAAGAGCGTAAATTTAAAAAAAAAAAACACAATATTTTTTACTTTTTGCTATAATAAATATCCCCCAAAAATATATAAAAAAAATAATTTTTTTCCTCAGTTTAGGCCGATATGTATTCTTCTACATATTTTTGGTGAAAAAAATCACAATAAGCGTATATTGATTGGTTTGCGCAAAAGTTATAGCGTCTACAAAAAGTTTTATTTTTTTTGCATTTTAATTATTATTATTTTTTTATTAGTAATGGCAGTGATCTGCAATTTTTATCGTGACTGCGACATTATGGTGGACACATCGGACACTTTTGACACTATTTTGGGAACATTGTCATTCATACAGCGATCAGTGCTATAAAAATGCAGGGAATGGGTTAAACACTAGGGGGCGATGAAGGGGTTAAGTGTGTCCTAGGGAGTGATTCTAACTATGGGGGGGATGGGCTTCCACTCACATGACAGCGATCACTGCTCCCCATTACAGGGAGCAGTGATCTCTGTCATGTCACAATGTTCGGCTCATCCCTATGTGTAAATTGTAAAAAATAAATAAAAAAATCACATTATTAAATTATTATTTTTTTGTTTTGTTTTTTACATACTGTCACCAGTCAGAATCTTTGATCATTGCCCCACCAGTTATAGGATAACACTGTAATGCACTGGTGACAGTATGTAAATCAAACTGTGAAAAAAAAAAAATATATATATTTTAATTTCTTAATTTTCCAAAAAATGGTGATGAAGAATTACAAATTCAAAAAACTTGCAATGCCTTTTACTAACTTGGACTGTCTTCTTTCAAAAAATTGTTCATTTGGGAGGGGCATTTGTACTGTCCTGGCTTTTCTGGGTCTCACAAAATTAGATCAGCCCTCCATCAGAATCGATTTTGAGATATATATCCCATAGTTTGTGGACTCTGTAGCTTTCCCTCAAACTAAATAATATACACCGATTTGGGTTATTTTTACCAAAGAAATGTAACAAAATACAGGCATTTCCCTGTTCTGCCTAGCAACATGACAGAGATCTTCTGCTCCCTGTCATCGGGAGCAGTGAGTTATAGTGAGCCCTTCTTCCTCACAGTTAGACCACATCCACACTTAACCCCTTGATCTCCCCCCTAGTGTTTAACCCCTTCCCTGCCAGTGTCATTTACACAGTAATCAGTTGCTATTTGTGGCTCTGATCGCTGTATAAATGACAATGGTCCCAAAATAGTGTCAAAAGTACCCGATCTGTCCACCATAATGTTGCAGTCCCGATAAAAATCGCAGATCGCTGCCATTACTAGTAAAAAATTATTATAATAATAGAAATGTCATAAATATATCCCCTATTTTGTAGACGCTATAACATTTGCGCAAATATACCAATATATGCTTATTGCAATTTTTTTTACAAAAAATATGTAGAAGAATACATAGCGGCCTAAACTGGGGAAGAAATTCTTTTTTTATATATTTTTTGTGGATATTTATTATAGCAAAAGAAATACCTTTTTTTCAAAATTGGCAGTTTTTTTTTGCTTATAGCGCAAAAAATAAAAACCGCAGAGGTGATCAGATACCACCAAAAGAAAGCTCTATTTGTGGGGGAAAAAAAGGATATGTTTGGGTAAAACGTCGCACGACCGTACAATTGTCAGTTAAAGCGATGCAGTGCCGAATCACAAAAAGTGCTCTGGTCAGGAAGGGGTTAAAATCTTCCCGGGCTGAACTGGTTAAAGAGATTATTTTATATTTCTTTTTCACCAGGGCAAACTAAACCGTACTTTTTTAGATTTAATTGATTTGATTTTCATTTGATTGTTTTTTCTCGCTTATTTGATGTAATTTTTCATGTGGCTCTTATGAGCACCCTGCTATAAATGCCTTACTATAGCAATCTTAAAGGGGTTGTAAACCCTTAAGGTGCATTCTATGCATTAAGGTGAAAAACCTTTCGTAGTGTAGCAGCCCCACAGAGCCCCCCTTTTACTTACCCGAACCCGATCGTTCCAGCTACGGGGGCGAGCACAGCAGCTCCAGCCACTGTTTCGGGTCCTCGTTGGCTGGATGGATAGCAGCATGAGCTCCTGCTGCTGTCAATCAAATCCAGTGACACGGGGCCGAGTCCTGCTGTCTGTATCATTGGACGCAGCAGCAGGACTCTGGAGAGCGGCCGCACAGGTGCCCCCAGGGAATGCGGGTCTCCGTGGGGGCACTCAAGAAGACTAGGAGCCAGGAGCTCCACTGGGGGACCCCAGTAGAGGAGGATCGGGCCCCTCAGTGCAAAATTCTTGCACAGAGGAGGTAAGTATGACATGTTTGTTAATTAAAAAAAAATAATAATAACCTTCACAACCCCTTTAATACTATGGTGCATTACCTCAGTATATTATTTTTCAATGCTTAAAGACTAAACATAGTAATATCTCCAAAATCAGATATTATTGTGGTACCTGAATCTTTCGAAAGGAACATATATTGGTACTTGTACCATCATATTGTTTGTTATAGCTTCTTCGTTGTAATTTTAATATATTTTATTTTATTCTGTTTGCTTTTATTAATTTTTTAATTTCTTGGAAAATAATAAAAATTACATTTGCTGATGATTATTATTATTGTTATTATTATTATTATTATTTTTATTAATATTTCTTATTAATATTATTATTATTACTAGTATAGTACTTGTACCATCAGATTGTTTGTTATAGCTTCTTCTTTGTAATTTTATTATATATTTTTAAATAATTTGAAAATAATAAAAGTTACATTTAAAAAAAAAAAAAAAAAAATTTTGTTCTTTCTTAGTTTATCTTTGCAAAAACGAAAAAAATTCTGTGGTAATTAAATACCACCAAAAGAAAGCTCTATTTCTGTAAAAAAAATGCTAAAAAAATCTTATGGGTATATTGTTGCATGAGCGCACAATTGTCATTCAAAGTGTGACAGTGCTAAAAGCTGAAAATTGGTCTGGGCAGAAAGGGGGTGAAAGTGCCTGGTATTGAAGGGGTTAAACTTGGTGGGGAAAAAAGGTATTATTGAAAAAGCAAGGAAGACACAATTCAACAACATATTTATTTTATGCATATGCAAAAAAAATAAAGAACAACATTTTATATTTTATAAATATATGTGAAAATAGAAATTAGAATTTAGAAATATTAAAATTTTGTTAATCGTTATTATTTTTGTATTATTATATATTATTACTATTATTATACTATACTATTTTAAATAATGTGAACAAAGAAATTAGAATTTAAAACTATTGAAATTGTATTACCTATTACTATTATAATATTATTATGCTGATGATGATGATTATCATTATAATTATTATTATTATTATTATTTATATTAATATTTTTTTTTTTTATTAATATTTCTTCTTCTTATTATTATTATTATTACTATTATAGTACTTGTACCATTGGATTGTTTGTTATAGCTTCTTCTTTGGAATTGTATTATATTTTATTTTCTGTTTGCTTATATCACTATATTATTATTATTATTATTTATTATTGATATTACTTTTATACTATACTATAATACTATTACTAGTATACTATGTTATTATTATTATTACTATTATACTAATCTATACCATACTATACTATGCTACTAATATTATGCACCAATACTCAATAATATGGTACTAGTTTAATTAGGGCTTACCTTCCTCTCAGCAGGTGCTATTTTGTTATGTTCCTTCTGTATGCTGTATTTATCAAATAAGGAGTAGGAGTTGTCTGACCAACCAGTTCTGCAAGGTATCATGTCTCTTCCCACTGTACCCTGACTGCCAACTAGTTGGGCATCACTTGGAAGTCTAACCTTAGAAATAAATATGTAGAAATGTTACATGCTTAAAATTTTATATGCATGCCATTTGTAGGATTTAAGCCCAGTGTCCTGATAACTCCCTTAACCTCAAAACCACCCCTCCAAATCCCTCAAGAATGACTTGACCAGGTTATTGGAGTAAATGGCCTTAACGGCCTCTTTTATTAATAAACTACAAAAATATATAAATCACAACTTATAAATAACCATGAACTTTTCTGTACTTTGTGGGTCATGTAAGAAAAAACAACATACCACTGGTCACTGTGAACAAAGGCTTTAACTTTAGGCCTCCAGTCGGAAAACCCCAGACTCGGAGGCGTTACCCAACCTTCACCGTGACCTACCTTTTAACCCTTCCAGGTTAACCCCTCGTAAACTGAAAGTACCCGAAAACCTCCCATCCCATGGATGGGTACAACATGTTACATACATGTAACCACAATCTTCTCCTCCTCCTCCATCGACCCAATACTGCCACAGCACGGAAGGGGTAACCCCTTACCCTTACGTGAGCCTCCACCCTCAGACCTCGCTGGGTCCCGTCCTGTAGGCCAAGTGCTCACAAGCCGGTACACACATCATTAAGATGTACCCCACTGCCCCTAAGATACCTCCATGCGTCTACTTCCAGGTCTATGTGGCATATCATACCTGGATAAGCCGAGATCCTGTCTAAACCCAAGAACCAATGTACCTCACCCAGCACCCTGTTCCACTGGATTCCTGGCACCGATCCACCTGACCTGAGCCTCCTGCCTGGGGATCCGTAACTGCCTGCCGTTTGGCCGAACGTCAGCTCCTCTGGCCCCCCCCCCCAAATACCTGTAGGAGTGACCAATCATCCAAACTAGCACCACCTCTTGACCTGTGAACGAAAAATGACCACCCAAAACAACATCAACATAAATAACCAATGCATCGCAACTAACACCCGAGAGTTATGTGAACCCCCTTTACAGCATCAGATGTGAGCTAATATACAACTTGACTCCATCCGATTCCCACCTCCCAAATCTCCTGACTGCGTCCTGACTCAGACCTACCCTGGACGCCAAGAGAAGAAAATATTTAGGGTCATGCCCGGCCGAAGAAACGCATCTCCGTAATCCGCCAACAACCGGAACTTTTACCAGGACGAACCGTCCTTATCCTTAAGAAAGAACCAGCCACCCTCAGGTCGCATATCCCGAAAGGCTTACACCGCCCCCACTGGGCAAATGGCTCCCTGATCCGGAAGACCTCGATCTTAATTCCTTTCCCGGTCTGATCGGTTTTCGATTGCCTGATCCCAAATTCTGATCGAACGCTGTAAATACTCTATATCTCCCCAGTACCAGCCCCCTTGCAC
Organism: Lithobates sylvaticus; assembly: GCA_028564925.1. Taxonomy (NCBI): domain Eukaryota; kingdom Metazoa; phylum Chordata; class Amphibia; order Anura; family Ranidae; genus Lithobates; species Lithobates sylvaticus. The sequence continues at coordinate 39,862,559 of CM053035.1, read as the reverse complement.
TTTCTTAGAAGGGATGGCAAGCTCGCATATACGTTGTGCCCCAACTGCAGCTAGTGCGAGTGCTGCCCGGAACAGAATGCCTTCATAGGCCGAGCGGCAGACCCTGTCCAACTTTGCCTACAAAACCTGTAACATTTCGGATGATACCGGGAGCCTACCGTCCCTCTTTTTGTGTGCCCTCCTGTGCCCTTTTACCGACTTATGCCGTGTACACACGGTCGGAATTTCCGATGGAAACAGTCCGATGGGAGCTCTTCATCAGATTTTCTGACCGTGTGTTTGATCATCGGTCTTTTTCTGTCTGAATTTCCGACGGACTCTGGATTGAGAACCTGTTCCTAATTTTTCAGACGGAAAACCTTTCTATCGGATTTTCCGATCGTGTGTATGCAATTCCGGCACGCAAAATTCCGACGCATGCTCGGAAACAATTCGACGCATGCTCAGAAGCATTAAACTTCCCTTTTATAGTGCAGTCGAACGTGTTGTATGCCGTGGTGTTATTGACCGTCAGAATTTGGTGTGACCGTGTGTAGGCAAGACAGTTTAAGCGAAATTCTGCCGTAATTCCGACGGGAAAACCATCAGAGCTTTTTCCGACGAGAATTCCGACCGTGTGTACGTGGCATTAGTTGGATTGATTGCTGGATACATTTTGCTGCGATCCTAAAGCTATGTTCCGCATACAGTCAGGACAGGTGACCCCTTGTTGATCTGCTTCTGGTGCCAACTTCCGGAACCTGTCCCACCGCAAACGAGACAACACGTCAGCCAAAGTGTTGTCCATGCCCGGTAAGTGTACCGCATAGATGAATGCATTCACTGGCAAGCCGCGTAGGACCAAATGTTGCAGCAGCCTCACCAGCGGCACGGATGCCGCTGTAGCCGATTGACCACCTCCCCCCCCCCCCTGTTTTCGCAGTCAAAGTGGACTTTTTCAGTTGTGGAAGGATTCCCCCCAGCTTTATATGGCCACTACCATTGGAACAATTGCAAGAGCACCAGGTTCTTCAAAAACCCGGCCTCCGACACACCGAAGGCCACAAGCTGCACACCATTGTACCTTGCAATAAGCCCCGAATCCCGTGGAACCCGCGGCATACGGAAACAACTCCCAATCGCAATTGCTGATGGGGCCTGACATACACAGAGCGCGCCAATTAAACAATTCTAGGCACACTTTTTCCCTGAGTTCCCTATTGAGACCACAAAAATTGGGTTGGGACCCGAACCCCCTCGTTGAAATCCTACCCTACGGGATTATGCGGGAGGCAGTAATCATTGTCGCAAACGCAGCTGCAAATTGTGCACCCCAATGGTCCCTCATACTTCCTCTTTCAACTTCTCCAGCTTATCCTGCGACAACCGAAACCCCCTCCTATCGATTCTATCTCGATGCCGAGTAGCGTAATTGTTGTTGTGTGAGCCTTACAAGACTGCACAGATATCGAAACTTCCCAAGCCGGCACCTAAAATTCCTCCAGATAGTGAATGACTGATTTGATACCCGAAACATCCCGAACTGCCCATTCCACAAAGGAACTGAACGTTTCGATGAGGGCACATGAGATGGAACCTCCCATTAGCAGGCAACGCTCTACTATGTAAACCCCCGTTCCACGAACCTCCAAGCACCCGAAACCGGTCCGGATGCACCGGCAGTAGCCGAAAGGCCGACTCAATGTCCGACTTAGCCATGAATGACCCCTGCCTATACCGACTTACCTATGCAACCGCACTTAACGCACTCTCTTTGGGGGGCAATGGAATCATTGACGAACCCACCCTTGGGAAAGAAAAGGTGGCGGATAAGTCTGAACTTGTTCTGCTCTTTTTTGGGGAACACTCCCAGCGGAAAGATCACCAAATCCAGAAGCGGCGTCCACCTAAACGGGCCAGGCCATTTGCCCCATCGTAACTTTCCTCCCCAATTTTTTGGAAACCACTGCTGGGTGCCGCAGGGCTGACCGTAAATTTTTCATCTCAGGTGGGACTGTCGCCAATGAGCAAGGTATTTTAAAAACACTAGTAAAACCCGTTTCAATAAATTCGCCGTTGCTCGGTCGAGGTATCTTGTCAGCAAATACAACCACCATTATGTCCTTATGGTCGTACTTCTAGCCGTTGTCTAAACTGTTCCTCGTACCGAAGCCAAGCAACACATACGTATGTACTGTGTGCTTCGCTAATAGCCTAGGAAAGCCAACAGCATCGAGCGGTGTACAGGGGCCTTTTTCTCTACTACACTCGCCAATATGGCAAGGCCTGTAGCCAATTGGAAAAATTAAGTGGAATCAATCGGTATCCCCGTTTTTCTTCCTGCTTTCTTGTTTTCTTCAGGCTGCAACTTTTTTACCGGCAGCAGCATGACTATCTCCATGTATTTCCCCTCTCAAATTTTTCTTGACTTCTGTCTTCAATTGAGCACCAAGGGGGGGCTCCAGACAGACGTACACTTCACCTTTTTGGAGTCTGCCAACCTGACCGAATCTGCTTTTTCTCTACCGTCTTTACCTGTCTATCAGGAGTCACCAAGCTGGCCGATAAGCCAAGAGACTCGGCGACATCCTTACCTGCTCCCGAGGTGGACGCTGGCGTAATGCCTGTGGCCCTGGTGGCGCCTGCTGCTTGCGGCGTGGCCTGCGCAAGTGCCCAAGCTTGCCCCGGCTGTCTCCTGTCCCCGTCTCAAAGCTTTGCACCAAATCTTTTAGGCCTACTAAAAATACCCGGAGCCTCACGTTCCCTGTCTGGGGTACCACATCCTTCGACGGTGTTGGGTTAGTAACCCCCCCGCCCCTGCTGTTGACCTCAGCCCTGTCTGCCCTGTCTGTTTACCCTGACCCCAACAGACTATGCAATAAAGTAGGTATAAAAAGTGTAGAGTGAGACTCACTGGGCTGCCCAGGACTGGGCCCATCAGCCGCCCAACCTGGAACCACCGCTGTTGTATGTCCTTGGTCTTCACCGATTTCCAGGCCTTACAGCTCGCCTTCCGACCTGTCGCTGGGGACCTCCTTCCAACCGACACCCATCTGCCGTACGCTGCGCTATATCCCGTCCTAGTGTCTCTGTGTGTTCCGCTCTTCCCTCGCAGCCCCTTCCGTTTGAGCAGTACCTCTGCGACGGGCAGTGGGGGCAGAGCCATGTGCTGTGTACACTTCCCCACTACACTCATCCCTCAGAAGGCCCGTATAGGTCTGGACACAATGAGAGACATAATGAGAGACAGAGTTATGATCAAGTAGGACGAGCATACGGAACACCACTACGCATGGACAATAGATACGCTGCCCTGCGAGGTGATGAGCCCTATGACAAATACTATGATTACTATCAGCATGGAGACGAATATATGAGGACCCCTTATAACCAATCAATGCCTGGTTACCCCCAACCATCGGGTTTTCACAGACCCACCACCAACCCCACCAGAAGTCCAAAACAAAAAGAGGCTCCAGAGGGGGGTGGTGCGTACAAAGGAGGAAAAAGAAAAAGGACCCAGTAGATACGGGCATCTACAATCTAAGTAAAATTGAACTCACCATGGAAGAAAAACATATCCTTGACAAAGGACTCAAATTTGTCCCCCCAAGAAAATTAAACAAATTTTCTACATTCATTGACGTCCACAAATATGTTTGCAAATTAAACATTCAGAGACACTTTTTGTCTATACCCTCTGGTACTAAGAAAGATGGAGACCAGAGTGAAATTTTACACTCAGGTTTGTCCAACCCTTCCCTTTTTAACCCTCCAAGCAATACTTCACATTCAGTGAATGTCTTCAAGAATTTGGTTCTACAAGACCTGGAAAAATTGCCAAATAAAAGACACTATCAAAACCCTAGCATTAAACAAGGGATCAAATCCTTATGTGACAAAAAGGAACTTATAGTCCGCCCCGCTGACAAGGGTGGGGGTATAGTGGTCCTAGATAAAGCTGATTATGTCAAAGAAATGATGAGATTGCTTGATGACCAGACCACGTATGAGGTACTCAACAATAATCCCACCAGGGACTTTAAAAGGGCCCTGATAGAGATTGTGGACGAGGGTTTTTCCCTGTCCATACTCGATAAAAAAGAAAGGGACTATCTCGTCCCAGTGGCCCCCAGGATCCCAACTATATACTACTTGCCAAAAGTACATAAAAGTGCGACCAATCCTCCTGGTCGCCCTATAGTCAGTGGGATCGACTCGGTGACCTCGAGGATTGGTCGTTATATAGATTTTTACTTGCAACCTCTAGTGAAACTGGTTCCATCTTACCTCAAAGACACAAGTGACACCATCAAACTTTTGGAAAACGTCAACTACCAACCTAATGTTCTTCTGGTTACAGCTGATGTTGCCTCGTTATACACGTCCATCCCACACAATCTGGGTTTTGAGGCAGTAGAATCAGCCCTGTCCAAGAATTCTGACCTACCCGTGATTCATAGAAATTTCATTATGCAACTTCTTAAATTTGCAACTGGGCACAACTATTTCTGGTTTCAGAATATTTATTACTCACAGGTCAAGGGCGTTGCTATGGGGGCCAAATATGCCCCCAGCCTTGCCAACCTTTTCATGGCCCAGTGGGAGGAGGATGTCGTCTATGCTCTAAAGAAGACAGAACTGATCCTTTGGGCTTGATACATAGACGATATCCTCCTCCTATGGCAAGGTGACAGGGAGTCCCTAGATTGCTTCATGGCTACCTTAAACAATAACGACCGGGGCATCAACCTTGAACATAAGGCCTCCCTCACAAGTATTCAACTCCTCGATTTGGAGATTGTAGCTAAGGGTGAAAGATTAGAATTCAAAACCTACTTCAAACCCACGGATAGGAATGGTTATATTCCATTGGACAGTTGCCACCATGAGCAATGGCTCAAGTCGGTACCCAAGAGCCAATTTCTCCGCCTTAGGCGCAACTGCACTAACATGGAGGACTTCCTGTCACAGTCCGTCCCTGAAATCCGAATTCATTGAAAAGGGATACAAACCCTGCCAACTTGAAGCCAAAATACAGGCGGTAGCCCAGAGAGATAGAACTTCTCTTTTAACAGGACCCCCCAAAAAAAACATGGACGGTAAATTCAGATGGTCATTCTTCACTTCTTACTCTTTACAACATAGAGAGATAAAGAAGATCATCAGCAGACACTGGAATGTGCTCCTCAGTGACAAGATCTTGGGACCCTCTTTGCCGGAAAGAGCTACTACCACGTTCAGGGGTGCCCGCTCTATCCAGGGAGAAATTGCCCCTAACACCTTGGATCCACCCACTAAAACCTCCTTCTTTCAGGACTGTAAAGGATATTTCCCATGCAGAAAATGCACTGTGTGTTCACACAATGCATGTGGCAGACGGGAAACTACCACCTTCTCTTCAACAGTCACTCTGCGGGAGTATGACATGAGACATTTCACCACGTGCGCAACCAAGTACATTGTCTACTTGATAACGTGCCCCTGCAAAATGCAATATGTGGGTAGGACTATTCGAACCTTTTCCATTAGAGTCAGTGAGCACATCTCCAAAATCAAACTAGGTTGCATTAAACACACTGTACCGCGGCATTACCGGGAGCACCATAACAGGGACCCCTCTGGCACTCAATTCCAGATAATTGACAAATTCGTGCCACATTGGCGAGGCGACTCAAGTGTCAGGGGAGTGTCCAGACTCGAGACTTACTGGATTTTTGAGCTTACGTGTTACACGCCACACGGCATGAATGTTGAATGGGACATTAACTGCTTTATCAATAAATCCTGAGAAGCACTGATGTCCCGTGCTCTCCTGCCAGCCATCTTCTATACCTGATCTCGTATATACAATGTAATTTGCCCCTGACAGTTTTTTTTATATATTTTTTATATACTTTTATATACTTATATATTTATATGCACTTTGGCGCACATTTGGGATATGGTTTTATGTGTTTTATACTTTTATGCACATTTTATATATATTCGGACGTGCGTTCTTGGTGTATATTCAGATATTCCAACACTCACCTCTCCACCACACACCCGACAGAACATGTCCTTCCTTACAATTACCTGATTTTATTGATGGTTTTATTACATTAAACTGCACACCACATCAGATTTTATTGATGGTTTTATTACATTAAATTGCACACCACATCGGAATTCTATACGCACCAGCATGTGATAGATCTTCCCAATTCATCTCCAGGCTTTCCCCTCCATTTAATAACCAGAGACTATCCCCCCCCCCTTTTTTTTAATTGTGTCCATCAATCGACATAATTTTAAGGGTCACGTCCATATTGTTTTAATATCCTTGGTTTTATGCAAATATTTCTTTTTGACATGCCATGAGTTTTAGGTCGGTTTTACACAGGTGAAACATTGTCTGTTTTATGCCGCTTATAATATTCATTTGACATGACTTGTGTATTATATTGTGTATTATTACATGCTAAAATTTTCTTCTTTGCCAACATATGTGCCCAGATCGTGCCTCTCAAGTGTCAGCAATAACGTCCTTCACTCAATGGGGACATCTCCCCGCCTATTGGCTAGGGTGCAACATGTGATGCTGGCTGATCCGTCCCGCCCGCCCTCCATTGACGCTTCCCTATTACTTGTGCGCTCCACCTCCTAGTATTCAAGTGGAGGCTTGGAGCGCAAGTTCCGGATATGACGTTGGGCGCTTCGGGCGCCGCCGGAAATGACGCTATGTTCCACCTCGCCGCTGCTGGCAAAGGTTTGGAACGCACACACGGCACCTAGGCATAACTGACTTAGGTTTTGGGGATGTTAGGGACAATCGCTAGGTCCTTGCCCTGACTGCTTCCGAGATCACTTCTAAAAAGATACACGATTAGGCCGGAAGTGACGTTGCGTTCTAACTCACCGCTCATAGGCTGATGTTGGAACGCACAGATCCGCCCCCCTCTTCTTTTCTCTATACCCACCGGAAGTGAGGTGGAGCCACTCGCCCACAGCCCCAACAAACACCTTTCCTGCTGACAGTTATAACTTCTATGGTCGTTACTATGGTACTAACACATATCACTACATAATAAATTGAAAATTGTCCTGGCCCTGCTAACTTCCCTTTATTAAAGGGGATCACACTCCCCAGAGTTGTAACAGGGACCTTTTTGCTGACATTTAATTTCTCTCTTCTCATTAGTGATTTGTCGTTAACACGTCTTAAGATTTAATATTCATTACTATAATATTTATTGCAAACCGTCTGATTCTTGCATAGATTTTTATTAGATATTTAATTGATAATAGATTCATATCTCCAATCCGCATTTATATTAACACTCCCCCAGTGACCCGGATGTACTCTGCGAACTTTGTCCACATGCCAGACTATTACTTCCGGTTCACGGGTCACATGGGAGGTTCCTTTCTTCCATTTTGTTTTCTATAAATATTACCACAATGTGGGGGATCAGCCCCTGTTGAAGACCACTAGGTCGAAACGCGTAGGTAATTTTTATCTGATATTATCCACATTGTCCACTATTGTTTTTAGCCTGTATCTTTTAACTGGACTATTTTAATTTTCTCCTTCATTGTGTGACATTTTAATCCAATAAATTATATTGGTTAACCTGCACCATATGGAGTATTTTTTGCTTTCTCACAATATGTCCTACCCCATGTGATCCTGGACGAGCTGGAGATACAAGTTTCTCACCTTGCACCGTTGTGCACGCCTACTGAATGATCCAACCTGTGTTTACCCCTGGAAGTGCCGGTGATGCCCTGAGGCCACGCGTCCTTAACCTTAAGACGCATTCGCAGGACCTGGAACCAACATCCAAAGGGAGAAATAACACACAAGCTCTGCTGACCCACTGCCATATGGTATGTGTGTCCACCTCATCTGGTAAGAAGTACCCTTTCCAGTTTTAATAATTGCTCCGGATCGCATCTATACTTTGGTACAATATATGACACTCCATACCAGTTTTACCCACGTTCGGGAAAGAAAAGTCCTTACCTCCACTTCAGTAGTCCATCCTGAATAAGAGAGACTTTATTACCACATTGTTTTCACTATCACCTTATTTATCACTATTGCACTTTATATGGGTTTTGTCCTTTTTAAATTTTATATGCTATTTTAGATTCATATATTTACAGCAGTGTTTACATATTTACACGTTTTTAGCGCTTCATATGTTGTGTCCACATTTTACTTGACTTTGTTTGTTTGAGTGATAGCAGCTTTAGGAAAGCAATTTCCTTCCACTTTTATTTGGGTTTAGCACAGTGATATTCCCCTATACTACGATTCCTCTGCGCCGGTTCCCTCTCACCTCTCCATACCTGGTCCTCTGTACACTTGTCCGCCGGGGGGCTGGGGGTCATCCCTTTTCTCTTGTATCCTCCTCTGCTGGGAAACACCAGGGCCTCTCCTGCGGCCTGTGACCGCCGCACACGTGGTGTCTCAGGCCCCCCGGCTCACCACCGTTTCTGTTGTCTGCAGTTCAGGCTGCTATCTGAGCCTGCAGCCAGTCCGCGCCCCCGAGCGCTCGCACTGTGATAAAAAACGCCCTCCATCGCTGCCATGTTAAAGTGAGGGAGAGGGAGAAAAGCAGAGCAGTGAGGGTGCTGTGTAATCTCATCCTCCGCCGCTCTACCACTGACGTCACTTCTCCCTCTCCTTCACTATCCTCAGCACAGCGCACCACCCGCTCTCGGCTTCTCCCCCTTTTACTTAAAAGGGAAACTATTTTAAAACGGCAATGCTGTGCAGTCCAGCATTGTCAACCAGTCCCGAGGATTTTTATACTTCCCTCAACAATGTGTCTCTCGTAATCTATATTAGCTGCCCTGATTGTGCGTTTGCATTTCTTATTGCATTCTTTGTAGTTTTGGAATGCAGATGATGACACTTCGGCTTTTATTATTTATTTAAAGGATCTTTTTTCTCTCGTTGATAATCCCTTTTACCTTTTTATTCAGGATTAGCTTGTCCTTCCACTATAAAAAGGGATAGGGCTGTGCCAGTACAGAAGGCACACCTCCTTTTGGGAGTGGTCACACATTAAAAGGGAACACCTGCTTACAAATAGCTTGCCCACCTACTCACCTGCCCACCCATTGTATTCAATGCTGTCTGCTGAAAGCAATTGCTCCAGCTCAGTACTGCAGGTCTAGTGCCGCCATGTTCTTATGTGACTACACCAGGAGGCTAACTGTCTCTTCTGGGTTCTTTGAGCTGGTCCCCTGGTGATATACATCAATGCATGTGCAGTGCAGCAGATAGTTACCAGCACATGTGCGGTTTGCCAGCATGCCAGCTGACAGACCAACAGGGCCGATCCTGGGAGGGTGCGCTGGGTGCATCGTACCCAGGCGCTGCAGAGGTGGGGGTGCCAAAGTTCCAGAATTCTCCTCTCCCTCCTTCCATTGTTGCTGCTCTGTGTGATCCAGGGACACTGGAAGGCTGCAATTGGTGGGCACTGGTTGGCGGCATTTGGTGGGCACTGATGAGGCTGCATTTGATGCATTGATCTCTTGTATCATTTCCGCAGTCTCTGCCCATCTCTTGTATCATGTCCGCAGACTCTGACCATCTCCTGTACTGTGTCTGCAATCTCTGACTGACTCCTGTACTATGTCTGCAGTCTCTGACTGTCTCCTGTACTATGTCTGCAGTCTCTGACCGTCTCCTGTACTATGTCTGCAGTCTCTGACCATCTGCTGTATCATGTCTGCAGTCTCTGACCATCTCCTGTATCATGTCTGCAGTCTCTGACCATCTCCTGTATCATGTCTGCAGTCTCTGACCATCTCCTGTATCATGTCTGCAGTGTGTCTGGGGGCTCTAACAGACTCTCTAACAGAAGCCCCTTTCTGTGTCCATCAGAGAGACCCCCTCCAGGTCCCAAAGGTACTCTGCTTCTCTTCCTGTATTTTGTTTATTGTTAAAATAACGTGTGAGGATCCCAGGGTGATGAAAACTCCTTACGGGATCATCTCTGTGTTTGAGCCGTTGCCATTAGTTAGTTAGTAAGATGACCACGCCCATGTGGGGGCGCCAGAAATATTTCTGAACCCAGGCGCCTGTGACCCTAGGATCGGCCCTGCAGACCAATGGTGGGATGGCAGCGGGATGTCTTGTTTGCCGCCCCCCCTAAACTATACATCACCAGTCGCCACTGGTGAGGTCATTCTAGGTAGGAATAGAGGAAGTGCAGGACAGTGTCTGCCAAAAAAAGGTCAAATGTGTAATGTGGTGGGGAGAAAGAGAGGCCTGGGAGCATGTGGAGTGAAAGGGAACAAGCAAAAGGCTGGCATGACAGGGCTGATAAGGGCATAGCAAGGGTTAATAATAAGTTGTGAAAGTGGGGAGAGTAGGGATTGGATAGCAAGTTTGATGGGGAGGGGTTTAGCTTATTTAGGAGCAGGAGGGGTTTCCCAGGCAATTAGTGCAGAGAGCAAGTGGAGTAAGGAAGTTTAGTCTGTGGCAGTTCCACAGCTCTGTGATGGCCGACTTGGAGCTTATTTTTGTGCAACTGAGGGCTGCCGCGGCCAGCAAAGGCCCCGAATGGCTTCACAGCCAGGTGGCTCCTCACTTGCAGGAGGAGGCATACGTGGAGGATAGGGGACAGAATCTCCCACGTGCCCAGAGGTCTCGGCCTCCGGAGCATTTTTTCCCAGGAGCCTCTCCCCAAGCATCACGCCAAGTAAGGAGCCCCACCGAGTGGGACCCGTCAGGCCCACCAGTGAAACAGCACCCTGTTTCCGCCATAGTGGAGCCTGGATGGAATCCTCGTCATCGGCGGTGCTCAGTGGGCGGGGCCTCGGCGCAAGCCAGTGTCTCCCCCCACTTGGCGGAGTCAACAAGAAGAATTTGCGTTCAGCTCTTTGGGGCGCATGGCCGGGCCGTTTCAGGAGAGGCCGATGCGGAACCTGGTGGTCTGTCCCTTGGGAGTAGTACCCAAAAAGGAGCGGAATAATTTGCGATTGATACACCACTTGTCATTCCCGAAGGGGGGATCAGTTAACAACGCAATTGATCCTGATCACTGTACGGTGTCGTACACGTCCTTCGATGCGGCTGTGGGATGGGTATGCCGCTGCGGTAGAGGTGCGCTACTGGCAAAGGCCGACATCGAATCGGCTTTTCGCCTGCTCCCAGTACACCCGGACAGTTTTTGGCTGTTGCTGGTAGGGGGAGTTCTTTGTTGATCTTTGTTTGGGCTGCTCAATCTCATGCGCCGTGTTTGAGAAATTCAGTTGCTTTGTGGAGTGGGTGGTCTGAGACGTTTCGGGTTTGAATTCTATTATTCATTACCTTGACGACTTTCTTTGCGTGGGACCCCCGGCGTCTAATGTATGCACAGTACTGCTATCTACTTTGCAACAGACGGCTGAGAGATTCGTTATCCCACTGGCAGACGACAAGACGGAGGGCCCGACTACCATGCTCAGCTTTCTGGGTATAGTCATTGATTCGAAAGCTATGTGGAGTGTCAACTACCGGAACAGAAGCTGGTGGCGCTGAAGGGGGAGATTCAGGCATTCTTGGGGCTGCGGAAGATCCAGCTAAGGCAGCTGCAGTCCTTACTTGCGAAGCTGAATTTTGCTTGTCGCATCATTCCCATGGGCAGGGTGTTTTGCCAACGGCTGTCGGCAGCCACTGCGGGGGTCAGGTCTCCCAAACATTTCATCCGTATCACTAATGAACATCGGGAGGATTTGAAGGTGTGGGATACTTTCTTGTTGAATTACAACAGAAAATCACTGTGGATGTCCCGCCCGGTGAGTAATGGGGACCTTCAGCTGTTCACGGACACAGTCGGGTCCACGGGGTACGGGACATTTTATCAGGGGCAGTGGAGCGCAGAGCCCTGGCTCAGTGCTTGGAAGGAAGCTGGCTTCTGCAAAAATCTGGTACTGCTGGAGCTTTTTCCCGTGGTGCTGGCCGTTGAGATTTGGGGTGAGTCGTTTAGGGATTCCAAGGTCAGACTCAATTGTGACAATATGGGAGTGGTTCAGGTCATTAACCGCATCTCAGCGTCGTCACAAACTGTCGTGCGGCTACTGCGGCATTTGGTGCTGCGTTGCCTACAGCTGAACATCATGTTATATGCTGTGCATCTCGCGGGGGTGGATAACACGTTGGCTGACGCCTTGTCTCGTTTCCAGTGGGACACATTTCGGCAGTTGGCTCCGGCAGCAGCACGGCAGGGGATTCAGTGTCCCCGCTGGATGTGGTTGATCGCATTGGAGTCCTCGCAGGATGGATAAAGGGATCGGTAAGTGAGTCCACATGGGGGGCGTATGAGAGGGTCTGGAACCAGGGTTGGACTGGGACAAAAATTTGGCCCTGGACTTCATTCAGACCGGCCCACTCTAATTTTGCAAACACGCACAAAAATAGTATGCTGCGCACTTGTACGAGAGTGAGGTCATCGCAGCCCGGATATCCACATAGCAGGAGTATGCAAACCCAGAAGCAAGACCAGGTGAAGGGGGAAGCCCCCGGCAGCAGTGACAGCGTGCTGCTGGAGGGCTTCGCTTCAAAGGTAAGTTTGTCATGTGACAATAAAATCGTGCCCACACTGCAAGGGCTTGTTTAGGTCCAGGCAGCATGAAAAAGGAAGATTTGCTTACTTGATCCTTCATCCTGTAAAGCCCCATACACACGCTCGGATTATCCGAGGACCAGGTCCGTCGGATCATGTCAGTCGTACTTTGTCAGATGTTGGTTTTGCGTACACACGGTCGGACAAAGTTGTCGGAAAATCCGATCATTCTGAACGTGGTGACGTTCGTTGCGTACAACGGGACTACGTAGAGGCTAGTAGCCAATAGCTTTGGTCTTGTAATGTGAACTGAGCATGCGTAGCACTTTGTCCGTCGGACAACCGTACACACGATCGGATTTGGTGTGATCGGACCGTGTTGTCGGCAAATCTATCCAGCAGGAGATAGGACTTTGTCCGTCGGACAATCCGACGTACACTGTCCGATGGTGCATACACACGGTCTGATTTTTCAACAACATTGTCCGATCGGACAGAATCCATGCAAAAATCCGACCGTGTGTATGGGGCTTAAGACTGGTCCTCAGAGTCTTCTCCCCCCATGCTTCAAGTTCTTCTGATGTCATCAAGACTGATGCAGAAACCATAACACCAATTCTTCCCATTGGGGCCCCCTTCATTCTATAGGGTCCTTCTTCTAGGCCCCCTACATACCATACAACCCCCTACATTCCATAGGGTCCTTCTTCCCATTGGGGGCCCCCTTCATTCCATAGGGTCCTTCTGATAGGGCCCCTACATCTCAAAACTTCATTCCTTAGGACCCCTTCTTCCCACAAGAGCCTCTTCATTCCGTGGGCCCCCTGGTTATCTTGTATTTTCCAGCCCCCCTCTACCCCCTGCTGTCCTCCTGTCACTTGCCCAAAGCCTGGCTCTGCATTATATATTTTAAAATAAACAACTAATGAGCACACATATTTTTGATCAACCGCAGTAGTGAGCAGCTGCCAACATCAAACAGGTTACCACAAACCCAAAGATAAATTGAATATATAGCAAAGGATGTGACGCTAACCAAAATAACATCAAAAATCCAATCCAAATAATGATTCAAATGATATGCAAAATCCAACAAAGCTAAAAGTACATCAAAAGTGTCAATTAATATTGAAATGAACATAAAAATATTTTCAGCAAAAAATTCATATATAAACCATGCTTATAATAATTAAAACCATTATAGCCAAAATATGTCCATGTATTAAAGTGCAAAAAGAGTGCAAAAAAAAAGGGTGTTTTTAATTATAAACATGGTTTATATATGATATTTTTACTGAAAATATTTTGGCGATGATGGTGGTAACTAACCCATTGAGATGGAAGTGTGGGGGACTCGTATGTGGTATGGGCCCCTTTGGTGTACAGTTAACATGGGTTAACTGAAAAAGGTAATGGTGACTGCGGGTAACGAGTTGTCTTCGGGCTGGTTATCACGGCCCTAGGCCTAGTACGGTAAAGGCCCGCAGTGTAGGATGTGGAACTAAGTTTATTGGGGAAGTGCCGTCAAAGACCACCAGGGGGAAAACTGATGTTTGAGTTTGTTTTGATTATAATGTTATATATATATATATATATTTTATATTTGTGAATAAAATTTCTGCTATGGCCAGTTTATACTCCAATAAAGTGTGGTTTTGTTATTATAGGTTAAGTTTAGGTGGGGATTTAAGGTGGAGTATATAGTGGCGGCAGCCTTATAAAGGGAGATGGATATCTTATCTACACTGGTCAAGAGAGGCCTGGGAGCGTGTGGCATGAAAGGGAACTAGCAAAAGGCTGGCATGACAGGGCTGATAAGGGCACAGCAAAGGTTAATAATAAGTTGTGAAAGTGGGGAGTATAGGGATTGGATAGCAAGTTTGATGGGGAGGGGTTTAGCTTATTTAGGGGCAGGAGGGGTTTCCCGGGCAATTAGTGCAGAGAGCAAGTGGAGTAAGGAAGTTTCCCACCCGCCCTCCCTATTTATGTGTTTTGCTAATACTTATTTATTTGCAGGTGCGAGATTACAGAATTTGTCATGGCAGCGGTCAAGTGGCAGTGGTGGTGGTCTTTGATGGTGGTAACTAACCCATTGAGATGGAAGTGTGGGGGATTTGTAGGTGGTATGGGCCCCCTTTGGTGTACAGTTAACACGGGTTAACTGAAAATGGTAATGGTGACACTGCGGGTAACGAGTTGTCTTCGGGCTGGTTGTCACGGCCGTAGGCCTTGTACGGTAAAGGCCCGCAGTGTAGGATGTGGAATTAGGTTTATTGGGGAAGTGCCGTCAAAGACCACCGGGGGGAAAATTGATGTTTGAGTTTGTTTTGGTTATAATGTTATATATATATTTTATATTTGTGAATAAAATGGCTGCTATGGCCGGTTTATACTCCAATAAAGTGTGGTTTCGTTATTATAGATTAAGTTTAAGTGGGGATGCAATGTTTTTCGTTGATTCTGCACACAACTCCTACTTTCGTAGCTTTTTTTTCCCCGTTGATTCGTAATTTTCCGTGTATTTCTCAAAATGGCGCTGCCTTATGTGCTTCGAATGGATTCGTACATTCGTAACTTTTTTGTTCGTTGATACGTAATTTTACATGTCTCTCTCAAAATGGCGGTGCCTAACGTGCTTCAAATGGATTCGTACTTTTCTAAATACATTGCGGTTATTCGTAACGACTCAAAATCGGCTATAGCCTCCGTCCCTGTATGCCATTTTGAGAGGGAGTACAGTGGAGTGGTGGGGAGGAGCAGAGAGCAGAGCAGAGAGTGGAATTGTTAGATTTGTGGTTGTTTTTGTGTGGTTTGGTACTTTTGGTGATATTAGAATGTCTGGGAGTGAGAATGGACATGTGAGAATGTTTGTGTTGGTATGATAGTTGTTGGTGTGAGTGAGAGTGGAGGAGAGCGGATCAGTGCAGGGGAGTGGAGGAGGGGACTCAGGGTAGAGGAGGAGTGTAGGGGAGGAGAGGATTGGAGGGGAGAGGAGGAGTGGTGGGGGGAGGGGCGTGGAGGAGACAGGAGGAGTGTAGGGGAGGAGAGGCATGGAGGGGAGAGGAGGAGTGTAGGGAAGGAGGGGCATGGAGGGGAGAGGAGAAGTGTAGGGGAGGAGGGGCATGGAGGGGAGAGGAGGCGTTGAGGGGCGCGGAGGGGAGAGGAGGCGTGGAGGGGAGCCAAGGCATGGACGAGAGCATGCCCATGGAGGTGGAGTGGAGCGGAAGCATGGCCAAAAAAGGAGGCATGTGTCCCCCCTACATCAGAAGAGATTGCTGACGCAGACGTGCAGCAGCGCCAGTGAACCAAGACACAGAGAAGATCAAGGGGACCCGTATTTACCCCAGAGGAGTCTGCATTGGTTACTGCAGTAACAAGAGACAAAATGCAGCCTTCCCATTTCCCCCTAGACCAACCTTTTTCAAGTGTATTATCCTAGAGAAAACCTAAAAATTATTTTGATGTTTGGGGTAATTCATTTGGGGGGGGGGGGGTGGGGGCAGTTGCAAACATGCCCTTTCTGTTGCTTCTTAATTTCTGGCCTAGGCCAAAATGATGTCAAACATCCCAAGAGTTTTCATGTGTTTTTTTTTCCTTTCATCTGAAAGAGAGCGGGGGGGGGGCTTTTTCAACTAACCACACCCCCCTGTCTGCACGCCTGAGCTAAAGGCAGATGGATTCCAGGAAGTGTATGCAAACAAGAATCATCTGCCCTTATTCAAGATGGTTGCAGCTAGAAATGCTAGGGGGGTGTTTTTCAATGTGGTTTCTCATTAAAAATAAAACACGGAGACATGGATGGTTGTGGGAGTTCACTTAATATATTATAAAATAAATTAAATATTGTTTTCAGTTTGCTGTGCTCAGATACAATTTAGTTCAGCCTGAAGTAGGAAATCTTAGCAGTGTTGAATTACTTCAAGGTTGACTCCACCAACAATCTTCAATAAAGAGTTAATTTAAGGACATACAAAAGGCTGGCTGACCTTCCTAACATATGTGGAAAATATTTCCTATAAAAATACAATCTTGCCATGTACACTTTTAATTGCTCATTCTCATTATAAAGACAGTTAACGATGATAAATGCTTCAAATACCATATAAAGTCCTGGGTCTCCTGCCAATGGGTAACATTGAATGTTATGATCTTTATTCTTGCCGAAGCCAAATACTTTAGCATGGTATTTACTTTTGCTTTTATAGCTGCCCATGTAAATACCTCTATATTACATTTTTCTGGGTCATACTGACTTCATTATTAACATATCACCTGTAATTAAAAAGGGATGGGTGGAAAAAACTAACAACCAAAAACCTTAAATGACAGTGAAAATTAAAGTGGTTGTAAATCCTTCCATATACCCAGTGCAGTGACTGGCCTTATGTGACACAAAGCAAGGTCCATAAAGAAATGGATGAGCGAGTTTGGGGTGGAGGAACTTGACTGGCCTGCACCTCAACCCGATAGAACACCTTTGGGAGGAATTAGAGCAGAGACTGCGAGCCAGGCCTTCTTGTCCAAATCAGTGCCTGACCTCACAAATGCGCTTCTGAAAGAATGGTCCAACATTCCCATAGACACACTCCTAAACCTTGTGGACAGCCTTCCCAGAAGAGTTGAAGATGTTATAGCTGCAAAGGGTAGGCCAACTCAATATTGAACCATACGGACTAAGACTGGGATGCCATTAAAGTTCATGTGCATGTAGCGGTAGGCCCAAAACATTTGGTAATATAAGGTAGGTCCATAGCTCTGCTCCAGACTGGCTTCTCCTGCACATAGACAACCTTCGTAAAGTCCATCATAGTTCGTCTTCACTCTTCATTGAAAAAAGCAAGAAATATCAGCTCTACTCCAATTAGCTCTTTAAGTATTTTTAATAATCAGCTAATTGACTGTAATAGCTCCAACCAAAAACCAACCTTCATTGATGCGTTTCACCACGCCTGACTTGCTCACAAGGATAGGGAAAGTCATTACTGTGTGGAGTCAAATCAGTGATTATTAAAAATACTGCAAGAAGAGCTAATTGGAGTGCAGCTGATAGTTCCTCCTTTCCTACTATTTGTTATTGTTTTTTTTCTTGACCAGTGTAGATAAGATGTCCATCTCCCTTTGTAAGGCTGCCGCCACTATATACCAAGGTGGAGTATACAGGGGGTCTTGGACTTACGAACGCCCGACCTACGAACAACCCCTACTTACGAACGGGGCGCTGCGGGGACCCTCCGCCATTTTTCGCTCTTTTT
The DNA here is from genome assembly GCA_028564925.1 of Lithobates sylvaticus. Lineage (NCBI taxonomy): Eukaryota > Metazoa > Chordata > Amphibia > Anura > Ranidae > Lithobates > Lithobates sylvaticus. Next base: position 39,844,780 of record CM053035.1, on the reverse strand, counting down.
CGGCGTCTTTCGGCCGTTCTGCGCATGCGCGGCCATACGGAGCTTCGGAAAATGCCGGAAATGTCCGTAATTTGCCGCGCATGCGCAGAACGGCAATAGACGGAACATCGGAAATGTCCGGAAATCTCCGTATTTGTCGGTCTGCGCATGCGCGGCCGACTTACGAACATTTCCGACTTCCGTACAGGCGGGCAGTCCCTAACGAGTTCGTAACTCGGGGACCCCCTGTATAGTGGTGGCAGCCTTACAAAGGGAGATTGACATCTTATCTACACTGGTCAAGAGAAAACAATAACAAGTAATAGGAAAGGAGGAACTATCAGCTGCACTCCAATTAGCTCTTCTTGCGGTATTTTTAATAATCACTGATTTGACTCCACACAGTAATGACTTTCCCTATCCTTGTGAGCAAGTCAGGCGTGGTGAAACGCATCAATGAAGGTTGTTTTTTGGTTGGAGCTATTACAGTCAATTAGCTGATTATTAAAATACTTAAAGAGCTAATTGGAGTAGAGCTGATATTTCTTGCTTTTTTCAATGAAGAGTGGAGACAAACTATGATGGACTTTACGAAGGTTGTCTATGTGCAGGAGAAGCCAGTCTGGAGCAGAGCTATGGACCTACACTATATTACCAAAGGTTTTGGGCCTACCTCTACATGCACATGAACTTTAATGGCATCCCAGTCTTAGTCCGTATGGTTCAATATTGAGTTGGCCCACCCTTTGCAGCTATAACATTTTCAACTCTTCTGGGAAGGCTGTCCACAAGGTTTAGGAGTGTGTCTATGGGAATGTTTGATATTTCAGAAGCGCATTTGTGAGGTCAGGCACTGATTTGGACAAGAAGGCCTGGCTCGCAGTTTCTGCTCTAATTCATCCCAAAGGTGTTCTATCGGGTTGAGGTGCAGGCCAGTCAAGTTCCTCCACCCCAAACTCGCTCTTCCATTTCTTTATGGATCTTGCTTTGTGTCACATAAGGCCAGTCACTGCACTGGGTATATGGAAGGATTTACAACCACTTTAATTTTCACTGTCATTTAAGGTTTGTGGTTGTTAGTTTTTTCCACACATGCCTTTTTAATTACAGGTGATATGTTAATAATGAAGTCAGTATGACCCAGAAAAATGTAATATAGAGGTATTTACACGGGCAGCTTTAAAAGCAAAAGTAAATACCGTGCTAAAGTATTTGGCTTCTGCAAGAATAAAGATCATAACATTCAATGTTACCCATTGGCAGGAGACCCAGGACTTTATATGGTATTTGAAACATTTATCATCGTTAACTGTCTTTATAATGAGAATGAGCAATTAAAAGTGTACATGGCAAGATTGTATTTTTATAGGAAATATTTTCCACATATGTTAGGAAGGTCAGCCAGCCTTTTGTATGCCCTATTGAAGATTGTTGGTGGAGTCAACCTTGAAGTAATTCAACACTGCTAAGATTTCCTACTTCAGGCTGAACTAAATTGTATCTGAGCACAGCAAACTGAAAACAATATTTAATTTATTTTATAATATATTAAGTGAACTCCCCCAACCATCCATGTCTCCGTGTTTTATTTTTAATGAGAAACCACTTTGAAAAACACCCCCCTAGCATTTCTAGCTGCAGCCATCTTGAATAAGGGCAGATGATTCTTGTTTGCATACACTTCCTGGAATCCATCTGCCTTTAGCTCAGGCGTGCATACAGGAGGGTGTGGTTAGCTGAAAAAGCCTCCCCCCCCCTCTCTTTCAGATGAAAGAAAAAAAAACACATGAAAACTCTTGGGATGTTTGACATCATTTTGGCCTAAGCCAGAAACCAGGAAGCAACAGAAAGAGCATTTTTGCAACTGCCCCCAACCCCCCGCCCAAATGAATTACCCCAAACATCAAAATAATTTTTAGGTTTTCTCTAGGATAATACACTTGAAAAAGGCTGGTCTAGGGGGAAATGGGAAGGCTGTATTTTGTCTCTGTTCACTGCAGCAACCAATGCAGACTTCTCCTCTGGGGTAAATACAGGTCCCCTTGATCTTCTCTGTCTCTTGGTTCACTGGCGCTGCTGCACGTCGGCGTCAGCAATATCTTCTGATGTAGGGGGGACACATGCCTCCTTTTTTGGCCATGCTTCCGCTCCACTCCACCTCCATGGGCATGCTCTCGTCCATGCCTTGGCTCCCCTCCACGCCTCCTCTCCCCTCCGCGCCCCTCCACGCCTCCTCTACCCTCCACGCCCCTCCTCCCCTACACTCCTCCTCTCCCCTCCATGCCCCTCCTCCCCTACACTTCTCCTCTCCCCTCCATGCCCCTCCTTCCCTACACTCCTCCTCTCCCCTCCACGCCTCTCCTCCCCTACACTCCTCCTCTACCCTGAGTCCCCTCCTCCACTCCCCTGCATTGATCCGCTCTCCTCCACTCTCACTCACACCAACAACTATCATACCAACACAAACATTCTCACATGTCCATTCTCACTCCCAGACATTCTAATTTCACCAAAAGCACCAAACCACACAAAAACACCACAAATCTAACAATTCCACTCTCTGCTCTGCTCTCTGCTCCTCCCCACCACTCCACTGTACTCCCTCTCAAAATGGCATACAGGGGCAGAGGCTATAGCCGCGTGTCAAAAACTAAAGTAAAATATGAGATTTTGAGTCGTTACGAATAACCGCAATGTATTTAGAAAAGTACGAATCCATTTGAAGCACGTTAGGCAGCGCCATTTTGAGAGAGACATGTAAAATTACGAATTAACGAACAAAAAAGTTACGAATGTACGGATCTATTCGAAGCACATTAGGCAGCGCCGACACGGAAAATTACGAATCAACGGAGAAAAAAAAGCTTACGAAAGTAGGAGTTGTGTGCAGAATCAATGAAAAACATGTACTCTACCGAAAGTCCGAATTTGAAATCAACTAAAAATAAGGCTTACAGAAATACGAATCATTCCGATTCAACGAAAAATGCCGCTTGCGAAAATATGAATTATGCCGCGTACAAGCACATTCCCAGTGGCACACAAACAGCCACACATTTTGAGTGGCACTTAATTGGCCACTTGTCTCCAGTTGCATGTTCATATGAGCCACTCACCGTTTTCTGTCTGTCATTTCTCCCTTAGGGCAGTTAAGTTCAGCTTCTGTTCTGCACCAGGTATCGTATTGCCACACGCAGCTGGCTTCTCGTAACACTATCAGACTATACCTAGCCAGCATCTCACATTTCCTATCCTTACAGGACCCCGGAGAGCCATCTGTTTTTACGGCCCATACAGTAAGATCCCTTCTACGTGGCATCCAGAAGCATCAGCCTATAGCCAACGGCAAACACTTGCCCATCACAACTACCATCTTTAGGGACATGTAAGAAATCCTTGCACGTTCCCCGGTTTTCTATGGCCTAGCGAATTCATCATTAGTGGCACTGGCAGTCATGTACTATACAGACAACACCTGATTTGCTTTTAAAAACCATTACGTACTTCAGCTTACGGTCTCCAAAACTCAACAATCCGGACCCAAGGTCTATATTAACCTCTTTCGCACTAACAACTCCATGCAGGCCAGCCTCTCCCTTGACAAGCTGACCCCCATCAGGCCAGTTCTCCAAGACTTCACCCATACACGGGGGTGTACCAAGAAGCAGCTTCAGTCTCTCTTGAGAATTCTCAATTCTGCAATACGGGTCATTCCCCAGGGTCGATCTTTGTGTCATGCCTCTTGGTCTAACTCTCCCAGACACAGGACCCCGATCAGATCCTTATTTAGACACCGCAGCATTAGCGGACCTATCAATGATGGAGGGTTCCATACTACGTGGAACAGTATATCAATGTTTATACCGTCAATATCGCCCCTATCACCACAGGTAGTGACAGATGCCGCAGCCTCCACAGGCTTCGCTGCAATTTTTGGCCACCATTGGTTTACAGGACCATGGCCTCCGGAGATACCCCTAAATATACTTAGCCGGTGTCCAGAAGTTTCTGGCCTTACCAGATCCCCAAAACCATCTTTAGACGCATCCCATACGATCCGAGCCATCTTACGCGGCATCCAAGACGACAATCCATGAGCAAGGCCAAACGTCTGCCCATTAGACATGTGCACACTGAAATATTTTTGTTTCGGAATTTCGTTTTCGTCCGAAAAATAAATTTATTTAGTTACTCCCGAAATTCGTTTTTATTTACAGTATTTAGTTTTTCGTTAAAAAATGCATTCGTTCGAAAATCCAAATTAATTAAGGTCGAATTTGTCATTGAAGGCTTATGGTGTCTGTCGAATGTTCAAAGAAGATTTGACGGAGCAGCTAAACTGTATGATGCTGTACAGTTTAGCTGCTCCGTCAAATCTTCTTAGAACTTTCGACAGACACCATAAGCCAAAGATTTGATGTTTGTTTGTTTTTCATTGCTTTTTCGAATCTTTGTCGTTCATGTTGAATGTATATAGTTCAAACAGAAAATGGACTGGTGATAGTGATCACTGATCAGACAAGTAACAAGATAGGGTATATAGAATCTATACAGAATCTCAATCTATAAAATAGAATCTATAATAATAAATCCCCCCCCCCCACAACACGGGCAGCCTCTGAGGCTATCACAACACTAGCAACACTAGTATCACTATCAAGTTCACAACACTAACACAATAGCAGAAGATTATTATGAAAAAGTTAAGTTGAACTGTCGCTTGCTTTACTATTGTTCTGCTGCTGTGCTTATGCTTAATTGCTAAATAATTCAGGTTCTCTGACAAACGGACCAGTTAAGATTGACTGTCTTCATTGACAGGCTGTACCTGTGTACTTAGTTCTGATGTCCGGAATCATACTCGACCGCCTACTGTCACTCCTAACGGAACGGTCAAACTCTAGTCCCCTACTACCTTTTCCGACCAAACCCTTGAGTGCCTGCCAGTTTGTCAAACATGTGAGGATTCTTCTTCGCAACCTACATCTCAACCCCAATCAGTACTCCGATCACTCTTTCCGTATCGGAGCAGCCTCGACCGCATCTTGGTATGAGGTCCCAGTTCATATCATTTAGACACTAGGCAGGCGGAAGCTTGCCTGCTCCGCCCGGTACATCCCCAATCCTCAGGTGGAAATTGCACAAGCATTCACCAAACTTACTCAATGAATAACACTAATAACTAATAAAACTACACCCCTACCTGAATGTTTTTGCCCCCTTATTTTGGCATACCATCCATCAGACCAGGGCACAAGTCAGGTCCATTTCATGTTGTAAGTCTTATGGTAAGTCTATTTTGTTCATATCCGTATCAGCCATAGGGCTTCAACCATAAGTAAGAAGGCCAGTATGGTGGCCTGTATTTATGGGAGGATCCTGGGGGGTATTTAACCAGCCCACTCGCCTGTGGTCTTTGTCGGTTTCCTGTGCGCGATACCCACCCTCCCATTCCCTTTTTCAGGGCATTTCTCAAATTCATTTCTCTTCACAAATATTAATTTCTAATCTTGGGTATGCCCCCTTATTTTGGCATACCGTCCATCAGACCAGGGCACACTTCAGGTCCATTTCATGTCCGTATCGGCCATAGGGCTTCAACCATAAGTAGACAGTTAAGGGGAAACTCCTTTAAATAAGAATATATAATAACAGGCAGATTATTATTTTTTTAGCAACAGAATGGTCATATTGAAAGTTGAGGATACATGTAGTCCTATTCCTGTAATTGTATCCCAAGCAAAGCTAACCTATTTTTTCTACATACAGCAATTATCACATAAGAACAGATCCATATACAGCACCATAGAGCCTGCTACTGGAAAATAGGGAAGGTAACAACACATGTAAAGTATGTAAATCTTTTAATCTGTCAAATTATTGTAGGTCAACCACTTCACTCCTATGGTCTTTTTCCCATTTTCAACATGAAAGCATTTGTTACGCCAACACTTCATATCCCTGATATGTGCCTGCTATACCATGTACTTTTTGTATTGCTTCCTGGTGGTCCTGAAAGACCCTTTGCTTTCCTATTAAAAACTGACCACACTAAGCAGGAGAGCACAATGTGGTCAGTTTAGCACAATGTGGTCAGTTCTCTAGCTATGCTGGGAACTCAGCCTGCTCTCCTCCAATGATCAGACTTGTCCTGACATGCTCCCGCTGCACAGCCATTCACTTGGAAGCTCAGTGTGCTGATGCTTTTGCTTCCCCAGCTCCTATTCAGCTGAGCTGAGAACAGAGGCAATGTGATCACTTATATATATATGCATATGCTCGGTTTCCTTGTGATGATTAGTTCTTGATGTCTACCGTAATATATTATACATCTTTTTTCTTCAGCATCGATAGGACTTGGTAGTAGATTTAGATACACTTTATTGTGTGAGTTTTAACTAGGAAGAGATAAGTTAAAATGTAATATAAACAAAATAAAATATGTTTTGTGTCCTTTTTTCCAAAGCAGCTTAAAGAGGAAGTAAAGCCTAAGTAAAAAGAAAATAGACCCTGCAAGGCAAAGGCATAATGAGCTAATATGCATAGCATAGGCTTACCTGTAGGTAAAAGTGGTCTGTATGGGTTTACAACCACTTTAACCGGTTCCCGACCGGCGCACGACGATGTACGTCGGCAGAATGGCACGGACAGGCAAAAGGGCGTATATATAAGTCCCTTTTTAAATGCCACCGTGCCATCGGGAGCGCCAGTCGGGACCCCCGTGAGGCCGCGGGACTCCCGCGATCGTCTCACGGGAAGGCTGAACGGGGAGATGCGGAAATAAACAGCATCTCCCCGTTCTGCCTAGCAACTAGTGATGCCGATCTCTGCTCCCTGTGATTGGAGCAGATATCAGCATTCACTAGCTCACAGCCACGCCCCCCCACAGTTAGAAACACGCCTCTAGGAACATGTAACCCCTACACTGCCACCCAGTGGTTAACCCCTTCACTGCCAGTGTCATTTACACTGGAATCAGTACATTTAAATAGCACTGATTGCTGTATAAATGACAATGGTCCCAAAAATGTGTCAAAAATGTCCGATGTGTCCACCCTAATGTCGCAGTCACAATAAAAATCGCTGATCGCCGCCATTACTATTAAAAAAAAAAAATATTAATAAAAATGCTATAAAACTATCCCCTATTTTGTAAACGCTATAACTTCTGTGCAAACCAATCAATAATTGCTTATTGCGATTTTTTTACCAAAAATATGTAGAAGAATACATATTGGCCTAAACTGAGGAAAAAAAAAAAAGTTTTTTTATATATTTTTTGGGGGATATTTATTTTAGCAAGTAAAAAATAATGGACGCCAATTTTGTTTGGGAGCCACGTCACACGACCGTGCAATTGTCAGTTAAAGCGACGCAGTGCCGAATCGCAAAAAGTGGTCTGGTCTTAAGCCAGCAAAATGGTCCGGTCTGAAAGTGGTTAAATGTGAGATTTCAAATTTAATTTTTTTTATTATTTTTTTTTTAGAAATTAACTAGCTGAGATCCGCGCTATAGCCAAATGACGGCTACAGCGCGGATCTGTTGTGCCGGGAGCACGTCATATGACGTCCTCCCCTTCTGTGCACTCCAGGGAGCGCGCGCGCGCCGCCGGGAGCGCGCTCTCGCCGTGTCACTGGGCACCCGATGCGCGTGCCCAGCGGCCGCGATGTCCGCTGGGCACCCGCGATTGCCCGGTAACACAGCGGGACCGTGGATCTGTGTGTGTAAACACACAGATCAACGGTCCTGTCAGAGGAGAGGAGCCGATGGTGTGTTCTCTGTACAGAGAAACACCGATCGGTCTCCTCCCCTTGTGAGTCCCCTCCCCCCACAGTAAGAAACACTCCCAGGGAACATAATTAACCCCTCCCCGCCCCCTAGTGGTTAACCCCTTCACTGCCAGTGTCATTTATACAGCAATCAATGCATTCAAATAGAATTGATTGCTGTATAAATGACAATGGTGCCAAAAATGTGTCAAAAATGTCCGATGTGTCCGCCATAATGTCGCAGTCACAATAAAAATCGCTGATCACCGCCATTACTAGTAAAAAAAAAAAATATTAATAAAAATGCTATAAAACTATCCCCTATTTTGTAAACGCTATAACTTTTGCGCAAACTAATCAATAATCGCTAATTGCGATTTTTTTTTTACCAAAAATATGTAGAAGAATACGTTTCGGCCTAAACTGAGGAAAAAAAATGTTTTTTTATATATTTTTTTGGGGATATTTAGTATAGCAAAAAGTAAAAAATATTGTTTTTTTTTTTTAATTTGTCGCTCTTCTTTTGTTTATTGCGCAAAAAATAAAAAACGCAGAGGTGATCAAATACCACCAAAAGAAAGCTCTATTTGTGGGGAAAAAATGATAACAATTTCATTTGGGTACAGTGTCGTATGACCGCGCAATTGTCATTCCAAGTGCATCAGCGCCAAAAGCTAAAAATTGGTCTGGTCACGAGGGGGGTTTAAGTGCAAAGTAATCAGGTGGTTAAAGCAGGTCCCATTTCAGAAGTAACTTAGGGACTCTTTATACTCAAATGAGAGATTTCAGTTAGAAGTTTCCCCTCCTGGTGCAGTCTGTTCCTGATAGGGGCTCCAGGAGGATGATATAATGATGTTCATATAAGGAAGCTTCTATATTCCTTTTTTTATTTATTTTTTCTCTCTACTCCATCATTTTTATGTATTTATATAACTCCCTTAATTTATATTTACTGCTTAAATGCCTCATTTTTTTTTTTTTACTTTTTCACTTCCCTATATTTAAGTGTAAGCCCCCGTACACACGGTCGTATATTTCGACTACAAAATCCGTCAGATTTTTTCTGACGAATTTTGTCCGAAACTGGTGTTTTATACACACGGTCGGACAAAGTTGTCGGAAAATCTGATCGTTCGGAACGTGATGACGTTCATTCGTTGCGACGGAACTACGTTCACCATTGGACAGGAGGAGGCCAAATATCTGGGGTACACTATTGGGAGGGGAGTGATAACCCCAAGTCAATAAAGTCGAGGCCTTACAGAGTTGGCCACGTCCCAACAGCAAGAAGCAGGTACGAGCCTTTCTGGGAATTGCTGGCTATTATCGGTGATTCATTCCCCATTTTGCTTCCCAGGCTGTGCCCCTAACCAACCTAACAAAAGGGAAAGAGTCTGTCATGGTTAAATGGTCCCCAGAGGCTGAAGCAGCATTCCAGTCCTTAAAAACAGCCTTATATAGCAAGCCAGTGTTGTACTCACCAGACTTTTCTAAGGACTTTGTTGTACAAACTGATGCATCAGACGTTGGGTTGGGAGCAGTGTTGTCCCAGGTCTGGAATGGGGAAGAGCACCCAGTCATTTACCTCAGCAGGAAGTTGAAGTCCCATGAGGTAAATTACGCCACGATTGAGAAGGAATGTTTAGCGGTGAAGTGGGCTCTAGATTCCCTTCGGTACTATCTACTAGGTAGGCACTTTGACCTGGTGACTGATCATGCTCCTTTAACCACTTCAGCCCCGGAAGAATTTAACCCCTTCCTGACCAGAGCACTTTTTGCAATTCGGCACTATGTCGCTTTAACTGACAATTGAACGGTAATGCGACGTGGCTCCCAAACAAAATTGCCGTCCTTTTTTTCACACTAATTGAGCTTTCTTTTGGTGGTATTTAATCACCCCTGCGGTTTTTATTTTTTGCGCTATAAACAAAAAAAGAGCAACAATTTTGAAAAAACACATTATTTTTAACTTTTTTCTATAATAAATATCCCCCAAAAATATACAAAAAAATATTTATTTTTTCCTCAGTTTAGGCCGATACGTATTCTTCTACATATTTTTGGTAAAAAAAAATCGCAATAAGCGATTATTGATTGGTTTGTGCAAAAGTTATAGCGCTTACAAAATAGGGGAGCTGAAAGAAGATAGCGGAGGAGCCCGGCAGAACAACCGGAGAGCGGGAGAAGAGGCCGGAAAGCGCGGAGAGACCACCAAAGTCGCTTAAAAACTCTGTACGCTCCTAAATGCCGCATTTATGTGCATTCGGGCATGTTTTTTTGTGCGTTTTTGAGCTTTGCTTTCTGCCCGAAAGCTCAAAAACGCAATTCAGAAGAGTTTTTCTTCTGCCTCTAAATACTTCTGTAGCGCCGGGCTCCTAATGAGCATGCACTATATCTTTTGTAGATTTAATGTTCCTAAAACCACAGTTGGGTTTTAGGGTTAATTGCTCTAAATTCTGGTCTCAGTACCAGTTTGGCTGGATTGCATTGTGTTCTGCTTGACCATAGGTGTCGTGTAACCTCTGGCAAGCACAGGAACGCAGTCCGGTTGGACGCATTGGGTGCCAATCTCTCTCGGAACCAACCAGTGAGTGTGTTGTCTCGCTGTGCTTCTGGGAGAAGGTACTTAAGGTACTGAGGTCACGTGCTTCTAGGTTCCGGTCCAGAAGAGCTTTCTGTCTGTTTTGTCCTGGTCTTCCTGACCAGCCCTCAGGGGCCCTCATGGCCTGGGGTGCAGATCCATCCATTTCCGAGTCTCGGGGCTGGCTAGCCTGGGACACAGTACCTGGAAGGAGGATTCTAAGGTGGTCCGGTGCCGTCTCCTCTTTGGAGAGGCCCAGCAACTGAGAACGCAACCAGGGGAGGACTCTTCAGAAGAGGGCCATGCAAAGGGCTGGCTGCTCGGCAAGAGCCTGGCAGCTAAGTTGAAAGGACACCAGGTGAATTTACACTCGTACGGACTGGCTGCAAGATACTGGTACCGTATGAGAGTTCTCTAACTTCCTATATCCTTCAGTTACAACCAAGTCTGTGGCAGAGACTTCTCATTTACAAGTTCTACAACCAAGTCTGTGGCAGAGACTTTGCTTTATTTGAATTATCTATCGGCTGCTAAATCCCCTGAGAAGAGATTTATCCGATAGCTGTAATATCCAGTTACGAATGGCTATTCCCTGGATTTCATAGTGAGAGACATTTAGTTTCAAGCAGTTCCAAGAGTACCTGAACTTCCAACCTATACCCTCTATTCTTTATTGAAAGACTGTGTTTTGTCTATCATTTTGCAAATAAAAATCCCTAAAGTGGATCCAGTGTCAGTCTCTACAGTTCTTTGGGCCATCTACCTCGGGAAACCCCTACGAAATCAAGAAGGTAACGGTAAGCCCAAAAATAACCAGTAGCTCCTTCTGGGGTTAGTGCTACACTTCTTTGAAAATATGTTGGTAAACTTCCTTCTGTTCATGGATACAGAGGCTATCATAGAGCTACCTCTACAGGCTGAAGAAAAAAAAATGCAAAACGCCTGTATAAGCAGCATTTTTTTATGCCCAGTGTGCATGGAGCCGGCATGGTGTTTTGCTGTTAGCATCACAGGGTGCTATATACAGGCACCACAAGGGGTGTTATCGACATACTTTACCATGTTCCCTGGGTGCTCCCAATTCTCTGAGAAATAGGTAGGAGGGAGCACCCACAGTGCCACATCCATAATGTATCAATTCTCCCAATTCTCTCTCACAGCTGGTTTACTGGGTAACCTACCTATGAGCTGGCCCTGGAATGTATTTGAGGCTGTATGACCATGTTATGGGCTTTAGATTGTAAGCTGCTTCAGAATTGATAATAATTGCACTGTGGACGCTGTAAAGCTTTGCAGAAAAAAAGTGCACTTTATAAAAAGAAAAAAAAAACAGGAATCTGCGTGTGTATTTTCTACCATGTGTCAGCTATCTAAATACAGAGCCCTAACCCCACACCCATACTCCTTATCACAGATAAATCACTTTAACCACTTTAATAATGGGCACATTCCCCCCCTTCCTGCCCAGGCCATTTTCAGCTTTCAGCGATGTCACACTTTGAATGACAATGGCGCGGTCATGTAAATCTGTACCCATATGACATTTTTATCATTTTTTTCACACACATAGAGCTTTTTTTGGTTTTATTTAATCACCACTGGGATTTAAATTTTTTGCTAAAAAAAAAACAAAAAAAGACCAAACGTTTTGAAAAAATAACGTTTTTCTTTTTGTAAATAAGTATGTTTTCTTCTTCATTGATGAGCGCTGACAGGCAGCACTGATGGGCATTTATGAGGTGGCACTCATGAGCACTGATAAAATGGCACTGAAGGGCACTTATGAGGAGGCACTAGTATGCCATACTGATAGCTGGCACTGATAGGCGGGATTTATGGGCAATGATAGGCGGCATGGACATATTTACATCACTGATAGGCACACATTGGCATTACTGATGGGCACAGATTGGCATCACAGATGGGCACTGACTGGCATCACTGATGGGCACTGTAGGGGCTGCACTGATGATCAATGCCCTGATTATCTGTACAGGTCTCCCCTGTGAGGAGATGAGGCTGATCAGCTCTCCTCTCCTCACACTCTGTCAGTGTGAGGCTAGGAGAGCCGAATACCGACACTTCCGTGTTTACATGTGATCGGATATGATTGGACACAGCCGATCACATGGGTAAAGAGCTGCATCATTGTGCGTTAGACTGGTGCAACATCATATGACGTTGTTCCAGAATGAGAAAGGAGGCAGGAGGTGGTTAATATAGTTACTGGGAACCCACCCTTTTATAAAAAGAGGGCTGACATATCCAATAAGCCCCTTCACTGGCCCTTCTAAGCTAACTGATCTAAAATCAAAGACTAAGATGGTCATTATGTGTAGTTGGCAACTGTGGTGGCAAAATTACACAATAGTAGCCTGAAAAAATAAAACAAATGCACAAATCACATCTAAGTACTGCACTATTGTATAATTTTCTTTTGCTCGAAAGGCCGCGGCTTAATTTTCTCTCATTCAGCCCATGGGCAGAACAAAAGAAAAACAATTACCCCATCCATGCTTACAGGGTGGATGGAGAAACCTCCACTGCCGGCAACACTGGCACTGACAACAGGAACTACATCTATTAGACTGTTCAACTTTGCTCAGCTAGATGGTGCTTGCAATGCCATCCACAGCTTAAATTTTTCTAATTATCAATCAGGGTTTTATAGCTGGCCATAGAATAATCTTTTTTTTTTTCGTTTAACCAATGGGTTGAACAAAAAAAATGACCCGATTCCCTCATCTGCACACTCAATGTAAATGGGGAAATCCCCTCCGCTGAGCTACTGTGTTCTGGCAGCGAGGAGACTTCCCCACCGATCAGTGCTGCCAACACTTCTGTACAACCAGAATAGACTTCTGATAGACGTCTGTACAACCAGCCTACCCATACATGGATCGAAATTTTGCCGGTCACTGCTCACCCAGCTGAAATTCGATTTATGTATAACAGCCCTTAGTGTGGTCTTCAGATCAGAGATTTTATTGCTGCTGATAATTGGAGATATGAAGAGCTGAGCCAGGAAGAAGACAGGAAGTGAGAACTTCTGCTTCACTCTCAGCATGCTAGCCATGTCAATTTAAGAGAACGTTATTAATAAATTCTCACGTCAAATGAATGACTCAAGGGTCAGCAAGCCCCAGTCAGGATGTACAACCTCTATGTGTAATAAACTCATACTATACTAAACATAGAGATAAGATTTTCTTAAGCATTAACACACCCGGATAGTCTGATCACTATCACATGCATACTTTTAAAAAAATACATCAAAACCACTAGGTTTCCTCTTCAAACCTAAAAGCAAATAAAAAAATGAACCATACATATTCAAAAACCTATAATTTTTTTGTATTTGCTGCGTGAATACAGTTTATTATGGTTTTTGTGTCTTCCCAAATATATTACAATGAAAACCCAGTACAGTAGTCACAAATGTCATTGTTTAGTATTAAAGAGTAAGTCCATGCAAAATTAAAAATTTACTGTTACTCAGATGAACATGTGTTAAACATCTTTTTCACTGTTTGTAGGCAAGTGCAGTTTGTATTCTCCACTGCAGGTGATGCTCGACCACAGTGGCAATGCAGATGGGTTCGGAAGTTGAGAGAAATTGGGATTCTCTATGATTTTCTCGGTTACCCGGGGCAGTGATTCAATTGGATGCACATACCCCATGTGACCCTGGCGACCATCTTGTGCCAAGCATAGTCTTATTTAAAGCATAGTACAAATGATCAGAAAATTGGATTAAAAATATTTATAAGATTTTTAAGCAATCATACGGTAATCTGATTGTTGTATACAGCTTTTGAGAACCTTTTACGACAGTTCACATTAAATAATCTGAAGGTACAAACACAACATTTACGATACCAGATTGTATGATTTTTGTTTAATCAGTACAGTTTTCTTCTCAAAAAAATCAGAAGAGCAAGACTACGCATGCTTGGAAATTAAAGAATACATTACAATATAATACAAAACATTACATCACTTCCAAAGTTGTATTCTGTCGTACGAGAATTTTCGTAAGTTGAGTAACCTTTTAATTTTTGATACGAGACTAGCATGTAAAAAAAATGGATGATTATTTGTCCAATATTCTCATTGTGTGTACGAGGCTTATGACTCTGACCTCTGGGTTTGGTGTGGTTTATGCGGGGGGCTAGGGTAGGGACAGGTTTCCCGTCTGCCAGGGACAGCACCAGTGATAGGGAGGAATAAATAGGATGAGAGCAGGGATTAAGTCTACCTTCTCAGGAAGCTTCATCTTTTGGGTTAGTCCGGCCAGGCCACACTCTCCTCCTCATGGCAGATGCTGTCAGCATCCCTGAGTCTTCAGACCACTGTCTCTCCACTGCACAGTTGTACAGTAAGTGGGACCAGTCTGGTGAGCTTCAAACCAGGCCTGCTCAAACGGTTAACCTGCTGTTTCAATACTAGGGATGAGCCGAACACCCCCCCGTTCGGCTCGCACCAGAACCCGCGAACGGAGCTAAAGTCCGTGCGAGATTTAGAACCCTATTAGTTATAATGGGTGCGAACGTTCGAAATCAAAAGTGCTAATTTTAAAGGCTAATATGCATGTTAATGTCATAAAAAGTGTTTGGGGACCTGGGTCCTGCCCCAGGGGACATGTATCAATGCAAATTTTTTTTTTAAAAACGGCGGTTTTTTCAGGAGCAGTGATTTTAATAATGCTTAAATTGAAACAATAAAAGTGTAATATTCCTTTAAATTTCGTACCTGGGGGGTGTCTATAGTATGCCTGTAAAGGGGCGCATGTTTCCCATGTTTAGAACTGTCTCTGCAAAAAGTGTCATTTTTGCAAGTAAAAAAGCTATTTAAAATCACTTGCGGCTAATGTGTATTGATGGCTCCCTTAATACAGAGAACAGTCATTCATTGAAACTGAAAGTCATTCATAAAAAAAAAAGTCATTGATAAAAAATAAAAAAAATGAAAAAAAAAAAAAGCGTGGGGGTCCCCCCAAATTCAAATTCAACGTCATAGGGAAAGCCATAGGGAATTCCCCATGACGTCCCCGTGCGTCAGAGGGGGCGGGGTCACCAGGTGCCCTCCATTATAAAAGACCTGTCAGACGGAGCGGAGCCTCACACAGCGGGAGCCTCCCATTGCGCGGAGCGGCCCAAGAAGAGACACCGACTCCGACGGAAGAAGATGCCGGACGAGAAGGACGAGAAGACCAGCGCAAAGAAGCGGATCAGAGGAAGAAGAAGATGGAAGAAGATGGAAGAAGAAGATGGAAGAAGATGACGGAAGGGGAAGATGAAGAAACTGAAGGATGAAGAAAGAAGAAAGAAGATTTTAATAAAGGAATTGTCAAAGACCATCTCCTGTCATTTTTAACATTTTTGACACTTTTTTGGTGAAATGGTAGCCCTTACCATTTCACACAGGGGGGGGGGCGGGATCTGGGGGTCCCCTTGTTAAAGGGGGCTTCCAGATTCCGATAAGCCCCCCGCCTACAGACCCCCACAACCAATGGCCAGGGTTGTGGGGAAGAGGCCCTTGTCCTCATCAACATGGGGACAAGGTGCTTTGGGGGTCTTAGACCCCCAAAGGATCCTCCCAATGTTGAGGGCATGTGGCCTGGTACGGTTCAGGCGGGAGGGGGGGGCGCTCTCGTCCCCCCCCTTTTCCTGCAGGCTGCCAGGTTGCGTGCTCGGATAAGGGTCTGGTATGGATTTTGAGGGGGACCCCACGCCATTTTTTTTGGCTAGGGTTCCCCTTAAAATCCATCCCAGACCTCAAGGGTCTGGTATGGATTTTGAGGGGGACCCTACGCCATTTTTTTTTTTTTTTGGCTGGGGTTCCCCTTAATATCCATCCCAGACCTGAAGGGCCTGGTTATTGAATTTTGGGGGAACCCCACGCTTTTTTTTTTTTTTTTTATTAATGAATGACAGTTCTCTGTGTTACAGGAGCCATCAATTCATTAGCCGCGAGTGCTTTTAAATAGCTTTTTTCCTGCAAAAATTACACTTTTTTGCAGGGAAAGTTCTAAGCACAGGAAACCTGCCCCCCTTCACAGGCCACCTATAGACACCCCCCCCCCCCCAGATGTGATATTGCAATGCTGTTCTAACAGCACGCACACACAAATCCCCAGAAATATAGCATATCTTGTCAGCAGTCAGCAACACACTGACACGCTGACACTGTGACTGAAACATAATATGCGAGGCCGCCGCCGCCGCGGCCTCTTATACCGTGGGGCGTGTACTAAAGCCCCTGAGCTATAATTGGCTACAGGTATCCTGCCTGTAGCCAATTATGGCTCTCCTCGCTGCCGGTGCTGTGATTGGCCAAGCATGTGTGGTCACAGTGCATGCTTGGCCAATCATCAGCCAGCATTGCACTGCGACTAGCGCAATGCATTGCGGGGCCGCTCGCATCACACGAATTTGCCCATCCCTATTCAATACAGGAGAAACTGGAATTAGGAGAGGCAAAGGGGACCTTCATGGTACCGCTTGTACAGACAATGCATTAAAAAGTTAATTAAAATGTTATAATTTTATAAAAAAATATATATATATTTAAATAAGACAGCACTTCTACATACAAATGAATGTGTAATTAAAAACACGTATATCTCCTTCAATATGACTGGTAAATATTTATGTATATGCTATCTGGTTGTCGTTACGTATTTCTATCTATTTGTAGATCTATATTCCTTCTTAAACTCCTGAAGAAGCGGTCATCCCATGTTGAGAAAGACTAGAGCAACACGGAACAAAACATAGTCTTCCCTCCTACAGTTTAGAGGGTATTCACGTTAATAACCCAGTCATATTGAAGGAGATATGTGTTTTAAATTACACATTCATTTGTATGTAGAAGTGCTGTCTTTTCTAAATATATATATATTTTTTTTTTTTAACTTTTGAATGCATTGTCTGTACAAGTGGTACCATGAAGGTTCCCTTTGCCGCTCCTAATTCCAGTTTTTCTTTTATGACTATGGGACAAATGTACTAATTACCATATTACTCACTGTCTGTGGCAGAATTAACTACTGTAAATGCTGTTTCAATACATCAAACTTTGCAAATAGGTAGTCGTTATGCTTACTGCCTACCACACCACGCCACACCTATCTAACATTCTGCCTTATATGAAAAAGCTCAGCTGAGACTCTTTGGTAGGCTCTCCATGATGTTCAGATGGTCAGTACTGTCACTTTAGTTTTTAAGCCAAACTTTAGACAAACAGCTAAATACAAAAATAAGACACATATAAAGGAACTGTTTGCAACTTTGGCCTTTTTTACAGGGCATCAGAGTGGCCGTGGGGGGGGGGGGGTCAGGGTGTCCCATGGGCACACTGCTTCTGCCAAAAGCGATCAGCCAGGAAACTGTCAGCCCAGTCCGCCCCGCTCCACACTCCACACCTAATTTCCACTCACCAAATGCAAGCAGGCGAGTGGAAATTTTGAGGGCTGTTATAGACAACATGTCAACTGTTGTACAACACAAAGTACTGCTCATCTCCTCCAAAGTTGCCTTTGGCCGGTTTGGAAATCATTCCCTGAATCGCCATTGGCTGGCCTAGATGTGTCATAATAAACACAGTTACTTGCAGAGGAAGTCAAACCCCATTTATCATGGGAAACTGTTCACCTGCAAATTATACGGTTGATTTACTAAAGGCAAAAAAGTTGTTGACTTTGCAAGGGCAGGGTTTTATTTTCAGTGGGAATGAGAGGGAACGCAGTTCTGGCACCTTCAGCATTGAATGTATGTAATGGCAAGGGGTGGTGGGGTATGCAGGAGGGTCTATTGCTGTGGGGGTATCTATTGTTGCTGGGGAGGTCTCTTATTGCTGGTGGGGTATCTATTGTTGCCGAGGGGGTCATTTATTGTTGAGAGTGATCTACTATTGAATGGGGTGTCTATTGTTGCTGACGAGGGTCTATTATTGCTGACATCAGGGGATCTATTTTACTGCTTTCTTGTTATTATAGCATCCTCCTAGGTAGGTGCTTATGGCTTTTCTGCTTAAAGAGGAAGTTAACCCATACAAAAATAAATAAATAAAAATAAACCCTGCAAGGCAAAGGCATAATGAGCTAGTATGCATAGCATACTAGCTCATGATGAATAACTTACGTGAGAACGAAGCCCCCGAAGCGGTCCTCCTTCTTCATCTCCACCGCTGCCATGAATCCCAGAGTGACTTCCCGGTCTCGCGACTCTGGCGCTGTGATTGGCCAGAGCCGCGATGACGTCACTCCCGTGCATGGGAGCCGCCACTAGCGGCATATCGCCGTTAGCAGCGGTGTGCTCATGCACCGTAGACAGCGGTGCCTGTCTTTTTGTAGGTTTAGTAGGTCGAGTAGGTTTAGGAGATATTTCTTGGACCTACAGGTAAGCCTTGATCTAGGCTTACTTGTAGGTCAAAGTGGTCTGTAAGGGTTTACAACCACTTTAACAGAGAAGCAGACAGGAAAATTTAGGTCCAGTCTGCTTAACAGAGAGCAGTAATCGATGAGTGAGATCTGCTCAGTGTGCTCTAAAGCTGATTTGTTCTGTCTTGGAGATTTCACACTGATCCAATAGTAATGAATTATATTGGACAGTGGGAGGAAACCCATCAGGTGAAAGCATGGATGTAGATACAGCCCTGGCCAATTAGCAGGGGAGGTGCCCCATTGCATGCTGGGTGACTGTATTTATATTGCAAGAGCACATGGCCTCAGATTTCCAGTCCAGCCCGCCTCTGAGGAGAGAGGTTCTGGTGGTTCTGCATCTTCCCAGCGTGGAAGGCCATGCGGCCTCAGTTGCCAGATCTGAGGGACTGAAGCCTGAAAGCTACAACCCCAAAGTTACTGTGCAAGCTGACTGAGGAAGAAAGTCTATGGATCTGGTCGTATGTCACTGGTATTGAGTGTCGCTTGGAAGTTGGAAGGAGGCTACCAGCTGTCCCTGGACATTTTGTGAGTACAGACTCTGAAAGGATCCTTGAGACTGAGTGTGTGTGTTGCTGAAATATCTCTCTGGTCCTAGAAGTCCGCATACTGGGTGTGTGAGCTAAAGAAGACACTGGCTAGTGTCTTGAAGACTTGTCTCCACTGACAAAGTCCACTGAGTCTCTGCTGCTACAGAGAGACATATTCTTCCATACAGACCCTGTATGGTTCAGAAGATAATCTGCTTCCACAGTACTACTGTGTTGTCCTCGCTTGTGCATAGTTAATTTGGAGTATCCTACTAATTCCCTTCTCCTATCCAAGTTCTCTAAATAAAACATAAAAAGCACGTACCCCTGGACTGGTCATTGAAGATATTGAGCAGAATAGTTTGTGTATCTGACAGTGAGAAAATGTGGATCAATCAGAGGGAGACCCGGGCACAATAATTCAGCAGCTCCTTTGGGGGTACCGCTACATTATACTCAACAAATTTCATACAAATTACTTAGCACCACAAAATGATACTTGGTTCTGTATTCTCCAAAAGGGGCGGTACTGGGAGGTGGGTAGGGGTGGAACCAAGGGACAGTGCTTGGAGGTGGGTAGGGGAGTGGAGACAAGGGGTGACTCAGAAGGGGCGCCTATTCTCTGAGAAAAAAAAAGGGAATTATCACCAGAGCTTAGTGAATGTGGGGAAAGTTCATTTTGCAAAGAATATCCACTCACTTGCTTGGAAAACAATAAAAACTGCTTTTTTGCTTCCCTGTGATTGGATGATGGAAGGTAGCAGAGCTTCTCTTCATTCACTAAGCTTTGTGAAAAATGTCCTTATACAGTCCATTTGCTTTTAGTAAATCAACCCTAATATCAGCAAAGGAATGCACACATACACTATGTAGCGATACCCCCAATTAAGAGGGCCGCAAGTTTGATTTGGGTCCCTGAGTACAGCTCCACCAACCCCCCGGCAATCTGCTCTACCCGCTCTGGCACAGTTAGTAAAGAGGTAGATGTGTATGCACATATAAATATCACTTATACTCTAAGTGCAATTGACTCAAACTCACAGGCAGACTGCTAACTGAAATAACTGTCTTTACTTTTGGCAATGTGAAAAGAAATGGTAACATGCATTAATATTTAACATACAACACACGAGCAGGTCCCTGCAGTATGTACTACAAACATGTATAAAGATATGACTGGACAGCAAATGGGGAACGGAGCGCCACGTGTAGCGACCGTCTGCTAGGCACCCCTGAGGTGCAACAAATCTAACTGTGACTACCTAACGGACCAGGCCTGATCCCTAACAATGGAGCTCAGTCCTTGAGGGAACACAGTATTCTTCACCGGCACAAGAACTGTAGAGGTGGTGCACATGTAGAATTAAATGGTGTGTGTTTGTAATCCACAAGAAAGAACAATCTTCTGCTCTCTGAGGTAAATGGGCCTTGGCAGTCTGATAGGCATAAAGTGTGAAATAACAGTAAAAGATGAGCCTTCAGCTCGCTCACCACTCCGGATACCGTCCTCAGCTCCGGGACCTCCACTGGCGGTGTCCGGCCTCGTTCGTCACAGCCCCTGCGCTCCGGTCCTCCCTCTGACCGACCGTTCTCAGGCAAAAGTCTCCGTTCTGCACTGGCTGACAGTGAGGTGTGAGAGTCTCTCTCAGTCTGCTGCAAGGCCCAGGCTTCAGGCCTTCAGCAGTCCCGGTCCGCACAGGTGTCTCCTCTCCCTGTGATCCCTGCGTCAGAAGAGGAAGAGGCGGTCCTTCTTCTTTCCTTATATCACCTCCCCCATCAGCCCCTTTGGGCAGAAACAACCAACCTCCCGGGAGCCTGGGGAATTATGGGAATCGTAGTCTTATCCCCTAAAAGGGGAACAACCCCGCTACAACTATATTACCAAAAGTATTGGGACACTGCCTTAACACACACATGAACTTTAATGGCATCCCAGTCTTAGGCTGGAGGGTTCAATATTGAGTTGCCCATGCTTTGCAGCTATAACAGCTTCAACTCTTCTGGGAAGGCTGTCCACAAGGTTTAGGAGTGTGTCTTTGGGAATGTTTGACCATTCTTCTAGAATTGCATTTGTGAGGTCAGGTACTGATGTAAGAGAGAAGGCCTGGCTCGCAGTCTGCGTTCTAATTCACCCCAAAGGTGTTCTATTGGGCGGAGGTGCAAGCCAGTCAAGTTCCTCCACCCCAAACTCACTCATCCAAGTCTTTAAGGACCTTGCTTTGTGCATTGGTCCAAATCATTTGGTGGAGGGGGGATTATGATGTGGGGTTGTTTTTCAGGGGTTGGGCTTGGCCCCTTAGTTCCAGGGAAGGTAACACTTAAGGCATCAGCATACCAAGACATTTTGGACAGTTTCATGCTCCCAACTTTGTGGGAACAGTTTGGGGATAGCCCATTCCTGTTCCAACAAGACTGCCCACCAGTGTACAAATCAAGGTCCATAAAGACATGAATGAGCGAGTTTGGGGAGGAGGAACCTGACCGGCCTACACAGAGTCCTGACCTTATCCTGATAGAACACCATTGGGTTGAACTTGAGTGGAGACTGCGAGCCAGGCCTTTCTCGTCCAACATCAGTGCCTGACCTCACAAATGTGCTTATGGAAGAATGGTCAAATATTCCCATAGACACACTCCTAAACCTTGTGGACAACCTTCCCAGAAGAGTTGAAGCTGTTATAGCTGCAAACAGTGGGCCAACGCAATATTGAACCCTTCGGACTAAGACTGGGATGCCATTAAAGTTCATGTGCCAGTAAAGGCAGGCGTCCCAATACTTTTAATAATATAGTGTATTTGCATTTTATCAGTGCAAAGAAACATTTTCTTGAGTCAGGGGCGAATTTGCATGTGAAGTGAAGTATGTTTTTTGGTTTGGGATTCAGAACAGTTGGGGCTGATTTACTAAAACTGGAGAGTACAGCTCTGTATAGAATCCAATCAGCTTGCAGTGATTTTTTGGTCAAAGTTTAACTCAAAGTTTAACCTTTCGCTGGTTCTCTTACTACTTATCCAACCGCACCTTTAGCGTTTCTTTCAACTCTACTTCCTCCTGTCCTCTTCCTTTCTCAGTTGTCCCCCAAGGTTCTGTTCTTGGACCTCTCCAGCTGATAGCCTCCCATGGCTTCCAATACCACCTCTACGCTGACGACACCCTATCGATTTCTCTACCCCTCAGCTCACTCCCTCTGTCTCCTCACGTATCACTAATTTACTATCAGATATATCAGTCTGGATGTCACACCACTTCCTCAAAATTAATCTATCCAAAACCGAAATTATAATTTTTCCTCCCCCATATGCTCCTTCCCCTGATATCTCTGTCAAAATCGATGGCACAACTATAAGCCCATCCCTACATGCCAAGGTTCTAGGAGTAGTACTGGACTCTGAACTCTTCTTTAAGCACCACGTCCAATCACTGTCCAAATCCTGCCGCCTCAACCTCCGCAACATCTCCAAAATACGCTCCTTTCTAACCAATGACACAACAAAGCTCTTAATTCACTTGCTGGTCATCTCTCGCCTCGACTACTGCAACTCCCTTCTCATTGGCTTACCTCTACATAGTCTATCACCTCTTCAATCCATCATGAATGCTGCTGCCAGACTCATCCACCTTACCAATTGCTCTGTCTTTGCTACCCCTCTCTGTCAATCCCTCCACTGGCTTTCCGCTCGGCCAAAGAATTTAATTCAAAATACTAACAACTACGTACAAAGCCACCCACAATTTAGCCCCCAGCTACATCACTAGCCTAGTCTCTAAATACCAACCTACTTGTTTTCTTCGTTCCTCTCAAGACCTTCTGCTCTCTAGCTCCCTCGTCATCACCTCCCATGATCACCTCCAGGACTTTTACAAAGCCTCTCCAATCCTATGGAATGCCCTACCCCAATCTGTCCGCTTATCTCCTACTCTATTAGCTCCCTACCCATACCTAACAACTGTTTTTTCATTTTCTCCATCAGCTCACCCCCCACAGTTATTACCTTTTGTTTACACTTGACCCTCCCTTCTAGATTGTAAGCTCTAACGAGCAGGGCCCTCTGATCCCTCCTGTATTGATTTGTATGTGTTATGTCTTGTATGTCTTATGATTTGTAAGTGTACTGTCTTCCCTCATGTTGATGGGCGCTGCGCAAACTGTTGGCACTATATAAATTCTGTATAATAATAATAATAACTGAAAAAGCTGAAGTTAGAAGCTGATTGGCTACCACACACAGCTACACTCAATTTTGCAGTCTCCAGGTTTAGTAAATCAACTGGTGGAGGTGTCAGTTCCCCCTTTCTCTGCAGTAGAAAGCAGACTGATTGCAGCAACTGCTGATTATGAAGTAATACATGATTTCCTCTTATTGCCTAATTCATATATTGCTCTGCTGAGCACAGAGACAGCCACACAGACAGAAGACTGAGACATACAATAAACATACGTAATTGGAAATTTACAGATCCAGTAAACTCCAGGATTCCAAAAAAGGAATCCCGAAGGTCTGAGAAATCTGAGAATCATTCAGATCAAGAAGGTGACAGGATCAGAGGGAAGGAAAAGTTTGTTATATAAAGACTTGTGGACGGGAGAGAATGATCTTCAAACAACCCCAGTTTGGCTCCTGGGCTGCTGTGTCAGGTAAGACAAGCAATAGACACTCACTGAGAATGGAAGGAGATGGGCTCTTTCTTCATTGCATTGCTGCAGTGCTGGTTCCGCCTGTAATTGTTTTATTAACCACTTCAATACAGGGCTTTTAAACACCCTTCCTTACCAGAGCACTTTTTGCGATTCGGCACTGCGTCGCTTTAACTAACAATTGCGCGGTCGTGCGACGTTACACCCAAACAAAATTGACGTCCTTTTTTCCCCACAAATAGAGCTTTCTTTTGGTGGTATTTGATCGCCCCTGCGGTTTTTATTTTTTGCGCTATAAACAAAAGAAGAGCGACAATTTTGAAAAAAAACACAATATTTTTTACTTTTTGCTATAATAAATATCCCATTTTTAAAAAAAAAAACTATTTTTTTTCCTCAGTTTAAGCCGATACGTATTCTTCTACATGTTTTTGGTAAAAAAAATCGCAATAAGCGTATATTGATCGGTTTGCGCAAAAGTTATAGCGTCTACAAAATAGGGGATAGATTTATTGAATTTTTTTATTTTTTTTTTACTAGTAATGGCGGGGATCTGCGATTTTTTTTTCGTGACTGCGACATTGCGGCGGACACTTCGGACACTTTTGATACATTTTTGGAACCATTCACATTTACACAGCGATCGTTGCTATAAAATTGCAATGATTACTGTGTAAATGTGACTGGCAGGGAAGGGGTTAACACTAGAGGGCGCTGGAGGGGTTAATGTGTGTCCCTAATAGGAGTGATTCTAACTGTAGGGGGAGGGGACTTAAGGGGAGGAGACCGATCATGTGATCCTCCGTACTGGGATCACATGATCGGTCTCCTCCCCGCTGACAGGACGTGGAGCTGTGTGTTTACACACACAGCTCCACGGTCCCGCCCGGTCCCGTTGTTTTAAACGGGCAATCGCGGGTGCCCGGCGGACATCGCGGCTGCCGGGCACTCGCACCGGGTCCCGAGCGATGCCGCGGGCGCGCGCGCGCGCCCCCCAGGCGGCCGGGAATCCGAGGACGTCATATGACGCCCACCCAGGATGGTAGATCCACCTTGTGGGCGTCATATGACTATGGCCGGGTATTGAAGCGGTTAACTTGCCTGGGATGTATATCCAGATCAGGATCTGCAACATCATTTATTTCTCTATAGAAAAGAGAATGATTAGCGCCAGAGGGGTAGCTTAAAGCTTGTGGACCCCAATGCAAAAGTTGACCTGGGGCATCTCCACTACCACCTGCCTCTTCCACCATGCACCAAGATACTCCAAGCGACTAAAGAGTTATTTCAGATCTTTATTCACATATTGAGAGGGTAATTCAAAAGATCATGGACAAACTGTCCACATTTTGACATAATAAATGAAGGTGCTGTGTCCTGTACAGTGCAAACCCGATTTTTTGTGGACTGGAGCTGTGTGCAGGCAGCCTATGTTATGCTATGGAGATGCAGCAACTGTACAAACACAGTTGCAGGTCCTAATTTGACAGGCGTGTACATATAGGTGTATGGCCCCCGAACACAGTGTGCATTCAGGGCCACTTACCCACACCTGCACACCTGTCAGATTAGGACATGCAGTTGTGTTCATACAGCCACTGCATGATGAATCCCCAAGGAGTATCAGGCGGCTCCAGCCACACAAACTGCTCACACTATATGGGACACATGACTATGGTAAGATAGATGCAAGCTGGCCTAATACCTTTTGTGGTAGTGAGGTACCCCACCAGTGTTTGGACGGAGGATTCTCAACCAGGCAGGTTGAGGAGCTCCAGTTTATTTGCTTATTTGGGAGGAAACTGGCTTTTACAAAAAATCTGTTTTGGGATCTGGAGCCCGGGGATTTCGTAGCAATCCGGGTGGGATGAAATCCCCAGTCCTGGGTCCAGATCTTGAGATCCACCAGCATACTGACTGGTCAGGTGTGTGCTAGGCTATTTGTAGACACCTGACCATGGTTCTGGGCTCCACCCTCCCGAGGAGTCCAGGCAAGCAAGGGAGAAGCGTGCATGTCTGCACAGTTCTGTCTGTCAGAGCAGACAGAGGGTCCAAGCCTGTGGGCTGGAACAGCAAGGAAGCTAAAGAGTGCTGAGGTACAGAGTGTACAGGAACTCCGTTATAGAGCCGAGAGGGCTGAAGCACAAGCCTGAGAAGAGAGCCAGGTGGCTTGGTCATTTCTGTTCAACTTACAGTGTTTGCTGTGGAAAGCTGAAACCCTGTGTGGGAAACCCTTCTGTTATTGGACTTGTTTTCTTTTCATTTAATAAAAGTGGGCCAACAAGCCCTTAAAAGGCATGACTGGCGTTGACTCTGCTCACTGGTGTGCTCTACACAGAAAGAACCCCCAATATTACACTTTGCACATACCCCACTATTATGTTTACCATCTTAAATAACCAGACGACACCCTTTTGGAGTAAACGTGGCCGTACTGGCCATTTTATTTATCAATAAACCATAAACATTACTTTTTCAGCTCAATCGTAACCATTTTGTAGATCTTTGAAGGCACTGAAAAGACCCCAAATTTATATAGTATCAGCGTGACACACCAGGTCCCCAGTCGCAGCACGCTGACTCTGGGACAATACCAACTCTTCAACTTCCAACGCTTATACCCATATCCAAATGTCCAGTTAAACCTTGGTTGACTGGCATCTTCCAGAGGATCCCATACCAAGATGGTTCTCCACTATGCCACACTGGTCTTAATTTAGAAGGCCTCCAAAGATCTCAACGGCTATAACTTACAACAATAAATGCCAAACGTTCCAAATATAATACAGACAACAGGGCGGGAGGGTGGGAGCTGTTTCTTCGTACGGTGACCTCCAACTGACCACCGGACACTTGCCCCTCCCTAAATATGCTGCATACTATTCTGGCCACCCCCTCTACTGTGACCAACTCAAAACACCCAGTTAACCCTTAATTGGAAAGCTGGCCCTGCTACCATGTCATGCCAGCCCTGCGCCTATTCCTACATCTTTTGCTATGGGCTTCTCTGAACCTGTGTGAATGAGCCCTTAATTTTTACATCCTTTTAAAATGATTTGTAGCAATTTTTTTGTTTTTGACATGCTTTTTTTCATTTGTGGGAGGGGCTTTGGTGACATATCAGGGGCCTAAATAGACCCCTAAAGTCTCACTTTTGAGATGGAGAAAGAGACTGAGGAAATGCATTCCCCAGTTCCTTTTCTGCAGCCTTAGCTGAACACAATGAATAAACAGGAAGAGCTCTGCACAGCCTTCCTCTTCATTCACAAACTGAAGCATAATAAATTCAGTTTACTACGCTTCTGTTAAGAATGTGCACAGTGAGTGATTATTCAGAAAATGATATATAACATTTACATGCCCTTTACCCTGCACTCCATCCTGAAACATCCCCCTGTGTGTCTGCAGCAGCCATCGAGAGAGGAAAGGAGGAAAGCAGGCAGAGCTTTGGGGGGAGGATGGTGCACAGGGAGGGTGATCAGTGCAGAGGGGGGGCAATTAGAGGAACTGATCCCCTGTATGGCTCTCTGTGCAGCAGCTGAAAGCAGTGGGAGGGAGAGGAGGAGAAACAGGGGATCGGATTCTATAATTGCAATCCCCCTCACAAAACCTAATGTGACAGGGAGGCCACACGGGCCACCTGGAGCATGGGTGGGGTTGCCATTATGGCCCCTGAAGCTCTGCCAGAGATTAGAACCTTTCTACATCTATTGTTTTTTACAATGATCCAAAAGCCACTAATATCACTCTCTTGGAAATCATGGTCCGATCCACTATAATTGCTTGCATGGGATGCTTTCATCAGGTGCATACTTTGCACATATTTGGCCATGTCTAGTTACCCTGCGGCTGGGTTTACACTGTTGTGCTGCAGTAAACACTTTTGCATGTGAGCTGTGGTACCATTCACTCTCAATGGCACATCGATGCACTTTGCCAATAAATGTCTGGTGCAATGCACCACAATGTACAGTAATGCACTGCTATGAGTAGTAATGTGCTGTCTTACAAAAAATACACAATGCACATTAACCTCCTAGGCGGTAATCCCGAGTCTGGCTCGGGTTCAGTTTTTTCTGCTAGGAGCGGTAACCCCGAGCCAGACTCGGGCTTGCGTTGCAGGATGCAGGGGGGAAGTTACTTACCTTTTCCCCTGGATCCTGCTGTCTCCCCGCTGTGTGAGCGAGCCGTCCGCTCGCTCGATTCACACAGTGCCGAGTGCCGCTGATCTCCGTTCCCTGCGACGTTCCGACACACGGGAGTGGAGAATGGTGCCAAATTCAAAAAAGTTTAAAAACACACAACACATACAGTACTGTAATCTTACAGATTACAGTACTGTATACAAAAAATACACATCCCCTTTGTCCCTAGTGGTCTGCCCAGTGCCCTGCATGTCATTTTATATAATAAAAAGATTTTTTTTCTGCCTGGAAACTGGAGATTGTCCATAGCAACCAAAAAGTGTCCCTTTATGTCAAAAGTGGTTTTAGACCTGCTAGAAAACACTGATAAAAAATTAGAATCACAATTTATCATCAAACAATAAATTTAATGACAGCGACTATTCTGCAACTGAGCAAATTTCAGTGTTTTCGATTTGATTACATTATTGAATCATTTTTATATATATTTTTATTATATTATAATTTATGATTTTGTGTTTCAAACTTTATCATACCCGGGATGTCTACTAGACTCTGGTTCGGATAGATTTAAGTGAGTTATTCATAAGAATCGCATGCCTACAATATAAAAAACGCCAAATTTCCATGCAAAATAATTGTACCGCTTTCAGCACAAAATTCCAGCCAGAATCATACCGCCAGGGAGGTTAAGAAAACTGCCCATACACATTAACATATACCTGTAATCTGTGTACCTCTATTTTTTTTTTTTTTTAAAAGGTACCAAAATGCAAGAATTACTTGCATATAGTAGGCGAGGCTGAAAAAAGTCCATCAAGTTACATCCAATTACATTGTATATCCCTGTATGTTGTGGTCGTTCAGGTGCTTATCTAATAGTTTTTTGAAATTATCGATGCTCCCCGCTGAAACCACTGCTTGTGGAAGAGAATTCCACATCCTCACCACTCTTACAGTAAAGAACCCTCTGCGCAGTTTAAGCGATTGCCGCCCGCCGGCTGTCATATGTCGGCCCTCCATTTAAACAGGGAATGTGCGCGATCGTGTGCGCACATCCCTGTTCCTTCGGTGGCGGCGTGTCACAGAGACACCGCTCGCCACTGAGGGGGGTGAACAGCCATTGGGCATGGCTGTTTACCATGTGATCAGCCGTGATGAAGTCACAGCCGATCACAGGTGGTACTGTGATGGATCCTGTACTCAAGGTGTCCGCCGTAAATGCTTCCTAAGTCCTGGAACATGAGTCCAATGGATCTGGTTATAGGAACCCCCAAGAACTAGGCAACACCAGTCTTGGAGTACATCAGGAATTAACTTTATTTGACATGTCACACACATATATACAGCCAGATGACTAAAACCTAACCTAATTAGCATGAGCTGATTATCTTAATCAACACTGGACTCCTTCATTCAATTGCAGGGTTAATTAGCACACACAACAATAGGTGAAACACTCCTACAAGCCAGA
Organism: Lithobates sylvaticus; assembly: GCA_028564925.1. Taxonomy (NCBI): domain Eukaryota; kingdom Metazoa; phylum Chordata; class Amphibia; order Anura; family Ranidae; genus Lithobates; species Lithobates sylvaticus. The sequence continues at coordinate 39,815,222 of CM053035.1, read as the reverse complement.
CTATACTCATTTACACAACAGACAGGCTGGCTGGAGTTCATGACATTAGCATGTGACAGCTTGTGTCCCAACAGTATCATTCAGTCTCTTGCTAATATGCCAAATACATATACAGAGTCTGTGTCTTGGGGGGCCAGCATGGACCTGAATCCAAGTAACACCAGCTCTGGGGTCCCCAGGCATGCAGCTCAAAGAGCACTGTTTCCCCAAATGCCAGGGCCCATAATCGCAAGGCAATAGGCTCGCATTCAGTCCCCTTCAACAGCCTCTGTCCCGGCTAGGTCTGTCACAGTACCGCCTCATTTTGCACGGCACATGCGCACGATCTCAAGCGCGCTGTGCGTGCACGTCGGTGGTGGCGTGTTCCCGGGACCGTCACCGATGCTGACAAACAGCCATTGGTCGGCGGCTTTTTACCATGTGATCGGCTGTGTTCCTTTCACAGCCAATCACTAAATGTCAACAAACCGCAGTAACGAGAACACGGCTACATATGTGGTTAGAACACCGTTTTCATATGCGGGCGCTACTCACATATGCGTTTGCTTCTGCGCGCGAGTAAGGCGGGATGGGGCGCTTTAAAAAAAATATGGTTTCCTACTTATTTTACTTTTTATTTTTTATTTTGACACTGTCCATTAAAAAAAAAATTGGGTCACTTTTATTCCTATTACAAGGAATGTAAACATCCCTTGTAATAGAAAAAAGGCATGACAGGACCTCTTAAATGTAAGTTCTGGGGTCATAAAGACCTCAGATCTCATATTTACACTAAAATGCAATAAAAAAAAAAAAAAGTCACTTGAAAGAATAAAATAAATTCTCCTTTAAGAGCTATGGGCAGAAGTGAAGTTTGACGTTGCTTCCACCCTTCCAAGCTATGGAGCTGAGCGCGGGCCATCTTCCCCTCAAACGGTAGCCAGGCATCCACGGGAAAGGACACGATCATCTACGCCACTACCGGTGGGTCCAGTAAGCGGCGGAGACAACTGGAGCATGGCGGGAGGGGGGTGGGCACCTCTCCCGCCACCGATAAAAGTCATCTCATGGCAAACCAGTCACGGAGATCACTTTAATCTTAAAGAGAAACGCATGGCTGCTACCATAACCCCGGTATTTAGGGTTAAACTACTGACGTACAGGAACGTCGTTTTGCATGCAGTGGTTAAACTGACCGCTCTGTATGTAGATATGGAGCCCCATATCTCCGGAACCCTAGGGATAGGAGCCCCATCTTGACCAGTGGTGGGGAGAGACTGCAGCTACATACCTCCCATTTTTTTTTTTATGTTCATAGCTCTGCCTCACTTGCCTCCCCTGACTGCACATCCCTGGCACACACCCCCTACCAGGTAGTGCTCGATCGCGTATCTAATACGCGATCCAGTGCAAGAGAGCCGCTTTGCTGCTGTACTACTGGTTGGCAAGCGGATATAAAAAAAGACTTGTGGCTAAAGAATATGTGATTTTTTTTTTTCAAGCACTATTTACAACCTGCCCATGAACACCGATGCAATCCGATTCTGCTGCAAATAAAAGGTCCTGCAAGAGTTTGGTGCGAATGCGGTGCAATTTGAGCCATACAAATCCTCGGCTCAAATCACACCCCAAAGACAATGCATGTTATTTGCACAGGAATGTGCTGCGATTTCTGTGTGAAATTCATGCCGTGCCCCGCACCACATCAGAGTGGCTGAAACGAAAAGCATTTTTGCAAGACAAAAGCACAATTTCTCCTTATAAAATTATATCTGTAATACTTTAGTCTCTTAAAGTCATAGTAAACAATATTTTTATTCTTCAAAAATAATCCATACACATTCAGTACTTAATGGCCCTGGACTCTATTTTCAGTGTTTTTCTGCCTCCTTGTAACTAGGGTGCCCGGGACTTCCCGCAATTAGCAGGTCTGTCCCGGGCACCTTCATTCCGGGACAATACAGTGTCCCGGAATGAAACTGATGCAGCCCGTCAGCTATTCTGCATCTGCCGATGATGTCATCTGGCCCGGGCGGCCCCAGTGGTGTAGCGTGGGGGGGCAGCCAGTGCTCTCTCCCGAGTGTAACATCATTCCTGTGCTGCCATGATGACTGCTGTCCCAAGAGTGATCCAACTGTGCAAGTGTTTCCTCCAGCCCTACCCACCACCATACACTTTCACTCAATGAGGCATATCCCGGGCAAAGGCACTGCTCCGCAGCACCCTCCCCCCGCCAAGGGACTCCTGAGGTACAGCCCGTTCCCCATGATTCCTCAGGTGCGGGACTCGGGCGGTCGGTGTGTCTGTGAGGGGAAGGGGCGTTTCGGTGCTTAGCATAGATGAGCGTATGGCGTGGGATACCGAGGAACAGCTGGGGAAGTTCACTCATCCGATGGGTGATCATCATGGAGGGAGGCCCTGGAGACAGGTAAGCAAAATCCACCAATCAACCTGGATTGTACGTGTGTGGGGGAGTAGTGCAGGAAGGAGTGTAGTGGGTCAGGTAGGAAGGTCCGTGTAGTGGACATGTATGTCAGTGTAGTGGTCAGGTAGGTTGGTGTAGTGGACAGGTGGGGCAGTTTAGTGATCAGGTAGGTAGGTCAGTGTAGTGGACATGTATGTCAGTGTAGGGATCAGGTTGGGCAGTGTAGTGGACCGGTAGGTTAGTGTAGAGGATAGGTGGGGGCAGTGTAGTGGACATGTAGGGCAGTGTAGTGGACATGTGGAGGCAGTTTAGTAGACAAGTGGGGCAGTTTAGTAGACAAGTGGGGCAGTGTAGTGGACATGTGGGGGCAGTTTAGTAGACAAGTGGGGCAGTGAAGTCGACATGTAGGGCAGTGTAGTGGACATGTAGGGCAGTGTAGTGGACATGTAGGGCAGTGTAGTGGACATGTAGGGCAGTGTAGTGGACATGTAGGGCAGTGTAGAGGACATGTAGGGCAGTGTAGAGGACATGTAGGGCAGTGTAGAGGACATGTAGGGCAGTGTAGTGGACATGTAAGGCAGTGTAGTGGACAGGTGGGTTAGTGTAGTGGACAGGTGGGTTAGTGTAGTGGACAGGTGGGTTACTGTAGTGGACAGGTGGGTTAGTGCTGTAGTGGACAGGTGGGTTAGTGCTGTAGTGGACAGGTGGGGCAGTGTAGTGGACAGGTGGGGCAGTGTATGTCCAATGTTAACTCCAGATCCGTCAGTGTAGTGAACATGTATGTCAGTGTAGTGGACAGGTAGGGCAGTGTAGTGGACAGGTGGGATAGTGTAGTGGACAGGTAGGTCGGTGTATGTCCAATGTTAACTCCAGATCACTTAGGTCATTTGTATTCCTTTTGTAGTGTCAAGTACAGGTTTTTTTTTTATATGCAACTTTATTGCCTTAGAAATAGAGAGAATTAGTTTCATGCATCTTAGCCTGACATTGAAAGAACAATTACACTTTTTGAAACTAAGTTGCCGCTTGTAACTGCAATGTTGAGCACACATACATGAAACAAATGCTTTTTCTATCTAAGGCACTAAGTAGCATATAAACCCCGCTCCACTCTCAAGCACGGCCACCCGCCGACTGCGAGTAACATTTCTTAAATAGGTAAGGGGCGGGGCCACCCGGTAATGTCACATGGTGGCACCACCTCCTGAAGGTGACATCACCGACTGATGCATGCTGGGGGGGGGGGGGGGTGGGGGGCTGTCCCTGAATGGCAGTTTGGAAATGTGGTCACCCTACTTGTAACATCCTCTGTGAGACCCCAAACCTCTCCTTTTCCCTTTCCCTTCTGTTTTGTAAGAGCAGTGCAAAGTGCCCCCTTAAGCCTAGTACACATGGGCTGAATGTCTGGCGGCATCGGGCGGTTCAATAGAAATAGAGCCCGACATTCAGCCCGTGTGTACAGCAGCCGGTCCAACAGTCGAAGGGTCATGACCGGAAATGGTCTGCCGACCGGCTTCCGATCAGTGCTCTCAGCCAATGACTGATCGCTGACCGGAGTGTCCTGGCGGGAGGCCGTCTCCCTCTCAGAACACAATAGTACAGCAGGGCAGATCGATGTACTAACATCAAATTGTTAATACAGCAGCTCCGACCTGAGCTGCCAGTTTTTTTTTGTTCAACCAACTGGGATAAAACTACATTATACCCGCTGGGATAAAACTACATTATACCCGCTGTTATACCCACTGGGATAGAACTACATTATACACGCTCTTATACCCACTGGGATAGAACTACATTATACACGCTGTTATACCCACTGGGATAGAACTACATTATACCCACTGGGATAAAAGTACATTATACCCGCTGTTATACCCACTGGGATAAAACTACATTATACCCGCTGTTATACCCACTGGGATAAAACTACATTATACCCGCTGTTATACCCACTGGGATAGAACTACATTATACACGCTGTTATACCCACTGGGATAAAACTACATTATACCCACTGGGATAAAACTACATTATACCCGCTGGGATAAAACTACAGTATACCCGCTGTTATACCCACTGGGATAGAACTACATTATACACGCTGTTATACCCACTGGGATAGAACTACATTATACCCGCTGTTATACCCACTGGGATAGAACTACATTATACACGCTGTTATACCCACTGGGATAGAACTACATTATACCCGCTGGGATAAAACTACATTATACCCGCTGTTATACCCACTGGGATAAAACGACATTATACCCACTGGGATAAAACTACATTATACCCACTGGGATAAAACTACATTATACCCGCTGTTATACCCACTGGGATAAAACTACATTATACCCACTGGGATAAAACTACATTATACCCGCTGTTATACCCACCGGGATAAATACATTTTCACACCACAATTTCTGCAGCGCAAATGCGTTTCTGCATGCGTGTTTTTAATTCATTTTTGAGGCGTTCCAGTGCGGTTTCCCCCGTTCCAGGTGAATTCCATACAGAAAAAATGCAACATGTTCTACTTTTACTGACTGCACTGGAATGCACTGCACTGATGTGAACTAGGGCCATAGGAATCCATGTTTAACAATGTCCATGCATTTTTCATGCAGAATAAAAACGCACTGGACTGCATCTGATCTGAACCAGCCCTTAGCTCAGAAAATGGGTATTTTTATTTTTACAGATTTGGCTCCCATTGATTTCAGTAGGGTTTGGGTTATGCGTCCAAAGTTAATTGAACTTTTCTGAACTCTGCTCAAACCAAACCCAGGGCAGTGCAGCTCATTGCTACTGTGCACCACGATCTCCTTTTTTTTTTCACATTTTTATTTTCTAATGTGTTATAAATTACAGCTCAAGCTTGGTCGACCAATCAGAACAGTACAGACATATTCCTCTTTTTCCCATGTGAGCTGTGGATGAACTGATTACACTATAATTTGTATTTCGCTTTATATTTGAAACATACAATAACTGATCTTCTTATCTGTGACTGTCTCTTGCAGTTCTCCTCGGTGTGTTGGTGGATGTGTCCGGTGGAATGAGGAGTATTCAGCTGATCCCTCAGAATCCGGTCATCGGAGGATCTGTCACTATGAGTGTTACTGGGATTACTGGGAAAATTCGTTATTTTATTTGGTATAAAGAATTAAACACAAGCAATGATCATCAAATCCTTACATATTTTCCTGATGATAAGTCCCTATTTCCTGGACGTCTGTACAATAGTAGGATGACACCTCTCCTCAATGGATCGCTACAGATCTCCAACCTAAATAGAATGGATGAGGGAAATTACACAGTGAAGATACAAACAGATGATCAACGTGATACACAAGTATACTTGAAAATCTATGGTGAGTAATGTATCTGAAAATTGTCAGAAAGATTTACCTAAAATGTATTTATTTATTTTTCACTGTATTTATATTAATGTAAAAGGAGTACATGGTGGGGAACTAAAATGTAACTAAAGGGAAACATGTGGATAGAATGGTGAGGGGGTTAGAACCTCTGTCAGGATTTCATTGCAGTCAGTGTCCCCCACGCAGCTTGTTTAAACCTGCAGTTGTGTGTGTGTGTGTGTGTGGGGGGGGGGGGGGGGGGGGCATTAACCACTTTCAGACCGGACCATTTTGCTGGCTTAAGACCAGACCACTTTTTGCGATTCGGCACTGCGTCGCTTTAACTGACAATTGCGCAGTCTTGCAATGTGGCTCCCAAACAAAATTGACGTTCCCACAAATAGAGCTTTCTTTTGGTGGTATTTGGTCGCCCCTGCGGTTTTTCTTTTTTGCGCTATAAACAAAAAAAGAGTGCCAATTTTGAAAAAAACACATTATTTTATACTTTTTGCTATAATAAATATGCCCCAAAATATAAAAAAAATAACATTTTTTTCCTCAGTATAGGCCGATACGTATTCTTCTACATACTTTTGGTAAAAAAAATCGCAATAAGCGATTATTGATTGGTTTGCACAGAAGTTATAGCGTTTACAAAATAGGGCATAGTTTTATAGCATCTTTATTAATCATTTTTTTTTTCTAGTAATGGCGGCGATCAGCGTTTTTTTTTTTTTTTTTATTGTGACTGCGACATTATGGCGGACACATCGGACATTTTTGACACATTTTTGGGACCATTGTCATTTATACAGCAATCAGTGCTATTTAAATGTACTGATTCCAGTGTAAATGACACTGGCAGTGAAGGGGTTAATCACTAGGTGGCAGTGTAGGGGTTAAGTGTTCCTAGGGGCGTGTTACTAACTGTGGGGGGGAGTGGCTGTGATTTAGTGAACACTGATCTCTGCTCCAATCACAGGGAGCAGAGATCGGTGTCACTAGTTGCTAGGCAGAACGGGGAGATGCTGTTTACTTCCGCATCTCCCCGTTCAGCCGTCCCGTGAGACGATCGCGGGTATATCCCGCGGCGATGGAGTCCGCGGGACCCGCGACCGGACTCACGGGGATCCCGACCAGCTCGCGCGATGGCAGGACGGCAATCTTAAAGGGGAAGTACCTGTACGCCCTTTTGCCTGTCTGTGCAATTCTGTCAAAGTACATCATCGTGCGCCGGTCGGGAAGCTGTTAAAAACACATGGTTAAACCACCATTTTAGCACCCACCCCAACCAGCCCCTCTTAAGTTGCAAAGGCAGCAGACAGAGGTGTTCATGTGCTGTAATTATATTACTTTACTGCAGGGCTTTTTTTCAGCAGGAACGTGGGTTCCAGCACATCCAGCACTGAATGTATGTAATGTCATGGGGTCTAGGGCAGCTCTCAAAAATTCCACTCGCCCGCTCGCATTTTGCCAGTGGATATTAAGGGCTGGCAAGAAGGGCTGCCTGGGAGCGGGGGGTGAGCACCGCCGATCACAGAGGGGCAAGAGAGGTGAGGCGCCGGCTGGATGATCTGAGCAGGGAACATCACAGCTTTCATTTCAATAGCTGTGTGTTCTCCCGCTGTGCGCTGTCACATACAGCCCCTCCTCCTTTTCCGGGACTTTGATAGATAGATCACCTGTCCAATCCTAGGATGGGTGATGTGTATCAAAGTTCCCCAGACAAGGGGAGGGGCTTATGTGATGGCACACAGCTATTGAAATGAAAGCTGTGATGTTCCCTGCTCTGATCATCCAGCCAGCCGCTTTTCTCTCTTCCCCTCAATGGGTAGGCTGCATGGGACACAGGCTGCATGGGACACAGGCTGCATGGTGGGCACGGGCTGCATTGGACTTAGGCTGCATGGTGGGCACAGGCTGCATGGTGGGCACAGGCTGCATGGTGGGCACGGGCTGCATGGGGGGCACGGGCTGCATGGTTGGCACAGGCTGCATGGTTGGCACAGGCTGTATGGGACAGAGGCTGCATGGTGGGCACATGCTGCATTGGACACAGGCTGCATTGTCCTGCACAGGCTGCATTGTCCGGCACAGGCTGCATTGTCCAGCGCAGGCTGCATTGGCTGTATTGGTGGGCATGGATAAAGTTATTATTTTTATAACTTAATTCTGCATAAAACATTTAAGTGTAATTTCATAAGATAATTTATGAGGGCAGGGTAGGGGTTGGGCATGCCACCTGGTGGCGAGTAACCCCTGAGGCCTGTCTAGTAGCTCCCGGACTTGAAATTTTGAGCCCTGGTTTAGGGTGTGCTGCAGGGTCTGCAATGCTGGCTGCTGGGGGATCCATTGTCACTGGAGGGATCTATTTTTGCAGGAGGGGGGTCTGTTGTTGCTGGTGGGGGATCTTTTGTTGCTGAGGGTGTGCCTTATGTTGCTGGGAGGGATCTAATGTTAATAAAGGGGGCTATTGTAGTTGCTGCTGGAAGGTCTATTGATGCTGACTGTGGAGAGATCTGCTGTTGCTGCAGGGGGTCTATTTTTGTTGAGGGGGGTATTTTGTTGTAGGTGGTCCATTGTTGCTGGGTGGATCTATTGTTGATGTGGGGGGCCCTAAGGATGATGCGAGCTGTGAAGGGATCTGTTTTTGCTGCTGGGAGTCTATTGTTGCTGGGGGGATCTAATGTGGCTGGGGGGTCTAGTGGTGCTGGCTGCAGGGGATCTATTTTACTGCTGTTCTTGTTATCATTGTTCCATACAGATTACTTTTTACCACAAATGTTACATGCTTTTTTGGGGTGTATGGTGATAGGGGGCGCTGTTGATATGTGTTAATCAGGTGTCCGTTTATGACTCAGTGAAATCTATTCACTGCTTCATTCTCCGGCATTCACAGAGTAGATTGTTCTCCTCTGTGTGCCTTTTTATGAAGCAGAGTAGATTGCTTCACCTTCGGAGGAGTGAAGCGATCTACAAACGCTTCCAACAGTGGAGAACGGCCCCTGATACTGGAATCTCATGAGACTTTACAAGACTACAGTACCAGAAATTCACCGAAACACTGAGATGTCAGTTTTTTAAGCAGCGATAAATTATCACTACTCAGTACACGGATAGATGGTGTGGTTAATATTAAAAAAATAACGAGTTCCCACTCCGTTCCTTCCCTATTGGCCATAACTGAGGGTCAATCAAAGGAGACTAGGAGAGGCAAGCTTCATGGGACAGTCCCAATAGATTGGCGGCCCCATTTTCCACAGGGAGGAGGCTACAGCTCGATCAAGAGAAAGATTGAGAGACTGCAGCCTGGAAAAAAGCTGAGGGAGAGAGTTCTACAGGACAAAGAATGAGGAGTGTGCTGGGCGGTAGCGAGAGAGAGCCACACTGTCCAGCGCCACAAGAGAGAGCCACACTGCCTAGCACCACTAGAGAGAGAAAGACTGAGCCATTACCAGGGTACAGACATGCTACACTACTGAACAGTGTCGCCCCCGGGGAATCCAAAGTGAACGATCGTCCAGCCAGAGTGATCACTGCTGTAGTTTTGCTGGATCTGGTAAGAGGGCCTGTTGGCCATTATCCATTACTTATCCTAGGGACTGTACGTCTGCAGACTCTGACCATAATAATATGATAATGACATTGTAGAAAAGGGGCATGGGTGCCCCTAAAATTATGCCCCCCCCCCTGAAAAAAATTCTGCGGACGCCCATGTATATGTATACACACACACATTTTATATACACACACATTATATATATATATATATATATATATATATATATATATATATATATATATATACACATAAATATGAAAGGGGGACACAGTGTTGGGGGGTCTGAACGAGCTATAAGGAAGTTAAAAATCTTCCTCCTTCCCCCTCAGATCCCCCGAGATTCCCTCTTCACTCCCGATTCTCCACCTCTGAGTTAGTGAATCGGGGAGGGCGAATTCTGACACAGATCGCCAGTGTGTGTGGAGATAATCGGTGGGAGAACATGTTCAAACACTTCTCCCCCCGATTAACTCTGTTTCATAAACTGTTTATGGACTGTGATCAGGCATGGTCTGCATTTGGAAACATACGATGCAGTTTCTCTGGTGATCTATACCATCTAGTCATCAACTTATATTCTGATTCTTGTTTTCTAGAGGATATGGATGATTTATCTACATAATAAAACATAAAATCTCTCTGTTCCACAGAGACTGTTGTGTTTAAGTCTCTTTCCCACGCGGCAATATAAGGTTGGGTGTAATTTTCTAAAGGGGCAGTCAATTCGGCATATGCCCTGGAGAGACACTGTCTACTAATTTGTCTAGACATTCATAGTTGCTCAAAAGTAGTGGGCGTTTCTGTTGTCATTGGTATGTGAATGAATGATAGTGACCTAAGGTATTGTCTCATTTGGATTGCCCACCAAAGTGGAAGGACTGGTGTAAGCATTAATTGGATATCAGTTATAGATTTCCATCTTCCCGGGTCCCTAAAGTCTTGTATTCAAAACTTATTGATTTTAATAAATTGGAGGAGTTTAGGATCCAATATCCATGGTAGAAAATCTGGGTTCCCAATCACTGGTGTCATATTTGTCATCTGTAGATAATTTATCATTCTTTTTTAATCCAACAGGCAATTTTATATGTAGTGCCTACAATAGGGTGTTCCTTTACTTGGTTTGGACACTTTTTGCTCAACCACGGGATTGCCTTGGGCGTGATAGATTGTTCAATAGCAGGTGCGGACTGACAACTCATGGGGCCCCTGGGCAATAGAAGATTATGGGGCCCCCTGTGTCCCCGCCCACACGCAAGCCACACCTACACAAAGCCCCACCTACATAAATCATGGGGCACACAGTAAGGCACATCACATGGCACACAGCGGGGCACATCATGGGGCACACAGGAGGGCACTGAGCACATCACAAGGTATGGGGCATATCACAAGGCACACAGGAGGACACATAATGGGGCACCCAGCAGGGCACTGAGCACATCACAGGGCATGGGGCACACAGCAGGGTTTATTATGCTGTACACAGCAGGGCACATTATTGAGCACAGTATGGTGCATCACAGGGGGTACAGGGCACATCAGTGGGTACACAGTGGGGCACATTACAGGGCACATCCAGAGGTACACAGCAGGGCATGTGGCACATAGTAAGCCACACAGCAGAGCACAGGGCACACAGTAGGGCACATCCCAGGGCACATCATTGGAAACAGGACACATTAGGCAGTACACATCAGGGCACATCACAGGGCATGAGGCACACGTCCCAGGGCATGGGGCACACAGTAGGGTACATCAGGGAGTACACAGCATTTTACAGGGCATGGGGCACACAGTAGAGCACATCACAGGGCACACAGTAGAGCACAACAGGTGGTACACAGCAGGGCATGGGGCACATAGCAGGGCACATCACAGGGCAAGGGCCACACAGTAGGGCACATCAGGGGGTACACAGCAGGGCACATTACAGGCCATGGGGCACGCAGTAGGGCAACTATCAGGGCACAAACCAAAACACAGGGCACACAGTAGAGCACTGGGATCCTCCAGACTTAGCACAGTGTCTTTCCGGGGGGGAAGGCGACACCGTGGGGGGTGGAGGACACAGGGGGACACCGTTGGGGAGAAGGGCACAGGGGGACACCGTTGGGGGAGAAGACACAGGGAGACACCGTGGTGAGGTTGGAGGGCACAGGGGCACATGGTGGGTGGAGGCACAGGGGGACACTGTGGGTGGGTGACACAGGGGGACACTGTGGAGGTGGTGGAGGGCACAGGGGAACACTGTGGGGAGGTGGAGGGCACAGGGGGACACTGTGGGTGGGTGTTACAGGGGGACATATTAAAGTCTCCACCCATGATGATCTTCCCCTCTGCAAATTGTGTAAGATGCTCCATACAGGTCTCAAGAAAAGTAAGCTGGGATATATTAGGAAAATATACGTTGGCAAGTGTTATCGTCTGATCATGGCCTTTGCCACCTACAAAAAGATATCTGCCCTGAGAGTCAGATAGCTGGTCCTCCAATTTCCACAGCAGGGTTATGGCCAACACAATGGAAACCCCTCGAGATTTAGGATTATCTGAGCAACTATGATAATAGATTCCGCCCGCATCCGCCCACATTCCTTGAGAACTTGTGTCCATTTCTCCCCTAATATTGATAGAGACAATTTTAACCATATCTTTCTTCAAAGCAGCACTGGAAAAAGAGGAAAAGAGGAAAAAAAAAACCCCTAAAGGTGTCAGGTACCAAAACAACCCTATCCCACAGGGGCTTATGGGTGTATACTATCTAGGGAAATGTGTCTGGTCACAGAACAACATGGATACTGTGGGCCGATCCAGTCAGATCCACCTTGATTTCCTATTATATATATATATATAATACACATATATATTAATGGGGGAGCATGTGAAGACAGTTCTAACCCCATTTGCCAACTTCATTAGGCCTATCTTCATTACACAGAGGGGGAAAAGAGATGGAGAGGCCACAGTGTCCCCAACCCACCCTTCCCAGAAAGACAATCCAAATGCATTGGGGCCGTAGTTACTACCTTATTTCATCCTTCATCTGAAAGGCCTGAGAGGAAGAAGAGAAAAAAAAAGGGGCATGCATAAACCACACGCACTCCTTGGTTTTTTAGGCACGCATCCCCTCTTAGACACCCCACAACATAAGTTGCTAGTCCACCAACAAATTGGTGGCAAGTGAGTGGGTGGCATATCAGTATATTAAATTACCGATAACCACCCCCTGGGGTGACTTTAGCCTGACATCTCAGACTCAAACCACACCCCCTTTGAACCACACCCAATATTTTGTTTAAACCACGCCCACTTCTCCACATATTTTTCGAACTTGCACAGGATGCCTCCAGGAATAGCTGTGACATAGTAATCCCAGGAGGCAGTGGGGCCCAGAAGTGCTGCTTTGCAACACAAAAAGAAGTAAAACGCTAACAAAATAGAAACAAAATGTAGGCATCTAGGTATTTGTACAAGAGGGAGGGGGGAGTAATACAATAAAAAGGTTTTGCAGTCAGTTTATTTCCACTTTAATGTGTAAAGCCAAAACATTGGGTTGATATGAAGGCTCTTGCATGCTCTAAAGGTTCGATTGCAGCTTTAATGTGGATTCCTAGCAAATTGAGGCACCCTATCTTATGTCCTAACCTTTCATTCTCTACATTTGGGATAGATGTTGATTAAGGAAAATTCTTTGTTGACCTCATACATCATTATCTCCTTTATTTAATAATCCTGAATTCATACCTGGATTATCCTCTGATCTTTTTCAGTGGTGGAAAAATAAAGGTTGGTCACGTATTATGAATTTTTTTATCTGGAAATAAATTATACTCACTAAACTATACATTTGCCATCCTCAGAACTATCTCGATACAACTTGATTCATTTATTCTTGGAAAATAAACTTAATGGAATTAGCCGCCCATCCCTGTTACCCCTATTTGAACAATCTTGTGTTACTAGAAATCCCACAACAGGCCGTATAGCTATCATATATAATATTTTAATTGAGCCGGCACATAAGCTCCCATATATGACACAATGGGAAAAAGATCCTAATTTTTCTTGGGAAATCTCAGAATGGTATAAAATGATCAATAATACCTCTAAAATTTCAATAAATACGTCTTTAGTGGAATCTAATTACAAAACTCCAATAAGATTGTACATGGTTCCTTTAAGAATAGCTAAAATAAATCGACAAGTCTCTTCTAAATGTTTTAGAAATTGTGGTCAAGAAGGTTCTATGGTACACATCTGGTGGCGATGTCCTAAAAAAAGTAAATTGTGGATAAAAATATTTAACTTTATACATGAAGTTACTAAAATAAATATTATTAAATCCCCTGACATTGCTCTTTTTCAAAAATTTGATAAGAGTTTACCTAGACACACCAAACGCTTAATTTCTTATATAATCTTAACTGCTAGAATAACCATTGCACGTTGTTGGAATCAACCTGGCATTACATTTGAATATGTTATACAAAAGTTAAGCTGGGTTATGATCAACGATAAATTAACTTGCATTTTGAATAAACTACTTTTGAAAATATATGACAACCTTGGTTACACTACTCATCTTTGCGTGCTAACGATTCATGAAATATAACCCTAAATTTCCTTATCTTACCCACATTCTTCTTCTTCTATATTCCTTCTTTTTTATTTTATTTTATTTATTTTTTTATTATATATTTCTTTTGACTTGAACAACTTTAAAAACACTTTTCATTTTGATTAGTGATTCAAAACAATAATATTTATAAAATAAGAATTAATTAGTAATTCTGTTAATATCTTATGTATTTATTTTTATCTTATTTGTCTGATATATCCCTACTTTCTTTTTATTAGGGATACCTTTACATGTCTATTGTATTTACATCAAATAAAGAATGATATATGTAGCACTGACCCCTGAAGGAGCTGCTGGTTTGATTTTGGGCCTGCACTCTACCAATAAACCCCACTAACTTGGCTCAATCCCCTTGGCACAGCTGTGGTGCAATACAATACAATATAATATAATGCAGGGTACCTGTATTGTAACCTCAGGATCCACTGGCTCCATCTGCTGGGGGAAAACAGTACGCCACACAACTGGATACTTAACCAAAAATACTTTACTGTCAAAATATTCAAAGAGGTGATTACAGTAATTGTGCTGTCATCCCAACATAGGACGACAGCACAATGGATTTCAATATAAACAATTTCAAACAATATATATATGTTTATACCCAGGAGCTCCCCCTACTTTTTAAGCTATGTGTGAGATCTCACTTCAGGTACTTAGTCTTTGGTCTTCTTGTCTTCGCTATCTAAAGTAATTCCTTGTTATTTATAATCCACAGGTTAAAGTAAGTTAAGTTGCGATAAAGGTGCTCCTGGTGTAACTTCAGTAATTATATTACAAAGCTTGGGATGTCAGAGTAGATAGGCCTCAAGCTTGCTCAGCGTCAGTTGCTCTGCTCTTCCTCCGTGGAACTATAAATCCCAGTCAGACCTATGTATGAGTCTAACTGCGTGTAAAAGTTAACAAACTGTGGGCCGTGACCCGCTCACCAACTGGATCGGAGGTCCGTGTAGTAGCTTTGGTCTGGTGAATGCAGCTTGCCTCTCTGTCAGCTGGTCCCGTCGCTCCATTCCGCTCTTCTGGGTGAGCCCGATCCTCCGATGCCCAAATGAGTGTCTCTAGATCTCTCCAATCCGGTCACTGTCTCTCCGGCACCGTCAGGTCACTTGCACAACAAGCGGGATTGCGCTCTGCAATGGCTGTAGGCCGCTTTCTCCGGGAAGCCTCCTCACAGATCCTCACAGGCAGGCCATGTAATCCCAAGAGACCTAAAATTTCCGCTCGGAGAGAGAGTGTTCATGGGTAGGTCAGTGTAGTGGACATGTAGGGCAGTGTAGAGGACATGTAGGGCAGTGTAGAGGACATGTAGGGCAGTGTAGAGGACATGTAGGGCAGTGTAGTGGACATGTAAGGCAGTGTAGTGGACAGGTGGGTTAGTGTAGTGGACAGGTGGGTTAGTGTAGTGGACAGGTGGGTTAGTGTAGTGGACAGGTGGGTTACTGTAGTGGACAGGTGGGTTAGTGCTGTAGTGGACAGGTGGGTTAGTGCTGTAGTGGACAGGTGGGGCAGTGTAGTGGACAGGTGGGGCAGTGTATGTCCAATGTTAACTCCAGATCCGTCAGTGTAGTGAACATGTATGTCAGTGTAGTGGACAGGTAGGGCAGTGTAGTGGACAGGTGGGATAGTGTAGTGGACAGGTAGGTCGGTGTATGTCCAATGTTAACTCCAGATCACTTAGGTCATTTGTATTCCTTTTGTAGTGTCAAGTACAGGTTTTTTTTTTATATGCAACTTTATTGCCTTAGAAATAGAGAGAATTAGTTTCATGCATCTTAGCCTGACATTGAAAGAACAATTACACTTTTTGAAACTAAGTTGCCGCTTGTAACTGCAATGTTGAGCACACATACATGAAACAAATGCTTTTTCTATCTAAGGCACTAAGTAGCATATAAACCCCGCTCCACTCTCAAGCACGGCCACCCGCCGACTGCGAGTAACATTTCTTAAATAGGTAAGGGGCGGGGCCACCCGGTAATGTCACATGGTGGCACCACCTCCTGAAGGTGACATCACCGACTGATGCATGCTGGGGGGCGGGGGGGGGGTGGGGGGCTGTCCCTGAATGGCAGTTTGGAAATGTGGTCACCCTACTTGTAACATCCTCTGTGAGACCCCAAACCTCTCCTTTTCCCTTTCCCTTCTGTTTTGTAAGAGCAGTGCAAAGTGCCCCCTTAAGCCTAGTACACATGGGCTGAATGTCTGGCGGCATCGGGCGGTTCAATAGAAATAGAGCCCGACATTCAGCCCGTGTGTACAGCAGCCGGTCCAACAGTCGAAGGGTCATGACCGGAAATGGTCTGCCGACCGGCTTCCGATCAGTGCTCTCAGCCAATGACTGATCGCTGACCGGAGTGTCCTGGCGGGAGGCCGTCTCCCTCTCAGAACACAATAGTACAGCAGGGCAGATCGATGTACTAACATCAAATTGTTAATACAGCAGCTCCGACCTGAGCTGCCAGTTTTTTTTTGTTCAACCAACTGGGATAAAACTACATTATACCCGCTGGGATAAAACTACATTATACCCGCTGTTATACCCACTGGGATAGAACTACATTATACACGCTCTTATACCCACTGGGATAGAACTACATTATACACGCTGTTATACCCACTGGGATAGAACTACATTATACCCACTGGGATAAAAGTACATTATACCCGCTGTTATACCCACTGGGATAAAACTACATTATACCCGCTGTTATACCCACTGGGATAAAACTACATTATACCCGCTGTTATACCCACTGGGATAGAACTACATTATACACGCTGTTATACCCACTGGGATAAAACTACATTATACCCACTGGGATAAAACTACATTATACCCGCTGGGATAAAACTACAGTATACCCGCTGTTATACCCACTGGGATAGAACTACATTATACACGCTGTTATACCCACTGGGATAGAACTACATTATACCCGCTGTTATACCCACTGGGATAGAACTACATTATACACGCTGTTATACCCACTGGGATAGAACTACATTATACCCGCTGGGATAAAACTACATTATACCCGCTGTTATACCCACTGGGATAAAACGACATTATACCCACTGGGATAAAACTACATTATACCCACTGGGATAAAACTACATTATACCCGCTGTTATACCCACTGGGATAAAACTACATTATACCCACTGGGATAAAACTACATTATACCCGCTGTTATACCCACCGGGATAAATACATTTTCACACCACAATTTCTGCAGCGCAAATGCGTTTCTGCATGCGTGTTTTTAATTCATTTTTGAGGCGTTCCAGTGCGGTTTCCCCCGTTCCAGGTGAATTCCATACAGAAAAAATGCAACATGTTCTACTTTTACTGACTGCACTGGAATGCACTGCACTGATGTGAACTAGGGCCATAGGAATCCATGTTTAACAATGTCCATGCATTTTTCATGCAGAATAAAAACGCACTGGACTGCATCTGATCTGAACCAGCCCTTAGCTCAGAAAATGGGTATTTTTATTTTTACAGATTTGGCTCCCATTGATTTCAGTAGGGTTTGGGTTATGCGTCCAAAGTTAATTGAACTTTTCTGAACTCTGCTCAAACCAAACCCAGGGCAGTGCAGCTCATTGCTACTGTGCACCACGATCTCCTTTTTTTTTTCACATTTTTATTTTCTAATGTGTTATAAATTACAGCTCAAGCTTGGTCGACCAATCAGAACAGTACAGACATATTCCTCTTTTTCCCATGTGAGCTGTGGATGAACTGATTACACTATAATTTGTATTTCGCTTTATATTTGAAACATACGATCGCTGATCTTCTTATCTGTGACTGTCTCTTGCAGTTCTCCTCGGTGTGTTGGTGGATGTGTCCGGTGGAATGATGAGTATTCAGCTGATCCCTCAGAATCCGGTCATCGGAGGATCTGTCACTATGAGTGTTACTGGGATTACTGGGGAAATTCGTTATTTTATTTGGTATAAAGAATTAAACACAAGCAATGATCATCAAATCCTTACATATTTTCCTGATGATAAGTCCCTATTTCCTGGACGTCTGTACAATAGTAGGATGACACCTCTCCTCAATGGATCGCTACAGATCTCCAACCTAAATAGAATGGATGAGGGAAATTACACAGTGAAGATACAAACAGATGATCAACGTGATACACAAGTATACTTGAAAATCTATGGTGAGTAATGTATCTGAAAATTGTCAGAAAGATTTACCTAAAATGTATTTATTTATTTTTCACTGTATTTATATTAATGTAAAAGGAGTACATGGTGGGGAACTAAAATGTAACTAAAGGGAAACATGTGGATAGAATGGTGAGGGGGTTAGAACCTCTGTCAGGATTTCATTGCAGTCAGTGTCCCCCACGCAGCTTGTTTAAACCTGCAGTTGTGTGTGTGTGTGTGTGTGGGGGGGGGGGGGGGGGGGGGGGGGTGGGCATTAACCACTTTCAGACCGGACCATTTTGCTGGCTTAAGACCAGACCACTTTTTGCGATTCGGCACTGCGTCGCTTTAACTGACAATTGCGCAGTCTTGCAATGTGGCTCCCAAACAAAATTGACGTTCCCACAAATAGAGCTTTCTTTTGGTGGTATTTGGTCGCCCCTGCGGTTTTTCTTTTTTGCGCTATAAACAAAAAAAGAGTGCCAATTTTGAAAAAAACACATTATTTTATACTTTTTGCTATAATAAATATGCCCCAAAATATAAAAAAAATAACATTTTTTTCCTCAGTATAGGCCGATACGTATTCTTCTACATACTTTTGGTAAAAAAAATCGCAATAAGCGATTATTGATTGGTTTGCACAGAAGTTATAGCGTTTACAAAATAGGGCATAGTTTTATAGCATCTTTATTAATCATTTTTTTTTTCTAGTAATGGCGGCGATCAGCGTTTTTTTTTTTTTTTTTTTTTATTGTGACTGCGACATTATGGCGGACACATCGGACATTTTTGACACATTTTTGGGACCATTGTCATTTATACAGCAATCAGTGCTATTTAAATGTACTGATTCCAGTGTAAATGACACTGGCAGTGAAGGGGTTAATCACTAGGTGGCAGTGTAGGGGTTAAGTGTTCCTAGGGGCGTGTTACTAACTGTGGGGGGGAGTGGCTGTGATTTAGTGAACACTGATCTCTGCTCCAATCACAGGGAGCAGAGATCGGTGTCACTAGTTGCTAGGCAGAACGGGGAGATGCTGTTTACTTCCGCATCTCCCCGTTCAGCCGTCCCGTGAGACGATCGCGGGTATATCCCGCGGCGATGGAGTCCGCGGGACCCGCGACCGGACTCACGGGGATCCCGACCAGCTCGCGCGATGGCAGGACGGCAATCTTAAAGGGGAAGTACCTGTACGCCCTTTTGCCTGTCTGTGCAATTCTGTCAAAGTACATCATCGTGCGCCGGTCGGGAAGCTGTTAAAAACACATGGTTAAACCACCATTTTAGCACCCACCCCAACCAGCCCCTCTTAAGTTGCAAAGGCAGCAGACAGAGGTGTTCATGTGCTGTAATTATATTACTTTACTGCAGGGCTTTTTTTCAGCAGGAACGTGGGTTCCAGCACATCCAGCACTGAATGTATGTAATGTCATGGGGTCTAGGGCAGCTCTCAAAAATTCCACTCGCCCGCTCGCATTTTGCCAGTGGATATTAAGGGCTGGCAAGAAGGGCTGCCTGGGAGCGGGGGGTGAGCACCGCCGATCACAGAGGGGCAAGAGAGGTGAGGCGCCGGCTGGATGATCTGAGCAGGGAACATCACAGCTTTCATTTCAATAGCTGTGTGTTCTCCCGCTGTGCGCTGTCACATACAGCCCCTCCTCCTTTTCCGGGACTTTGATAGATAGATCACCTGTCCAATCCTAGGATGGGTGATGTGTATCAAAGTTCCCCAGACAAGGGGAGGGGCTTATGTGATGGCACACAGCTATTGAAATGAAAGCTGTGATGTTCCCTGCTCTGATCATCCAGCCAGCCGCTTTTCTCTCTTCCCCTCAATGGGTAGGCTGCATGGGACACAGGCTGCATGGGACACAGGCTGCATGGTGGGCACGGGCTGCATTGGACTTAGGCTGCATGGTGGGCACAGGCTGCATGGTGGGCACAGGCTGCATGGTGGGCACGGGCTGCATGGGGGGCACGGGCTGCATGGTTGGCACAGGCTGCATGGTTGGCACAGGCTGTATGGGACAGAGGCTGCATGGTGGGCACATGCTGCATTGGACACAGGCTGCATTGTCCTGCACAGGCTGCATTGTCCGGCACAGGCTGCATTGTCCAGCGCAGGCTGCATTGGCTGTATTGGTGGGCATGGATAAAGTTATTATTTTTATAACTTAATTCTGCATAAAACATTTAAGTGTAATTTCATAAGATAATTTATGAGGGCAGGGTAGGGGTTGGGCATGCCACCTGGTGGCGAGTAACCCCTGAGGCCTGTCTAGTAGCTCCCGGACTTGAAATTTTGAGCCCTGGTTTAGGGTGTGCTGCAGGGTCTGCAATGCTGGCTGCTGGGGGATCCATTGTCACTGGAGGGATCTATTTTTGCAGGAGGGGGGTCTGTTGTTGCTGGTGGGGGATCTTTTGTTGCTGAGGGTGTGCCTTATGTTGCTGGGAGGGATCTAATGTTAATAAAGGGGGCTATTGTAGTTGCTGCTGGAAGGTCTATTGATGCTGACTGTGGAGAGATCTGCTGTTGCTGCAGGGGGTCTATTTTTGTTGAGGGGGGTATTTTGTTGTAGGTGGTCCATTGTTGCTGGGTGGATCTATTGTTGATGTGGGGGGCCCTAAGGATGATGCGAGCTGTGAAGGGATCTGTTTTTGCTGCTGGGAGTCTATTGTTGCTGGGGGGATCTAATGTGGCTGGGGGGTCTAGTGGTGCTGGCTGCAGGGGATCTATTTTACTGCTGTTCTTGTTATCATTGTTCCATACAGATTACTTTTTACCACAAATGTTACATGCTTTTTTGGGGTGTATGGTGATAGGGGGCGCTGTTGATATGTGTTAATCAGGTGTCCGTTTATGACTCAGTGAAATCTATTCACTGCTTCATTCTCCGGCATTCACAGAGTAGATTGTTCTCCTCTGTGTGCCTTTTTATGAAGCAGAGTAGATTGCTTCACCTTCGGAGGAGTGAAGCGATCTACAAACGCTTCCAACAGTGGAGAACGGCCCCTGATACTGGAATCTCATGAGACTTTACAAGACTACAGTACCAGAAATTCACCGAAACACTGAGATGTCAGTTTTTTAAGCAGCGATAAATTATCACTACTCAGTACACGGATAGATGGTGTGGTTAATATTAAAAAAATAACGAGTTCCCACTCCGTTCCTTCCCTATTGGCCATAACTGAGGGTCAATCAAAGGAGACTAGGAGAGGCAAGCTTCATGGGACAGTCCCAATAGATTGGCGGCCCCATTTTCCACAGGGAGGAGGCTACAGCTCGATCAAGAGAAAGATTGAGAGACTGCAGCCTGGAAAAAAGCTGAGGGAGAGAGTTCTACAGGACAAAGAATGAGGAGTGTGCTGGGCGGTAGCGAGAGAGAGCCACACTGTCCAGCGCCACAAGAGAGAGCCACACTGCCTAGCACCACTAGAGAGAGAAAGACTGAGCCATTACCAGGGTACAGACATGCTACACTACTGAACAGTGTCGCCCCCGGGGAATCCAAAGTGAACGATCGTCCAGCCAGAGTGATCACTGCTGTAGTTTTGCTGGATCTGGTAAGAGGGCCTGTTGGCCATTATCCATTACTTATCCTAGGGACTGTACGTCTGCAGACTCTGACCATAATAATATGATAATGACATTGTAGAAAAGGGGCATGGGTGCCCCTAAAATTATGCCCCCCCCCCTGAAAAAAATTCTGCGGACGCCCATGTATATGTATACACACACACATTTTATATACACACACATTATATATATATATATATATATATATATATATATATATATATATACACATAAATATGAAAGGGGGACACAGTGTTGGGGGGTCTGAACGAGCTATAAGGAAGTTAAAAATCTTCCTCCTTCCCCCTCAGATCCCCCGAGATTCCCTCTTCACTCCCGATTCTCCACCTCTGAGTTAGTGAATCGGGGAGGGCGAATTCTGACACAGATCGCCAGTGTGTGTGGAGATAATCGGTGGGAGAACATGTTCAAACACTTCTCCCCCCGATTAACTCTGTTTCATAAACTGTTTATGGACTGTGATCAGGCATGGTCTGCATTTGGAAACATACGATGCAGTTTCTCTGGTGATCTATACCATCTAGTCATCAACTTATATTCTGATTCTTGTTTTCTAGAGGATATGGATGATTTATCTACATAATAAAACATAAAATCTCTCTGTTCCACAGAGACTGTTGTGTTTAAGTCTCTTTCCCACGCGGCAATATAAGGTTGGGTGTAATTTTCTAAAGGGGCAGTCAATTCGGCATATGCCCTGGAGAGACACTGTCTACTAATTTGTCTAGACATTCATAGTTGCTCAAAAGTAGTGGGCGTTTCTGTTGTCATTGGTATGTGAATGAATGATAGTGACCTAAGGTATTGTCTCATTTGGATTGCCCACCAAAGTGGAAGGACTGGTGTAAGCATTAATTGGATATCAGTTATAGATTTCCATCTTCCCGGGTCCCTAAAGTCTTGTATTCAAAACTTATTGATTTTAATAAATTGGAGGAGTTTAGGATCCAATATCCATGGTAGAAAATCTGGGTTCCCAATCACTGGTGTCATATTTGTCATCTGTAGATAATTTATCATTCTTTTTTAATCCAACAGGCAATTTTATATGTAGTGCCTACAATAGGGTGTTCCTTTACTTGGTTTGGACACTTTTTGCTCAACCACGGGATTGCCTTGGGCGTGATAGATTGTTCAATAGCAGGTGCGGACTGACAACTCATGGGGCCCCTGGGCAATAGAAGATTATGGGGCCCCCTGTGTCCCCGCCCACACGCAAGCCACACCTACACAAAGCCCCACCTACATAAATCATGGGGCACACAGTAAGGCACATCACATGGCACACAGCGGGGCACATCATGGGGCACACAGGAGGGCACTGAGCACATCACAAGGTATGGGGCATATCACAAGGCACACAGGAGGACACATAATGGGGCACCCAGCAGGGCACTGAGCACATCACAGGGCATGGGGCACACAGCAGGGTTTATTATGCTGTACACAGCAGGGCACATTATTGAGCACAGTATGGTGCATCACAGGGGGTACAGGGCACATCAGTGGGTACACAGTGGGGCACATTACAGGGCACATCCAGAGGTACACAGCAGGGCATGTGGCACATAGTAAGCCACACAGCAGAGCACAGGGCACACAGTAGGGCACATCCCAGGGCACATCATTGGAAACAGGACACATTAGGCAGTACACATCAGGGCACATCACAGGGCATGAGGCACACGTCCCAGGGCATGGGGCACACAGTAGGGTACATCAGGGAGTACACAGCATTTTACAGGGCATGGGGCACACAGTAGAGCACATCACAGGGCACACAGTAGAGCACAACAGGTGGTACACAGCAGGGCATGGGGCACATAGCAGGGCACATCACAGGGCAAGGGCCACACAGTAGGGCACATCAGGGGGTACACAGCAGGGCACATTACAGGCCATGGGGCACGCAGTAGGGCAACTATCAGGGCACAAACCAAAACACAGGGCACACAGTAGAGCACTGGGATCCTCCAGACTTAGCACAGTGTCTTTCCGGGGGGGAAGGCGACACCGTGGGGGGTGGAGGACACAGGGGGACACCGTTGGGGAGAAGGGCACAGGGGGACACCGTTGGGGGAGAAGACACAGGGAGACACCGTGGTGAGGTTGGAGGGCACAGGGGCACATGGTGGGTGGAGGCACAGGGGGACACTGTGGGTGGGTGACACAGGGGGACACTGTGGAGGTGGTGGAGGGCACAGGGGAACACTGTGGGGAGGTGGAGGGCACAGGGGGACACTGTGGGTGGGTGTTACAGGGGGACATATTAAAGTCTCCACCCATGATGATCTTCCCCTCTGCAAATTGTGTAAGATGCTCCATACAGGTCTCAAGAAAAGTAAGCTGGGATATATTAGGAAAATATACGTTGGCAAGTGTTATCGTCTGATCATGGCCTTTGCCACCTACAAAAAGATATCTGCCCTGAGAGTCAGATAGCTGGTCCTCCAATTTCCACAGCAGGGTTATGGCCAACACAATGGAAACCCCTCGAGATTTAGGATTATCTGAGCAACTATGATAATAGATTCCGCCCGCATCCGCCCACATTCCTTGAGAACTTGTGTCCATTTCTCCCCTAATATTGATAGAGACAATTTTAACCATATCTTTCTTCAAAGCAGCACTGGAAAAAGAGGAAAAGAGGAAAAAAAAACCCCTAAAGGTGTCAGGTACCAAAACAACCCTATCCCACAGGGGCTTATGGGTGTATACTATCTAGGGAAATGTGTCTGGTCACAGAACAACATGGATACTGTGGGCCGATCCAGTCAGATCCACCTTGATTTCCTATTATATATATATATATAAATACACATATATATTAATGGGGGAGCATGTGAAGACAGTTCTAACCCCATTTGCCAACTTCATTAGGCCTATCTTCATTACACAGAGGGGGAAAAGAGATGGAGAGGCCACAGTGTCCCCAACCCACCCTTCCCAGAAAGACAATCCAAATGCATTGGGGCCGTAGTTACTACCTTATTTCATCCTTCATCTGAAAGGCCTGAGAGGAAGAAGAGAAAAAAAAAGGGGCATGCATAAACCACACGCACTCCTTGGTTTTTTAGGCACGCATCCCCTCTTAGACACCCCACAACATAAGTTGCTAGTCCACCAACAAATTGGTGGCAAGTGAGTGGGTGGCATATCAGTATATTAAATTACCGATAACCACCCCCTGGGGTGACTTTAGCCTGACATCTCAGACTCAAACCACACCCCCTTTGAACCACACCCAATATTTTGTTTAAACCACGCCCACTTCTCCACATATTTTTCGAACTTGCACAGGATGCCTCCAGGAATAGCTGTGACATAGTAATCCCAGGAGGCAGTGGGGCCCAGAAGTGCTGCTTTGCAACACAAAAAGAAGTAAAACGCTAACAAAATAGAAACAAAATGTAGGCATCTAGGTATTTGTACAAGAGGGAGGGGGGAGTAATACAATAAAAAGGTTTTGCAGTCAGTTTATTTCCACTTTAATGTGTAAAGCCAAAACATTGGGTTGATATGAAGGCTCTTGCATGCTCTAAAGGTTCGATTGCAGCTTTAATGTGGATTCCTAGCAAATTGAGGCACCCTATCTTATGTCCTAACCTTTCATTCTCTACATTTGGGATAGATGTTGATTAAGGAAAATTCTTTGTTGACCTCATACATCATTATCTCCTTTATTTAATAATCCTGAATTCATACCTGGATTATCCTCTGATCTTTTTCAGTGGTGGAAAAATAAAGGTTGGTCACGTATTATGAATTTTTTTATCTGGAAATAAATTATACTCACTAAACTATACATTTGCCATCCTCAGAACTATCTCGATACAACTTGATTCATTTATTCTTGGAAAATAAACTTAATGGAATTAGCCGCCCATCCCTGTTACCCCTATTTGAACAATCTTGTGTTACTAGAAATCCCACAACAGGCCGTATAGCTATCATATATAATATTTTAATTGAGCCGGCACATAAGCTCCCATATATGACACAATGGGAAAAAGATCCTAATTTTTCTTGGGAAATCTCAGAATGGTATAAAATGATCAATAATACCTCTAAAATTTCAATAAATACGTCTTTAGTGGAATCTAATTACAAAACTCCAATAAGATTGTACATGGTTCCTTTAAGAATAGCTAAAATAAATCGACAAGTCTCTTCTAAATGTTTTAGAAATTGTGGTCAAGAAGGTTCTATGGTACACATCTGGTGGCGATGTCCTAAAAAAAGTAAATTGTGGATAAAAATATTTAACTTTATACATGAAGTTACTAAAATAAATATTATTAAATCCCCTGACATTGCTCTTTTTCAAAAATTTGATAAGAGTTTACCTAGACACACCAAACGCTTAATTTCTTATATAATCTTAACTGCTAGAATAACCATTGCACGTTGTTGGAATCAACCTGGCATTACATTTGAATATGTTATACAAAAGTTAAGCTGGGTTATGATCAACGATAAATTAACTTGCATTTTGAATAAACTACTTTTGAAAATATATGACAACCTTGGTTACACTACTCATCTTTGCGTGCTAACGATTCATGAAATATAACCCTAAATTTCCTTATCTTACCCACATTCTTCTTCTTCTATATTCCTTCTTTTTTATTTTATTTTATTTATTTTTTTATTATATATTTCTTTTGACTTGAACAACTTTAAAAACACTTTTCATTTTGATTAGTGATTCAAAACAATAATATTTATAAAATAAGAATTAATTAGTAATTCTGTTAATATCTTATGTATTTATTTTTATCTTATTTGTCTGATATATCCCTACTTTCTTTTTATTAGGGATACCTTTACATGTCTATTGTATTTACATCAAATAAAGAATGATATATGTAGCACTGACCCCTGAAGGAGCTGCTGGTTTGATTTTGGGCCTGCACTCTACCAATAAACCCCACTAACTTGGCTCAATCCCCTTGGCACAGCTGTGGTGCAATACAATACAATATAATATAATGCAGGGTACCTGTATTGTAACCTCAGGATCCACTGGCTCCATCTGCTGGGGGAAAACAGTACGCCACACAACTGGATACTTAACCAAAAATACTTTACTGTCAAAATATTCAAAGAGGTGATTACAGTAATTGTGCTGTCATCCCAACATAGGACGACAGCACAATGGATTTCAATATAAACAATTTCAAACAATATATATATGTTTATACCCAGGAGCTCCCCCTACTTTTTAAGCTATGTGTGAGATCTCACTTCAGGTACTTAGTCTTTGGTCTTCTTGTCTTCGCTATCTAAAGTAATTCCTTGTTATTTATAATCCACAGGTTAAAGTAAGTTAAGTTGCGATAAAGGTGCTCCTGGTGTAACTTCAGTAATTATATTACAAAGCTTGGGATGTCAGAGTAGATAGGCCTCAAGCTTGCTCAGCGTCAGTTGCTCTGCTCTTCCTCCGTGGAACTATAAATCCCAGTCAGACCTATGTATGAGTCTAACTGCGTGTAAAAGTTAACAAACTGTGGGCCGTGACCCGCTCACCAACTGGATCGGAGGTCCGTGTAGTAGCTTTGGTCTGGTGAATGCAGCTTGCCTCTCTGTCAGCTGGTCCCGTCGCTCCATTCCGCTCTTCTGGGTGAGCCCGATCCTCCGATGCCCAAATGAGTGTCTCTAGATCTCTCCAATCCGGTCACTGTCTCTCCGGCACCGTCAGGTCACTTGCACAACAAGCGGGATTGCGCTCTGCAATGGCTGTAGGCCGCTTTCTCCGGGAAGCCTCCTCACAGATCCTCACAGGCAGGCCATGTAATCCCAAGAGACCTAAAATTTCCGCTCGGAGAGAGAGTGTTCATGGGTAGGTCACCAAGCCTCCTGGGTAAAAAGGTCAACCTTCTGATCAAAACAGTCACTTGTATTAGTCTTTTGTGCTTTTTGTACAGTAATAATAATTCCACTAGATGGCTCCAAATACTAAACCAAAGAAAATGTCCATAGACTTTTGATTATAGCATGAAACACACATTAATAAGCGAGGATGTCATCGCTACATAAATATAACAATGTATTTATTACCCTATGTTAAGAAAAACGAATACAATTCTTGACCTACAAAACATTTTTTGTACATTTAAATAGCATGGGAAATGGTTAGACCCCCTGTCAGGCTTTATTTATATTGGGGCTTCACTAGAGAAATTTACATTTACTTCCTGTTTTAGGGAAAATTTGAAACAGGGAAACTGTTGTGTGCAACAAATTCAGGTAGTCCTTATTTGTAGCACTTTTAATGTCTGACACTATTGTTTTGTCAAATTCATAAAGAAATATATTAGCCAATAAGGAAAGTGGAGATAATTAAGACCTTTTCCTTGTTGGTGTTGGATGTGTAAATATTGTGTCACAAATTTCTGTCTGAGACAATTCTTATCAAATTCATCTTACTGACATGTATATGAATCTGTTGCAAGTTGGTCTTTACCGTAAAACAGATTTCTGATAAGTATCTATGATGCCGCGTACACACGTGCGGACTTTTGCCGGCGGACTTAGTCCAGCAGACAATCCGCCGGACTTTCCAGCGGGGCTTCGCCGGACTTTCCGAGCGTGTGACTTGACCACACACGCACGGACTTCTCCGGCGGATAATCCGCCGGCCAAAATGCTGGGACTAGCCTACTAACGGCGGGATTGTCCGCCGGACTGCCAAGTCCAGCGGATAGTTTTAAAACAAAACTTAAAACTTAGTCCGCCGGACTTTTGGCGCCAAAAAGTCCGCCGGCGCCCACACACGAGGGGATTATCCGCTGGACTTCAGTCCAGCGGATAATCCCGCGGGATAGTCCCTTCATGTGTACGCGGCCTGACACTCCTCATGAATTTTTACAGATTGTGTCTGTGGAATTAAAGGGGTGGAGCCTAGATCTCAAAGATAAACCTTCCCCTGAGGAGTTACTAAGAGTTGTTAGAAGTCAGAGAGCTGACCCTCTTTCAGCCAAAACTGAATTTAGTTAATTGTTTTTGGTCAACATACTATTTAGTTTGGGAATTGATTATTTGTGTAGTCTAACCAGGAAGACCTTCATGTAGTCTAACTGTTCACATTTTCCTCTCTCTACAGACATGGTTGGTAAACCTAACATCATAAGCTCCACCTCACTTCCCAAAGAAAATAACACAGTCACCCTCACCTGTACTTCTACTAATGCAGAGTGGATAGAATGGAGCAGGGTCCCTTATGGGGCCACTCTATCTCCAGATAACAGGACTCTCTCCTTCAGGATTAAACGTTCAGACTCAGGAAATTATAGATGCCAGGCTAGAAACCCGGTCAGTATGGAGAACAGTGGTCTCATCACAATAACCGTAGCATGTAAGTAGCCAAGACTGTTGTACTAACAGTAAAACAAAAATTATATGGACTCCAATTAAGCTGGCCTATGATTTATAGACATGGGAGCCGTCAAAAAATTTGTTTCGTTTCGTTCCGTTTCGTATAAAAAAAAAAAATCGTAATTCGTGTACAAAATTTAATTCGGATTCGTACGAAATACGAATTTCGTATGAATCGTTAATTTGGATAATGAATAACGACACTCTACGAATAATAACGAATTATCCGAAAACGTATTAACGTTACATAACACAAGTCTATTGTCTATTGTTCACCAATCACTAAGAGGAAGTACGAAATATGAAATTTCGTTTACGAACACGTACGAATTGTTACGAATCGTTAATGATAGCTATCATTTCTTTCATATTAGTTATTTGGTAGTTTGGATTTGGATAATTTGGATCCGAAATTCGTAAACGAAATTTCGTATTTCGTACAGAATTCGTATTCGTAAAAATTTGTAATTCGGATTCGTACGAATTTCCGATTCGTACAAAACTAATCGCACATGTCTAATGATTTATGCGTAGTGTGATGTTGGTCCGAAAAGCCGTTTGGATTTTTACTGCTATTTGTGGCTCTGTTTGGGAGATTTACTCTCACTTCCTGAACTGCTGACAACATTTTACTGGACAGGAAGTGATTGTAGGTCTCCAACAGTGATACGGACAGAAATAAATTGGCTTTCTGTTAGTTGGTAAATAGATTTCTGTCTGTGTCCCTATTACAGATCCTTTAATATTTAAATCGGTGTTTCACCTTAAAAAAAAAAAATGTAAAAGTCAGCAGCTAAAAAAAAGTCGCTGCTGACTTTTAATAAGTACACTTACCCTCCCAGGGCGCCCGCGATGTCGGTCGTGGAGCCCGAGATGTCCCTCAGCGATCCGGATCCAGCGCCGCCATCCTCAGTAAGGGAAATGGCCTCCCGTTTCCTACTGCGCATGCGCGAGTCGGCGCGCGGCCTACTGCGCATGCGCGAGTCGGCGCGCGGCCTACTGCGCATGCGCGAGTCTAATTTGTGAATGGGGAACGCGATGTGTTGTGGGACACAGTTCCCATAACACACCGCGCCCCATTCACTAGAAGACGGAAGGAGAGAAGATCACCGCGGCGCTGGAAGAGGCAGATTAGGACGATCTGCCTAGCAACAGCCATTTCTGGTAAGTAAAAAAAAAAAATTTTTTTTTTTTTTCATTTTAAATTGTTAACATTTTTTTAATTTTTTTTTTCAGGGTGTCCCACCACTTTAAAGAAATCTCCCCCATCCACCCATGTCTCCATGGTTTGGTTTCTTTTGCCTAGAACTCTCTTTGAAAACACCCCCTAGCATTTCTGGCCGTGGCTATCTTGAGTAAGGGTAGATTCATGTAACATTTACTTCCTGTTGTCCATCTGCCATTAGCAGGCAGGAGGGTGTGCTTAGCTGAGAAACCCCCTCCCCACCTCCTGAAGATTCCTGGGATTTTTGACATAATTTGCCTAAGCCAGAAACCAGGAAGTAACTGAAGAAATGTAAAAAAAAAAAGTTGAAAACAAGAAATACTGTATCCATAATATATTTATTTATTATATTATAAAGACAGAGGTCATACTGCAGCTCAACAGTGAAATCTGTGTTTCAAATGCTGAGGCCGGGATGTTCACTCCTCCATAGCAAATAAAGTAAATTCAGTCAATTCGTAGCAAATAGCCGGCAACTCTGTGTACTCTTCTTGTCAGACTTTATTGGTTACCTATATCAGTGGTCCCCAACCTTTTTGGCAAATGTGCCAAGGCCCAAGGGGGGGGGGGGGGGGGGGGGGTCAGGATGAGGATGCGTTTTTTTGCGGCCAAATTGTCAGAAAAAGGCTGGTGTTAGCACTTCAATCATCGATCATGAGCCTTCGACAGAAGCCGGGCTGAATGGCCGGCTTCTGTCGGACCGGCTACTGTACACACAGGCCAAATGTCGGCTGACATTCGGCCCGTGTGCACTAGGCTTTACTCAGAGAGCCAGTTATTAAGCAAAACTCCTTTATAACTGGCTCTGTAATGATTTATAACTGGCTCTGTGAGTAATGCTTTACAACTGGCTTTGTTAGTACTGCAATGCCAGTTAAAGCATTACTCACAGAGCCAGTTATAAAACATTACAAAGCCAGTTATAAAGGAGTTTTGCTTAAAGCGGTTCTGCACCCATTTCATTTAGTAAATCTCTTTGCCTTCCAAATCAGGCAAAGAGTACTAAATTAAATGTTTTTTTTTTTGTTTTTTTTTACTTACCTTGTAATTGATGACTTCTGGTCTTCTCTCTCTTCGGCGGCGGGCGGGGTCTCTGCGTCGATCGTCGTCACGCCGCACTGTCTCCTGGGATCTGGTGTCATTGATCCCAGGAGTCAGTGCGGGCATCTTCCGAAATCTCACGAGATTTCGGCCACATCTTCCGAAATCTTACGAGATTTCGGCCACATCTTCCGAAATCTCGTGAGATGTCGGCAGATGTGCCGTTACTGCGCACGCGCGAGTAACGGCGGTGCATGCTGGGCCATCTAAAGTGCCTGTGGGGTTTCACATGCCCACAGGCAAGATGGACCCCAGCAGACAAGAAGAAGACAAGAAGAAGATGAAGATGAAAACCGGCGGCGATCGAGATGGAAGATGGAACAGGTAAGTCCCCCAATTGAGCTATATGCCCTTGGCATATAGCCCAAAAAAATAAAAAAAGAGTGCAGAACCGCTTTAATAACTGTCTCTCTGAGTATTACTTTTAGTAGGGCTTGTTAGCCTGTTAAATACTTCATCCACAGTCAGCTTTTCTGGGTAGAATGGTCACCCCTTCAGCTTGAGCCAGGCACATGACTGCTGAGGGAGATGAGTGCCCAGAGACAGCAAGTGGGTGCACACTAATAAGGCACTAATCAGACTGCAGTTACTGAATTACTAAATTACCATTAGGAGCACTCACTGGCCTGGAGATCAGACCTCTTCACTGACGGGAAAGGAGGTGGGCATACACCAGCCTCAATTCTTTCCCTATAAGTGACCGCAGCACCTTGCCGGCTTTTACTTGCAGGAGGCGTGTCTGAGGTGTATAAGGCCTCTTTCTCGGCTTCTCCATCCCTCCTCCTCTTCTGGCCCATCAGCTGCGGGGCGCATGCGCGAACAGGGACTGTGTTTAGCGGCGGCCTAGGTTGCCATGGAGAGGCTTGGTAGGCGGAGAATGCCTCCGCTCCTCCCACTACAACCAGCATATGCAGAACGGCCGGCCCTGCATTTCGGAACCCGCGGCCGGCCCTGCATGTCACAACCAGACTTGCGGCCCCCGGCCCGGTGTGCCCTATGGCCAGTCGGAGCCTGGCCACAGTCACTTGCCACATGCCACCAGATGCAGATTGCCACATGCCATCAGATGCAGATTGCCACATGCCATCAGATGCAGATTGCCACAGTCACGTGCCACATGCCATCAGATGCAGATTGCTACATGCCACCAGATGCAGATTGCCACATGCTACCAGATGCAGATTGCACATGCCACTGTCTCCTGCCTCCTAGATGCAAATTGTCACTAAGCACTGAGGCAGTGTAGTGGAGTGGTGGGTTCCGCATGAGAGAGAACAGCAGTGATGCGGTGCGGGCGGTGAGAGATGATGTCATCTCTCTGCTCCCCCTGCTTCACCTCCAACAGTGCTGTGTGAGTGGAACAGTGGTGATGCGGGCGGGCCGTGGGAGATGATGTCATCTCTCTGCACGCCTGCTTCACCCCAACAGTATGCTGGCCAGCTGTGTGGGCAGAATAGCGGTGATGCTGGCGGGCGGTGGGAGATGATACCATCTCTCTGCTCGCCTGCTTCACCCCCAATAGTGTAGCGGTGGGGCTGTGTGAACGGAAGTGCGGTGTTGGCATTGATCTCTCTGCTCACCCGCCGCCGCCGCACCTCAGATTGTGGAGACTTCGCAACCCGCCTGTAAACAGGCTGTGCCACGTTGGTTGGAGACCCCTGACCTATATGGTGACCCAGTGTACAGAATTAAAATGCGCTTCTGCTAATACAGCCTTCCTGGAGACTGTAATAGCCAAAATACGTTAGTCTGTACATTCTGTCATCTTATATGTAGCCAACAAAGTTTAACAAGAAGAGTACACTGAGATGCCGGTTTTATATGCCATGGTGTAAATATAATATATCATCCTATCTATTTACTAATGCTAACAGCATAAGAATTCAAATTAGTCAATGTTGATTGAGAGAGTGAAGTTCGCTAGCTTATATTTTAAAGCCCATCTCCAGAGAATGGAAAAATGCTCCCTTGTAGTGGGGATGTCCCGCTCTGCAATGGTTAAACGTTTGTTTAAGTCAAGGGGGCCACACAAAATAATTTTACTTGTCTCCACTCCTCCAGCAGGCAGCTCTTTCCTCTACTCTCCTTTGGTGGACTGTTCCTCAGTATCCTCACATCCAATGCATGATTCTCTAGATGCAGTGGATGCAGGGCTCTACATTGCAGGGCTCTACATTGTAGTTGATGAATTTAGAGGACCAACATCCACATACAGTGGGGGAAATAATGATTGATCCCCTGCCGATTTTGTAGGTTTGCCCACTTACAAAGAAATGAAGGGTCTATAATTTTTCTTATAGGTGTATTTTAAATGATAGAGACAGAATATCAACCAAAACATGATACAAATGTTATACATTTAGTTGTAGTTCAATGAGTAAAATTAGCATTTGTTCCCCTACCAACAAACAATAATTCTGGCTCTCACAGACTGGCTACAGTACGTGCTCATATGGTACACAGATTAGTCCTGTCAATATATGAAGGTGCTCCTAATGACAACTCATTATGTGTATAAAAGACACCTGTCCACAGAATCTTTCTTCCATTCAAACCTCGCCACCATGGACAAGACCAAAGAGCTGTCAAAACATGTCAGGGAAAAGATTGTAGACCCGCACAAGGTTGGAATGGGCTACAAGACCATCAGCAAGAAGCTTGATGATAAGGAGACTACTGAAGTGATTATTTGCAAATGGAAGAAAAAACAAAATAACAATCAATTGCCCTCGGTCTGGAGCTCGATGTAAGATTTTGTCTCATGGGGTAAGGATGATCATGGGAAAAGTGAGGGATCAGCCCAGAACTACACGGGGGAAGCTTGTGAATGATGCACAATATGGTTTCTTGGCTGTGGCTTGGCAACTCAAAGTTTCAGCTCCCTCCATACATTTTCTATAGGATTAAGATCTGGAGACTGGCTAGGTCACTCCATGACCTTAATGTGCTTCTTATTGAGCTAGTCCTTTGTTGCCTTGGCAGTATGTTTTGGGTCAATGTCATGCTAGAAGACCCATCCACGACCCATCTTCAGTGTTCTGGCTGAGGGACGAAGGATCTCATCCAAGATTTTACAATACAGGGCCCTGTCAATTGGCCCCTCAATGCAGAAAAGTCAGCCTGTACCTTTAGCAGAGAAACAGCCGTGGCTGACTGTAGGGATGGTGTTCTTAGGGTCATAGTCAGCATTTTTCTTCCGAGTTGAGGTAATGCCAAAGAGCTCAATTTTGGTCTCATCTGACCACAGCACTTTATCCCAATCCTTCTCTGAATCTTTTAATTGTTAATTGGCAAACTTTAGATGGGCCTGTACATGTGCCTTCATGAGGGGGACCTTGTGGGTGCTGCATGATTTCAATCCATGGCGGCGTATTGTGTAACCAATGGTTTGTTTGGTGACTGTGGTCCCAATTGCCTTGAGATCATTCACAAGCTCCCCCCATGTAGTTCTGGGCTGATCGCTTACTTTTCCCATGATCATCCTTACCCCATGAGATGAAATCTTGCATGGAGCTCCAGACCGAGGGTGATTGATGGTTGTTTTGTATTTCTTCTATTTTCAAATAATCACTTCAACAGTTGTCTCCTTCTCACCAAGCTTCTTGCTGATGGTCTTGTAGCTATTTCCAGCCGGGTCTACAATCTTGTCCTTGACATCCTTTGACCGCTCTTTGGTCTTGCCCATGATGGTGGGTTTGAATGGAAGAAAGAGATTCTGTGGACAGGTATCTTTTATACACATAACGAGTTGTTGTTAGGAGCACCTTCGTAAATTGACAGGACAAATCTGTGTACCACATGAGCACATACTGTAGCCAGTCTGTGGGAGACAGAATTATCGTTAGTTGATAGGGAATAAAATACTTATTTTACTCACTGAACAGCAACTCAATTTATAACATTTGTATCATGGCTTTCTTTTTGGATTTTTGGCTGATATTCTGTCTCTATTAATTAAAATACACCTATGATAACAATTATAGACCCTTCATTTCATTGTAAGTGGGCAAACATTGAAAATCTTCAGGGGATCAAATAATTATTTTCCCCACTGTAGGAAAGAGGGTGCGAGGACTGGTGCAGTGGGAGAGGAGGATTGGGTAAGACCTAAACAGGCATTCAAACCTTACAGTGGGGGGGGGGGGGCAACCTGGAGTTGAGCTTTAAATTAACAGCAGTTTGAGCCCCATGGAGTCCTTTCATTAGGTAGTTGCGGTTTGGAACACTCTAGATTAGGGTTGCACCGATATAGGTACCAATACTAAGCATTTGCTTGGATACCTGATACCTTTTAAAGTGCAATTTGAGCCAATACAAAATGAATAGGCTCAAATCACCCTGCAAAGAATATTATATGATTTGAACAGGGATGTGGTGCGATTCCTGTCCGAATCACATGTGCTTCCCCCCCACTGCTCCTGTGTGAACCCAGGCTTGTCATTAGTGACTTCAGCCTGGATTCACACAGGAGCAGTGTGGAAAACTGCATGCAATTCAGACAGAAATCGCACCACATTCCTGTTCAAAATACATGCGATTCTTTGCAGTGCGATTTGAACCCATTCATTTTGTATGGGCACAAGTTGCACCACAAAGGTATGGGTACTCGTATAGTATCGGCAAGTACTTGACTGAAAGTATAATTACTCGTACTTGCTGGTAAAGAAACGGTATCGGTGCAACCCTAATCCTAGATGTCTTATTTCTGCTTTGTCAATATGGCTACTTGAAACTGAGATTCAACTTCAGTCTTCCACAGTTCTAATCTTGAATTGATTAAAACAAGCCTTTCGTCTTTGGTGACATACATCTACAGGGATGTTGGTATTCCCTTTTCAATACTGGAACTGATCAAACGATTAGAACAGACAGACCATCCCCAGGGCCATCTTTAATATTGATTGGACTCTGGGCAAAACTTTTCTTGGGCCACCCCCCCATGCAATTTTTCTCTCCACCTGCTCTGAGACATACAATAAATAGCAGCTAGGCTCAAAATCAGTTTACTGAATCAGATCAGGCAGCTATTGCGATTGGTTGCCAGAGGTTACAGTGTATCATTACCGCTCACTGACTGGTTGCTAGAGGTTACAGCACACATTACGGCTCACTGATTAGTTACTAGAGATTACAGCACATGATTTCTGCTTGTTGATTGGTTGCTAGAGATTACTGTGGATATGACCTCAGGGGGGCATGATATACATATCAATGCTGCCGGCCGCCGCTACTTACATGCAGGTAATTTACATGTAAACACAGGGTCTGCAGGTAAGTCATCTGTGCACAACAATAGGGCAGAGCTGGGCAGCATTAGTAGCAGCACTTCACACTGAGATATTGGAGCACAGCATAGGACTAAAACCTCAAGGGACAAGGGAATTTAAACCAAGATAGTTGGCAAGTATGAGGCAGCTGCTTTGGGCCCCACAACAATGACAGGGCACAGGGCAGCTGCCCCTTTTGCCCTGCCTTAAAAATGGCCCTGACCATCCCACTCCCAAATATATTGCTCTGCAGCCAAAGGATATAAATCCACTTTGTGCTTACCAAATGCCTTTGCAAAATCAGCTATTACTGTAAAAGTAGCAGTGACATCATCACTCTACAGGGAAGAAGAAGAAATTGACCGCAGCCGCCCGGAGCTGTGTTAACCAGATCAATTGAGAGCCGGTCACACTCTCGTCATGCGAATTGAATGTGTGGAAACTCGTATCCAATTTGCATAAGTGTGAATTCAGCCTAAGTCAACATTTTTGTTTCTCTTCAGCCCTTTTATTCTGACACTGATTTTTTTTATATTGCAGATGGCCCAGAAAACGTGAAAATAAAATCCACGTCACCTTCAAATTATTTAATATTATTAGAATGTTCTGCTGATTCTGTACCACCAGCCACTTATCATTGGAGACTAAATGGAACAGTTATAAAAAATGAGCAGAGCAAGCTTCAGGTAGCTCAAAAGGAGGCTGAGAATGAGGGGACTTACACATGTGTGGCCAATAACTCAGTGGCGCAGCTTACTGCCATGGATTCCATATATGTGAATGGAATTACTGGTAAGTAAAGGAATCATTGGCAATCAGAGCAGAATTCTATTACTAAAATCAGTTGGTACAATATATTTGTTGCCCAAAGAAACACCCCTGTTCTTTAATAATTTAGTAATTTAATATTTTGTATAAATAGTCTTAGCCTAGCTTTACAGTATATCTAAAGCCAAAGCTTTATTCTTGTATTTTAGAGTTGCTGTCTGTGTCGCCCCATTAGGGAGATTAGCCTATATTCGATCTGGTGACCATTGTTACTGAAAGTAAAAGGGAGGGTGAAATCAAAAATTGTGAGTTGCCACCAGAACATGAATAGAAGGGAAATCTTGCAATGGTGACACCTATTCTGGTGACCTCACTTTGGAGACATTCTCTCTCACGTCCTGTTGTGGCTATGATACAAAAAGTGAAAAAATCTCCCTAACTGGGAAATTTAACAAAAAAATACCTAAAAGGGCAATAAAATGGAGTTAAGTTATACTTGAAGAGAAAGTAAAATTAAAAAAAAACAAACTATATAAAGCGCTGCATAACTTGCTGGCGCTATATAAATCCTGTATAATAATAAAAATAATATGACTCTACTCAAACAAACATGTATTCAAATAATCAAAATCATGTAGTGCTCATATACTGATGAGAATAAAGTGCTATAAGTGCAAAAAAGAAAATTCCTCTATATATACATATTTTCAATTAAAGTGGCAATTATCCTGTGTAGAGCATAAAAAATCTCAAGTAATGTTCATTCAAAATGACAAATCTTCAAATGTGCCATAAAATTAGTAAATGATATAGACAGAGGAATTCCAATTCCAAATACTGGTGGTGACAAAGGTTCTCCACATGTGCTTAATTACAGTCCAAAAGTTCTACAAGTGATCTCTTGTACGTGCTCCGCCATATATAATAATGAATGGACGCTTACCAGATGAGGAGACCCCAAACAAGGTCTAGCCATGCATTAGTGGGCAACACCCCCACTGTGGGTAAGCAGGTAACACTCCCTTCACAGGATCCATATGTTAGATGTGTCAACAAAAAGATCACCCGATACTGCGGCCGGTTAGTTGTCATCATTCATTAACCACTAAAGCCCCGGACCATTTGGCTGACCAAAGACCAGAGCACTTTTTGCAATTCGGCACTGCGTCGCTTTAACTGACAATTGCGCGGTCGTGCGGCGTGGCTCCCAAACAAAATTGACATCCTTTTTTCCCCACAAATAGAGCTTTCTTTAGGTGGCATTTGATCACCTCTGCGGTTTTTATTTTTTGCGCTATAAACAAAAAAAAGAGCAACAATTTTTAAAAAAAAAACATTATTTTTTACTTTTTGCTATAATAAATATCCCCCAAAAAAATATAAAAAAATATTTTTTTTCCTCAGTTTAGGCCGATAGGTATTCTTCAACATATTTTTGGTAAAAAAAAATTGCAATAAGCATTTATTGATTGGTTTGCGCAAAAGTTATAGCGTCTACAAAATAGGGTATAGTTTTATGGCATTTTTATTAATATTTTTTTTTTTTAATAGTAATGGCGGCGATCAGCGATTTTTATTGTGACTGAGACATTGTGGCAGACACATCGGACAATTTTGACACATTTTTGGGACCATTGGCATTAATTAATACAGCGATAAATGCTATAAAATTGCACTGATTACTGTAAAAATGTCACTGGCAGTGAAGGGGTTAACCAATAGGGGGTGAGGGAGGGGTTAAGTGTGTCCTAGGGAGGGATTCTAACTGTCTGGGGGATGGGCTAGCAGTGACATGACACTAATCGCTGCTCCCGATGAGAGGGAACAGACGATTACCTTGACCACCCGTGCCATTCTACCGACGTATATCTACAGGAGGCGGTCGGCAAGCAGTTAACCAGGCAAAATTACAGATTGCCTTCATTACTAGTAAAAATAAAAATGCCATAAATCTATCCCCTATTTTGTAGACGCTATAGCTTTTGCGCAAACCAATCACTATACACTTATTGCGATTTGTTTTTTTTTTGTTTTTTTTACCAAAAATATGTAGATTGAGAGCAGGTTCTCTATTTTTCGGTCAGAAAAAGTTCTGATCGGAAATTCCGATCGTCTGTAGCAATTCCGACGCGCAAAATTCCCACACATGCTCAGAAACAATTTGACGCATGCTCGGAAGCATTGAACTTCGAATCGGCTCGTCGTAGTGTTGTACGTCACCGCGTTCTTGGGGGTCGAAAGTTCAGAGAACTTTTGTGTGACCGTGTGTATGCAAGCCAAGCTTGATCAGAATTCCGTCGGAAAAACCATCCAAGTTTTTTCCGATGGAAATTACGCTTGTGTGTACGCGGCATTAGGCTCGATTCACATCTATGTATGTTGCTTTTGAGTGCTTCTGCAGGGCTTTTTGCGGTGCTTGCCGCGTTGTTGGACACGCGTTTTTACAGCGATTTTGCCGTGATTTGTTTTTTTACACTGTATATAGCTGGTTGCTAAGGAGGGGGCCGTGAAGCTGGCCGCCACGTCCTTAACAACCGATGAGTCATAAGTTGTTAGCAGGCTTCCCGCTCAATGTAAAAAAAAAAGAATTGCCGGCTAAAAAAAATAATCGAGATAAAAAACGGCATGGGGTCCCCCCCAGGTCCATGCCAGGTCCTTGGGTCTAGTATGGATTCGGAGGGGACCCCCATGTCAAAATGTAAAAACAAAATGCCGTGGGGGTCCCCCCAAAGTCCATACCGGACCCTTATCCGAGCATGCAGCACGGCCAGTCAGGAAAGGAGGGGACGAGCAAGCGCCCCCCCCCTCCTGAACCATACCAGGCCGCATGCCCTCAACATGGGGGATGGGTGCTTTGGGGCGGTGGGCACCCCACCCCAAAGCACCTTGCCCCCATGTTGATGGGGACAAGGGCCTCTTCCCGACAACCCTTGCCCGGTGGTTGTCGGGGTTTGCGAGCAGGGGGATTATCGGAATCTGGAAGCCCCCTTTAACAAGGGGGCCCCAGATCCTGCCCCCTTATGTGAATGAGTACGGGGTACATTTTACCCCTACCCATTCACCTGGATAAAAGTAGTGTAGTGTTAAAAAATACAGTATACAGTTTTTGACAAGTCTTTTATTAGGCAGCTCTGGGGGTCTCTTTTCCCGACTTCTCCACTCTCTTCGCCACACTCTCCGGTTCTTCTGCCGCTGTCTGGTGCCTTCTGCCGGGTTCTTCTGCTCTTTTGCCCGCTCTTTTGCTAGCTCTTGCCCGGTCTTCTCCATTGTCTTCTTCCCTCTTCTCTTCTTCCGATGTTGACTTGATGCTCTCTTCCGCTGTAATGCCATGTGCGCGGTGCGCAATGACTTATATAGGCATGGGGCGGGGTCACCGCGTGCTGTCATCCGGTGACCCCACCCCCTTATGACGTCACAGCCTGGGGCATGACGGGTCTGTGACATAACCAGGGGGCGTGGCCTCCCAATGACATAATCCGATTGCCACGCTCCCATCGTTATTTAAGAAGTGCAGGAAATCGACGCCGACAGATCACTGGGACGCTGCATCGGAGGAGGGTCGTCGGCTGAAGTGGCGACAGAGGAAGGAGAACATCGGACAAAGAAGATTTTGTATTTTGTTAAAGGGG
The DNA here is from genome assembly GCA_028564925.1 of Lithobates sylvaticus. NCBI lineage: Eukaryota > Metazoa > Chordata > Amphibia > Anura > Ranidae > Lithobates > Lithobates sylvaticus. The sequence continues at coordinate 39,774,104 of CM053035.1, read as the reverse complement.
GCTTCCAGATTCCAATAAGCCTCCCACCATCGGTTGTCAGGAAGAGGCCCTTGTTCTCATCAACATGGGGGCAAGCTGCTTTGGGGTGGGGGCGCCCCTGCCCCAAAGTACCCATCCCCATGTTGAGGGCATGCGGCCTGGTATGGTTCAGGAGGGGGGGGGGCGCTTGCTAGTCCCCTCCCTTTCCTGACCTGCCGGGCTGCATGCTCCATTTAAAAAAAAAAAAAAGTATTTTGGCATGGGGGTCCCCACCGAATCCATACTAGACCCAAGGGCCTGGTGTGGACCTGGGGGGGACCCCACGCCATTTTTTTTTTTTTTTTTACATTGAGCAGGAAGTCAGCTGATGACTCATCGTTTTTTAAGGATGCGGCTGCCGGCTTCCCGACCCCTCCTTAGCAACCAGTTATATACAGTGTAAAAAAAAAGAAATTAAAAAAAAACGCAAAACGAAAATTGTGGTAAAATCGCGGTACTTGCGTTTTGGATGCATTAAGCTGAAAAAACAAAAACCTTTACAACCCCTTTATGGGGGCAAATCTTCTGGTCCTTAAGTGGTTAACACAGAACTAAAATACCGTAAGGCTCAACATAGTAATGATACACATGGTATACATTTAAATTTCACCTTGGTAGTAGCTTATCATATCTTTGTATTTTGGCCCATATTTTTGAAAGGCTTCTCCTTGCCACCATCTATTAGCTGCAAAGAAATGATCCTCCTCAACTAGGATACTGCCCAGTTATTGTAAATTTAGTACTGACATGGCCAACCATCAGTGGTTTATTTTTGTAGTCCAAGAAAAAAAAAGGCAAACGTTTAAACATATCATTACTTTCAGGCAAGGAGAGACTGTGCCTAAACAATTAAAATATGTTGGACTGGTGGCCCAAAGTGGAGAAACCATTTATACGTCAATCAGATCAGGAATTGCAATTAGTGACAGTTTTTCTGTGATAATGGCATTATATGTTAATTAAAGGTGTCCATATAATTTTGGCAAAGCAGCAGTCATCTTGTTTAGCTCAAGTACATTCTTATTTACAATTAATTCTTTACAATCCCCCTCATTAGCATATACATCATGTACAGTATATGTGAAAAGATCTGTCCCAATAAACTATGTCCTTTAAAGCTGAAATTTCAAGCATAGCTTGCCCCCCACCATACTTCTTGCCCCCTCACCCCACCAACTAATTGTTAGGCCAATTTAAAAAAGCTAAGTCTACAAGCCCAACATACTGACCTGAATGACAGGACATGCCAGGTCCCGTTTCTAGTGTCTTCTTCATTAGAAGAGAAGGACCCTTCTTTGGGAATCCACATCACTGCTAGGGTGACATAGACATTTCATATTAACTGTCCAGCAGTGGAGCTTTTTGAAGACTGCTGATGAGGTCAAGATGCAACCAGTCTACTGCAGCACTGGATCAATAGGTTGTGGCTCCCAGAGGTAGCACTGACGAGGGACAAGAAAACCTGACTTGGTGATCAGGGGACAAGAAGGAGGGGTAGTAGGGTATATGGGCTTTAAGACACTTTACACCATGCCCACCAATCATGACAACATAGCATCACACTTTATGTGAACCCATGGTATGTATGTGAGCCGCTCAGGCTGCATGGAAGTGTAGTTCTTTGCCTGCTGCTGTGAGTACTGGCCTGGAAGGAGCCAACCCATGCTCCAGATGATGAGTTAAATGTCCCTATTAGCTCTCATCACACTTTATGTGGTACACTTTCTTTAGCCCACAGTAAACTATTCTTGCTATGAAACGGCCAAATGGTCATATTTTCCCCATGAGCCAAAAGTTCCCAATTCTCTATTACTTTCATTTTTAGATGTTTTTGTGGTAAACAATATATGAAAGCTTTGAAGTTGTGATGTTAGTTGTGTGATGTTTATGGGAAGTTTGATGGTTAAATTGGTATTGCTCTATTACAGATAGTGTTGCTAAATGCTGTATTACACCACCAAGATTTGCACAACATACTTTAGTCTAAATGTCACTGAAGTTTCATTTCACCTAAAAACTGATTTGTTTTTGAAGAGTGTTTTTGAACAATTTGATCACCATCTTCACATACATATTTTACAAAATTCTTTAGCTGAAAAACACAACCAAGACTTTACTATTGTACAGCCAAGATCAGACAAGATGCTAGTTGGTGATTCAAACCACCACCATCTCTCCATTACCAAAACGTTAGCTCTGGGTTGGCTAAGCCTTCAACTTTTTGGCGAACAGAGGTCATTGATGCCTAAATGCTTAGTTATTCTTTAGCAGCATTAGAATGTATTAGCATGACAATAACTCTAATGCCCCGTACACACGGTCGGAAATTCCGACCACACAATCCATCAGATTTTTTCCGACGGATTTTGTCCGAAACTTGTGTTGCATACACACGGTCTGACAAAGTTGTCGGAAAATCTGATCATTCCGAACAAGGTGACGTAGTAAACATACGACGGGACTACGTAGAGGCCAGTAGCCAATAGCTTTCGTCTCCAAATTAATTATGAGCCTGCGTGGCACTTTGTGCGTCGGAATTCTATACACACGTTTGGAAAAAGTCAGATTGAATTTTATTGTCGGAAAATATAAGGTCCTGTACTAAAAAAAATTCCGATGGAAATTCTGATGGAAAAAGTCTGCTAGAGCCCACACACGATCAGATTTTCCGACAACATAATCCGATCGGACTTTTCCCATCGGAGTTTCCGACCGTGTGTACGGGGCATAAAACAAATTTGCATTATGAATTTGCATTCACATAAATATAAGGCTTTTATGTGGTACACTAAAAATGTATACTTTAATGCTGTAATTGTATCTGACAATTACAACATTAAACAAATGTACTCCGTCAACTTTAGGCAGCAGTGGTATCTGAAGGCAGGAGGCTTATTTTGTCAGTGAAGCCTCCAACCTTCAGGTGATCAGTGTCAGAGCTAACATAGTCATCACATGATCTGAAAACTCGCTGGTTGGCTAACAATCATTAGTGGGTACCTGGGCTGTCAGTAACAAGGTTTGCGAGAAAGCCAAGGCACTGTAAAGCCTTGTACACACAGTCTGATTGTTGGACCACCGAGCATCTGATTTTTGTCAAAAGGGCGTGTGCAGGATTTTGTTTAGCATACTAACTATCTGCAAATTGTCGTTTGACAAACACGAACGTAGTGGCGTACTATGAGAGTATAAAGAGGAAGTTAATTTCTCAAGCGCCACCCTTTGGGCCCTAATGCTAATTTCATGTTGTAGAATTTTGGTGAGCGTTGATTCACGATTTTCAGATTGTACAAAACAAATGCCTTTTAAAATACGTTTGCCATAACTACATCAGTATCACCAGCATAGCAGCTTCATTATTATTCCATTAACCACTTCAGCCCCGGACCAATTTGCAGCTAAAGGACCAGGCCCCTTTTTGCAATTCGGCACTGCATCGCTTTAACTAACAATTGTGCGGTCGTGCGACGTGGCTCCAAAACAAAATTGGCGTCCTTTTTTTCCCACAAGTAGAGCTTTCTTTTGGTGGTATTTGATCGCCCCTGCGGTTTTTATTTTTTGCGCTATAAACAAAAATAGAGCGACAATTTTGAAAAAAATGCAATATTTTTTACTTTTTGCTATAATAAATATCCCCAAAAAATATATAAAAAAACATTTTTTTTCCTCAGTTTAGGCCGATACGTATTCTTCTACATATTTTTGGTAAAAAAAAATCGCAATTAGCGATTATTGATTAGTTTGCGCAAAAGTTATAGCGTTTACAAAATAGGGGATAGTTTTATAGCATTTTTATTAATATTTTTTTTTTATTAGTAATGGCGGCGATCAGCGATTTTTATTGTGACTGCGACATTTTGGCGGACACATCGGACATTTTTGACACATTTTTGGGACATTTGTCATTTATACAGCAATCACTGCTATTTAAATAGCACTGATTCCTATGTAAATGACAGTTGTAGTTAGGGGGTTAACCACTAGGGGGCGGGGAGGAGTCAGTGTGGCGTGTTGTGTTTTTTTTTACAGTAGGGGGGCGTGGCTGTACGTCTGACGTCATTGATCGGCGTTCCCGATGACAGGGAACCGCCGATCACTGACAGTCAGTGTAGGAAGCGCGGGGAGAGGTTTGTTTACATAGACCTCTCCCCGTTCTTCAGCTCCGTAACCCGATCGCGGGATACCAGCGGCGATCGGGTCCGCTGGTCCCGCGGCCGGGGTCACGGAGCTCCCGACCGGGTGGCACATGCACGATCACGTACCGGTACGTGATTCTACCTGCCCGTGCCATTCTGCTGACGTATATATGCAGTGGCCGGTCGGGAAGTGGTTAAAGAAGATGAGAATGTGCGCTGCATTTTGACATTTTATCAATTGCCACTTCACTAATGTTAATTCTAGATTACGAGTGGTAGTTTACAAGACCGAACTCTTCTGGCTCGTTACTTGATTCCGAGCATGCGTGTTTGTACTTTTTTGTGTGATGGATTTCTGTACTTACCATCCGAAAATCAGATGTTGAGTTCACATCCAACAAAAATTTTATAGCCTGCACATCCAGCTTTTGTCTGATGTAAAAGTCAAATCGTCTGTCGAATGCACCGTACTAACGATCCGAAAATCCGCAGACAACTCGTCTTCAGACTTTTGCCTTCTGATTTTCGCACACATGGTTTGATTGTTGGACGACGACCAAACAATGTACTATGAGAGTATAAAGAGGAAGTTTATTTCTCAAGCGCCACTCTTTGGGCCCCTTATGCTAATTTCCTGTTAGTAGAAATTAGTCGAATTTTGGTGAGTACTGATTTGCGATTTTCAGATCGTACAAAACAAATGCCTTTTAAAATACGTTTGGCATAACTACATCCCCAGCAAAGCAGCTTCATTATTATCCCATTAAAGAAGAAGAGAATGTGCGCTGCAATTCAACATTTCTAAATTTGGCGCATCACGAATGTTAATTCTCGATTACGAACGCTAGTTTACAAGACCAACCGATTCCGGCTCGTTCCTTGGTCCCGATCATGCGTGTTTGTACTTTCGACTTTTGTTTGATGCATTTGTGTACTAACAATCCAAAAATCAGATGTGAAGCCGTCTTTTGCCAAAAATTTACTAGCCTGTCATCCAACATTTGTTGTCCGAAAATTGGAAAACAATTGTTGAAAGGAGCGTACTAACGGTAAGAATTTCGGACAACAGCCTGTCAAACGACAATCCCCTTCTGATTTTCGCATCGTGTGTACCAGGCTTAAATGGGTTGTAAAGGTTAATTTTTTTTTTTTTTAAATAACAAACATGTCATACTTACCTCCACTGTGCAGCTCATTTTGCACAGAGTAGCCCCCGATCCTCCTGTTCTGGGGTCCCACGGCAGCTCTCTCGGCTCCTCTCTCAAGGGGGTTACCTTGCAGGCATGCTCCCATCTCATACACTCTACATCCATAGACACAGAGTGTATGTCTCGGTCCCACCCCCCGGCAGGCGCATCATTGGATTTGATTGACAGCAGCAGGAGCCAATGGCTGCACTGCTATCAATCTATCCAATCAATGCCGAGACTTCGTGGAGTAGACGCTGGGGACGAGCCGAGCAGGTAAACGGGCTTAGGTAAGTAAAATGGGGGGGGGGGGCTGGGGGGCCGTTCATTGCCAGGTGTTTTTTTCACCTTAATGCATAGGATGCATTAAGGTGAAAAAACACAAACCTTTACAACCCCTTTAAGTCCTTGAATGGGGGACATTTATTATTGTATCTTGTATCAAGGAACATTGACATAGGGATTATAGGCAGGAATGGTTGAAAGAACCAGTAACCAAAATGCAAACCTCTACCCTGTATTCAGTACATAGACTCACATTATACCCGATCAAGCAAACAACATTTCAATTCTCCAAACAATGTTGGTGCATTTGGGAACACATGATTGTAAGTCCACTGCTGACATGCTGCACCTCTCCACTTTCCTGGACTTGGATCTAAGTACTCCTTTCCCACCAATTGATGATTTAAGTCCAGGACTGACTAGTACAATATAGTAATATTTGGATAAAAAAGTAACCTACTCAGCGCCGGCGGGTAGTCATTGCTTTTCGAGTTTTCATTTTAAGTTTTACTGGTGGGTTTTAGGTTTTGGGCAGAGGTTGGGTTGAAATACCTATTGGCTTCTCAAATACTCAGAATTCAGAACACTTTATTAATCCCAAAGGGAAATTATTAAAGTGGTATATTTAGTGGACTCCAGAAATCAGAGTTGTAGTTCAGGTCACCTCTTCCATCCATGTTCCTGTTTTAGCAAGAGAAATCTCAGTCCTACAGCTGCAATCTTTGAAGTGCAACATCAATTAAAAAGCCAACATAAAGAGTGGGAGCCCTTCTACAAGTGACTCTGTTGCTATCCTATTGCGTATCATGCAGTTAAAGAGGCTGAAGACTTAATAGTCCGGCAACTGATGAAGACAATCTTCACTCACTAAGCAAACTGTAATGTTGATGGTGATTTAAGTAAATTTTTTTTTAAATTGGAGCTATAAGCAGCATACCTGCTTATAGCGGGTATAGCAGGTATGCTGCTTATAGCGACTTCTGTATTACACAACTACTACACGGGCAGCTTAAAGTATAGCTAAAAGCAAAAAAAAAATGTGTTGCATAGAGTGGAGATGGATTAGAACATCTGTCAGTTTTTTATTGCTGTCTGTGTATCCGTTAGGGAGATTTGTCCTTTTGCCCTGTTTATCATTATCATTGAAATAGAAAATTCCAAATTTGTGGGTTGCCATAGAAAAGTAATAGAGGGGAAATCTTCCAATGGGGACATGGGTTCTGGTGACCTTGGTGTCCCCAAGAGATCCCCCATAATTTGCAGGGATTTCCTCACACTTTCTGTTTTGACTATGGGACAGGAAGTGAAGTTTAATGTCTCAAATGGGATAAAAAGGGCAAAAAGGTGTTATAACCTTCCCTTATGCCGCGTGCACGCGATCGGAAATTCCGCCAGCAAGTCTGATGAGAGCTTTTGGTCAGAAAATGCGACTGTGTGTATGCTCCATCAGACTTTTGCTGGCGAAATTCCAGCGAGCAAAAGATTGAGAGCAGGTTCTCAATTTTGGAAAAAGTTTTGACCGGAAATTCCGATCGTCTGTACCAATTCCGACACGCAAAATTCCTACGCATGCTCGGAGACAATTCGACGCATGCTCGGAAGCATTGAACTTCATTTTCTCTGCTCATCGTAGTGTTGTATGTCACTGTGTTCTTGACAGTCGAAAGTTCAGCGAACTTTTGTGTGACCGTGTGTATGCAAGCCAAGCTTGAGCGGAATTCCGTCGGAAAAAACAGAAAATCTGCTCGGGTGTACGCGGGATATTACTGTATCCAAAATGGAAAAAAAAAGAAGTTTTGCCTATAGTTCTACTTTAAGACCCCTTTCACACTGGAAGTGTTTTTCAGGCGCTTTTGCTCTAAAAATAGCACCTGTAAAGCGCCTAAAAAAAGCCTCAGCTGCAATCCCAGTGTGAAAGCCTGAGGCTGGGGCGCTGCACTGGCAGGACGTCAAAAAAAAATCCTGCAAGCAGCTTCTTTGCAGCACTGTAGGAGCGGTGTATACACTGCTCCTAAAGCACCCCTGCCCATTGAAATCAATGGGCAGCGCCACCGAACCGCCGGCAAAGCGACACTGCAGCATCGCTTTGCGGGCGGTTTTAACCCTTTTTCGACAGTAAAGCGCCGCTAAACATAGCAGCGCTTTACCGCAAATGCGCAGGGGGCTGGCAGTGTAAAAGTGCCCTTAATTGATTTGCTGATCCAGTTTTTCTAAATCATACGCTTGCGGTCTGGGGCAATTTCGAAATTTTTCAAATACCTGTTAAAATCAGCATTTTTTACTAGAAAATTAGTTAGGACCCTCAAACGATATATATTTTCTGAAAGCAGAGCTCCTGGAGAATAAAATGATGGCAGTTGCAATTTTTTTGTCACATGATATTTGTGAGGCTATTTTCTCACTCAAATTTCCAGCAAATTTCCAGGAAAAAATACACTTGAATACATTTTAGTACACACAAACATAAAAGAAGATGTTGAGTTGAGTACAACATGTCAAGATTCAAAATTGCGCATGCCTGTGAAATGTCAACAAACAAATATTGTCCATAAGCAACGCTTTACATGTCTTTACAATTTAAAAATTAAATATGAGCTCTGACACTAGAATAATTGCTCTAACTCCAACATTCATGGTGATACCTCATACGTGTGGTGCAATCACCATTTACATGTGCATGCCAGATATATTTGCAGGTTTGTATTTGTGCATGAGCACAGGGGGACAGGATTGCTGTAAAAAAATAAAAATTAAATTATATTTATTTTATTTAAAGTAAACTAAAGGCAAATTGTTTTTGAGCTACTTTAGTTTTACTTTTTTTTTAGTGTGTAGAGGAATTAAAACTCCAGTCAGGTTTTTCTTTGTGGTTTGAGCCCCTATTATAGAGATTTGCCGCCTCTCTATTTGACCTGTTTACCATTATTATCAAAAGTAAAAGAAAATCCCAAATTTTGGGTTGTCCCCAGAACAATAATAGAGGGGAAATCTTCCAAAAGGTTCACTGGTTTCGGTGACCCTGGTGACAACCAGAGATTCCCTCATGTTGAAAAGATTTCCTCTTATTTCCCTTGTTGGCTATGGAACAGGAAGGGAAGTAATTGGACACAAATAGCAAATATAAAAAAAAAACGACAGGTGTTATAACCCATCCTACTTTATTGAAAATTTTTAAAATGTTTCACCTAAAGTTCTACATTCAATTTATTTACACTTTTTTTATTTAACTGTATTGCTATCACAAGGGGTGAGCAAAAACCCTTGTGATAGCTTTGGACAGGGACAGGTACTCTTTATGGAGAGATCAGGGATTTATTAGACCCCGGATTCCTCCTCTGCCCTCTGAGGCAGCTGATCAAACAGATATCTGTTTGATCAGATGCTGCCCTGGGTGTAACACCAGGGAAAGAAAGCTCTCAAACCATAAGTGAGGAAATCCTTTACACTTATAGGTTCATTCATCATAGAGGTGGTGAGGGAATGGATGTTGCTCCATCTCCTCTGTGGGCAGCTCAGCTGACCACTTACAGAGGTCCCGAGCTCCCCAGAAGAACAGGAGGGTCCAAGAACAGTGATGGACAGTGCAGGTAGGAGGGAGGCTCTGCAGCACTGTAAAAGTGATCAGGCAGCTGTACAGCCATGATCCTGGTATACCAAAAGAACTAAAAAAAAAAAAAAAAGGTGCGACAGACTAAGTGTAGCAGTAAGTCCAAAAAGGGGGTTTGATAAAACAGTCAAATGGCTACTCACATCGATAAAGAGATCAACAGGCATGCATTAGGATTGTGTCTGGAGTCTGTGGGTGCTCCGGGATGAGCCAAAATGGGTTTGCCATTCTCACAGCAGAGTTAATGTTGGTCAGATAGCAGGGACTCTGCCTATTGGTATTGTAACCAGTGGTATTGTAACCAGTGGTATAATGTAAAGTAGAATGTGGGTCCCGTTGTGATGTTATTATTGGGACCCCGTCATTTATATAGAAAAAAGAATGGTTGAATATAGAGGCAGAAAATGAGGACAAAGATTATTGTAACATAGTCTACACCAAGTTATAAGGTCATGTTGACCTTTCTAAGGGAGATATGAGCTTTAATGGAGAATTGAATCATTACATAATCCAATTTCATATTAGCTTAACTAACATACCATATCCAATGGGAACTATTTATATTGCTTAGAGCTGTTTATTTACCACACTACAAGGAGCAAGTGGTGAGGTCACATAAAAAAATGGGAACATCAAGTACCTAAAAAAATGTAAGTGTACCATTACAATGGATTAACATAAAGAAATTAGAGATTATGACATATAGCATGGGAATGCACTTTGATTGATTTAAACCTTTTGGATCTAGAGTGTCTAAGGTGTAAATTCAAAAGGTTTCTTGTTTACACAATCGTTAGAAGTGTTCAGCTGGTGAATATTTTCCAGGTATGGACCCAATGACCCATACCTGAAGTTCAGTAATTCATTTTTGGTGATGTTCAGAAAAATGTTTGTTGACACTGTTTGGGATTGCCTTTCTAAACAAATCGTCTGTGCTCTCCGAACCTGGCCAGCACGGTCCTAATGGTTTGACCAATATAGAGCAAACCGCATGGGCAGGATAGGCAATATACCACATGTATCATTGAACAATTGTAAAAGGAATTTATAATGCTAGTCATACCATTAGCTGAAAAAGCCTTCTTGCCATGGGAGACATGTGAGCAGGTAAGGCACAGAGTTTTTTTTTACAACGGAACATACCCACTAATAGAATGAGCGTGAACTGTCTGTCAGAGATTTGATTTTGCTTGGCACAATTTTACTCTTGACACTAGGTGCCTTTCTTTAAAGTACCATATTTTTACCATCTGCCTAAGGTACTTACAGTAAGAATCTACTTAACCCACCAGGGCATCCTATTATGGCCTCCATGGAGTTAATTACCATTAGCTACTCCCTTTACATTGACAACTTCCTGCAACCCATGGCACAGGCTGTACCCTCATATATCTGGATGGTACTCACCTCCTAGAGCTACTATGCCCCTATACTTGGGAGCCCTGCTACCTCTGGGTTTCCTTGGATGTCTGCTCTCTCTACACTTCAATACCTGAGAAGTGGGCCTTCAGGCTGTAACACATTTCTTTGCAGACGATCCCCTCTTTAACACCAAGCACACTGATTTTATTCTCAAGGCCACCCCATTCTGCTTGGAGCACAACTATTTTCTATTTTAAGGGGACTACTACCTACAAAAGCAAGGCACAGCTATGGGGGCAACTTTTGCGCCCAGCTATGCAAACTTGACAGTGGAGCTATGGGAAACCAGATGTGTCTGAGACCACAGTCTCTTTGCGGCACACCTAGCCATCTCTGGCCAGTATATTGATGGTAAAATTACCTGGGATGGTACTTCAAACTCAGTACAAGAATTTGTGAACTATAATTCTATGGCTTAAATAGGGCCGCTGGCGTCAAAGTCCGTCACGCCAGTGTGCGCTGTTGCGTACGCGCGGTATTGCCCGTGCATGTGTGCCGATGGGCACCCGTATGTGCCAATGTGCGCTGATGAGAACCCGTATGCGCCAATGCGCGCTGATGAGAACCCGTATGCACCAATGCGCGCCAGTGAGAACCCGTATGCGCCAATGTGCACCGGCATGCGCCAATGTGCGCTGATGCGCGGCGCATGCTCATGCATTAATTGGGATCCTCCGTAGGCGTCCATGAGTGTTCTGGGCGGTGTTGTCAGCACCGTGACAGCCAGGTCCCTGACAATACCTCCTGCTCGTATTACTCTGAAAATACACCTGTGACCAGAAACCTAATTAACATGAGCTCATTAACTAATACATTTAAGCAGCCTGGTCATTGTTATGATAAATCAGGATTTTATTACAGGTCAGACTTGTTTTCACCGAGCTTCACACAGTAGATGATACATTATCATAAGTTTAAATACAGGACTCCGTCTCACAATGGCAGGAGCTAATTACAATTAACAATACAAACAGTGATCCCCCCCCCCCTCCTCAGCCTAGTAGGCAACAAACTATAGTATGAGTAGACTGTTCAGCTCCTACCCAGTTCTAGAGGCCAATGTGATCAGCTCTCTCAACTAACATGTTGAGTTCAGAATCAAACAAACCAAGAATAGTCTTTACATATAGCCTGGGAGATATTGTGGATAAATATTACTGTCCCATTTTAAGAAATCCAAGGTATATTTTCTCAGTCACCCTGTGGCCAAAAGATATTCCCGTCACAATACCCATATTAATTCAACTATAATTGCAAAACAATTATACAAAATCCATGTCTGGAGACTTATTCCTCCATTTTTCCAGTTGTCACCACCCCAGATGGGTTCGTAATATCCCAAAAAGTCAGTTCCATCGCCACACAATTGTAATAGATTGGAGGACTATAAACAACAGAGTATCACCCTTAAGAAAACATTTCTGGACAAGGAGTACCCTTCAAATTTGATTGATGAAGCCTTCTCTTTCTATCTGAAAGAAAATACATCTTTCAATAAAAAAGGCCCAGGAACCAGCAATTAGGTTTGTCACCCAGTATTAAAACATTGGTCCATTCTCACTCCGGATCCTCACCTGACATATATTCCCTCATTATCTAAATTTGCCTTAAGAAAGGCAGCTAGCGTCAAGAGCAAAATAGCTCCAAGCAGAAAAAAATCTCTGGCTAAATCAATGATGATCAGACAGCTCACACTGATCAAATTAGTGGGTATGTTCAGTTGTAAAAAACCTCTGTGCCTTACCTGCTCACATGTCTCCCATGGCAAGAAGATTTTTTCAGCTACAGTAGTTGTAGGACTTTCCCCATCAATTCCTTTTACAATTGTTCAATGACACATGTGTTATATTGCCTATCCTGCCATTAGGACCTTGCAGGCCAGGTTCGGGAATCACTGATGGTTTGCTCAGGAAGGTGTCCCCCAACACTTTTCTGAACATCACCAAAAATCCATTACTGAACTTCGGATATGGGTCATTGAGTCCATACCTGAAAAAAATTCACCAACCGAATGCTTCTAACGATTGTGTAAACATGAGGCCTTTTCTATTTACACCTTATACACTCTGACTCCAAAAGGTTTAAATGAGGAAATAAAAGTAAATACAGTCATATGAGTGATCCCTGTGATATATGTCATAATCTCTAATTTCCTTTATGTTAACCCATTGTAATGGTACACTTAAATTTTTCAGGCACTTGGTGTCCCCACTTTTTTATGCGACCCACCACTTGCTTCTTGTAGGGTGGTAAGTAAACAGCCCTAAACCAATATAAATAGTTGCCATTGGATATGTTTGTTATTTGTTATTTAAGATAATAGTGCTGCAATGTTGTCCATCAAGCTCTTGGACTCCCGTGTGTACCTCCGTGACAGTAAAGGAGAGTAAAACTCAGTCTAACAGTATTAAACAGTGTGAAACAGCCTCTGTAATGTCTTTAGTATAACAAAGTTTATTGTAGAATAAGACTTACATACTATCCACCATCCCAAGCCAGCCAAGAATCTATCCACAGATGTAAATTGTCCATAGGGCCATATTTGTCCTTGGATGGAAGGGACTTGGATGTGCCACTAAGCCGCCAATGTCACTGGTGATGGTGGTAGATTATCCCAGCGGTAAGGTGGAGTCACAACGGAGAGCCTCTGTTCGGTGCTGGAGATGGTGTATGCACAGCCGGAAGCTCCACGAATGTCCTTGCTGGGGCACTGTATGGTCACGGCATCTAGCGATGACGTCACACACATGCACCGAAGGACACGGCAATCCCGATGGGGAAGGTGGAGAGAGGGCAGGGAGGCGGGTAGTGTTCAGAGTCTCGTCACCGTGACATCAGTGTCATTGTGACCAAGTTGGAAGGACCAACTTGCAACTTGTTGTAGATGTTACAATAATCTTTGTCCTCATTTTCTGCCTCTATATTCAACCATTTTTTCTTTCCTATATATGATGGGGCCCCAATAATAACATCACAACGGGACCCCCATTCTACTTTATCTTATACCATTGGCATTTCTGATGTTTCTCCACGTTTTTCAATTATTTCATTTCATTAAATTCATTTTCTTGTAAATTAAATTTTGATTCATCTTTTGATAAGGTTAACTTTTTAACATAATGTGTTCATATGTATGTAGCGGTACCCTTGTAAGGGCTGTTAAGTTGGTTATAGCAATCCGCCAATCACCCTGCTGCAGACCTTCCATTCTCCATGTAAAGACATTAAACAGTCAAGGATTTTGTTTTCTTTCTCTTTATTGTTGGGATATAACTTGGTAAAAAACAAAGGAAGTATGAGATACCCATAAATATTTCACTTTGTATGATATCATCCATGGCTTTGGCCTAGTAAATGGATTTTTCCCTGTAGAATCCTCACTGAAGACTATTGCTTCTTTTGTTACGTGGCATATCTGACTGAAGATTTACTACTCACTGCTTCCAGTTAAAACAAGAAGAATCACTCTGAATAATTCCCTTCTTAGCCTGGATTTCCTGTTACCTATCAGAGCGCAAAGGCCTATAACGCCTATCTTCCATGGCTCAAAGAACTAAACAACTTCACAGTCTCTGGAAGTTACTGTCCACTTCTGTTCATGCTGTGCTCCCCGGCCACACAGCATGCTACACTACTCGCTTCTGCTTCTGCTTCTTTATGTTACACTGACCTTCTCCTTTGGATCAGAGTCCTGTGTTCCCCGGTCACAGAATGCTGAGGCGATTCAGTTCGCATTGTAGCGCTATACAAATCATTCATTCATTCATCTACTGCCGCTACTTCACTGCTACTTCTTCTGCTTGATCTTCTCCAGCATGCAAGTCTTGTGTTCCCCAGTCACAGAAACTTGATACTTTCTCATGCAGATGAAGATCTTTCCCTAGGACTCCTTCCTAGCAGCTCCTCCATTCCTCCTCCACGCACGGCGCATTCCCACGTGGGGACGCCCGGCACAGCACCTCAGCACTCCATGCTGTCTTTCCTGTGCTCCACAACTCCTCCCTGGAAGCATGTGACCCCAGCTTATATGGGAGGCCTGCCCCCTGCCAACACCAAGAGATAATTGGTCAGGGCTCCTCATATGAGCTGCCTGTCACTCGGGTCTCAAGTCCAGCCTCCCTTCCAGAACAATTCTTCTGCAAGCAGGGGAGGAGCTCTGAGCCAGAGTACAGGTGACCACCCCCCCCCCCCCCCCCCACTATACTGGCACTCCCATTCCCAGATAAAAACAACTCTAGGCCTGAAATGAAATACAGGCCTTGCTAAATGTACCTGCAACTAGGTCCTTAAACTAGAAAAATACTAATATAGCACCTACCTGTAAGTAGAGGGCGCTACATGTATATATTGGATTATAGATTTATGATGCAATAAGCAGATAAGTGTTATTGCAACTATAGCCCATCAGCATAGACGATGTTATAGTCTCTTTAAATCAGGCTTCTATTTCCTGCACTGTCATCTCTGCTCAGTCTCTGGCCAGCCTGTATGAGGAAAAAGCAGAAGCTTTGAAACGCATCACCTGACACGTCTTGATGTCTTCGACTCCGATTGCGTTCCATGCTGGTTATGATACCATCAGGCTGAGTCCCCGCTATCTGACCAACATCAACTATGAGAGCGGCATCCCATTGTAGCTCATCCCGGGGCACCCACAGTGACTTCAGACACCATCCTAATACATGACTGTTGATCTCTTTATTGATGTGAGTAGCCATTTGACTGTTGTTTTAATAAGCCCCCTTTTTGGACTTACTGCTACACTTATGCCCCGTACACACGGTCGGATATTCCGATAGAAAAAGTCTGATCGGATTATGTTGTCAGAAAATCCGATCGTGTGTGGGCTCTAGCGGGCAGGATCTAAAATTTTCCGACAAGAAAATCCAATCAGACTTTTTCCGATCGTGTGTATAGAATTCTGACGCACAAAGCGCCACGCATGCTCAGAATAAATTTGGAGACCAAAGCTATTGGCTACTGGCCTCTACGTAGTCCCGGTGTACGTGTTGTACGTCACCTCGTTTGGAACGATCGGATTTTCCGACAACTTCGTCGGACCGTGTGTGTGCAACACAAGTTTTGGACAAAATCCATCGGAAAAAATCTGACAGATTTTGTGGTCGGAATGTCCGACCGTGTGTACAAGGAATTAGTCTGTCACACCTTGTCCTTTTGCTTTGTCTTCTAGAGAGTT
The DNA here is from genome assembly GCA_028564925.1 of Lithobates sylvaticus. Lineage (NCBI taxonomy): Eukaryota > Metazoa > Chordata > Amphibia > Anura > Ranidae > Lithobates > Lithobates sylvaticus. Next base: position 39,758,252 of record CM053035.1, on the reverse strand, counting down.
GCTTCACTCTAATGGGGCGTACACACGATCGGAATTCTCATCGGAAAAAGCTCTGATGGTTTTCCCGACGGAATTCCGCTCAAGCTGTCTTGCCTACACACGGTCACACCAAATTCCGACCGTCAAGAACGCGGTAACGTACAACACTACGGCGAGCCGAGACAAAAAAAAAGAATTCAATGCTTCCGAGCATGCGTCAAATTGTTTCCGAGCATGCGTAGGAATTTTGTGCATCGGAATTGCTACAGACGATTGGAGATTCCAATGGAAACCTTTTCCGCCCGGAAAATTGTGAACATGCTATCAATTTTTGGCTGGCGGGAATTGGGACAGCTAAATTCCGATTCTAAAATTCTTTTTCTGCCCGGAATTTCAATTGTGTGTACGCGGCATAAGGGAAGCTGCCACAAGTGTTCCTATATTATTCCATGGACTAAAAAATGCCCAAAATCTGACTTGTATCTTAGTGCAGAAATCTGGGAAAATCAGTGAGTCAATCACATAAGTAGAGAATTCCATTTTTGAGATGCACCGTACACCAACAATATATGGAATGCCTTTAGGTTGCCATATATCGCATTAAATGTTGCCAAAAATTACAGTGCAGCTGATTTAAAAAGTCAGCCTCCCTCCCTAGCAACAAGCTGATGTAGTGAAGCTTCTACTCCCAGCTAAACCGCTGGCAACAGGACAGAGTGCCCCTGGCCTCTGCCTAGCACCTACATTGCCTTCACAGCTTCAGGGAGCTGGAGGCGATCGCCCCCTCTCCCCAGCAGACCGAGCCCCAGCCTGATGTAGTGATTCTTCTACTCCCAGCGGAATCGTTGGCAACAGGAGGATGTAAGAGAAGATCTCTCTAAAAAGAGACCCCATCTTTGACAGACATCATCAGAACAGGTTTAACCATTGGAAGATTTCATTGCCATTCCTGTAACAGTGACAACAATTTTTTGGCTTTCTCATCACTTCCTGTACTGGAGACAATAGACATCAGGACCAATGTTGAGGGCGAATCTCCCCAACAGGGACAACAATAAAAACCTGACAGAGGTTCTAACCATTGTGCCTTATTTTGCGCATTACCATTGTGCATTTGCTTTACATACACATTGATTAACTTTTTATTTAACAGAAATGTATATTGTGTCACTGACATACAAAATGTGTTCTTTTTTCAGAATTGATACACAACATTGAACATACATCAAGCAATGGAACTAGCGCTGTAATAGGAATTGGAATTGCAGTTGTGTTACTGCTGGTTCTAGTCACTGTGTTAGCGTACCTTTTTACCAAACACAGACAGCACAAAAAGTAAGTGTAGTACACAGGATAAAGTTACATAAGTAGATTACCCTACAACTTTCCAGTTCTAGCTAATTTAAAGCGGCGTTCTACCCAAAAGTGGAGCTTCCGCTTATCTGATTCCTTCCCTCCCTCCGGTGCAACATTTGGCACCTTCTGGGGGAAGGGGGAGTGGATACTTGTCTTTGACAGGTATCCTGTCCGCACTTCCGGGAGACCAGGCCGCAGTGAAGTACGTAAACAGCTCGGCCCCCTCCTCCTCGCTCCTCCTTCCCCTTTTGCCAGGCCAGTGAGAGAGTGCAGTGCGCTTCACGAATGCGCAGTAGGGACCCAGCCGTGAGCCCGAAAGGCTACACTACTGGGTTCCCTTACCTGCAATGGCAGCAGCAACAACCGACAGCTGATGGAAACATCAGCTGTGGTCCCGACATCGCTGGACTCCAGGACAGGTAAGTGTCCTAATGTTAAAAGTCAGCATCTACAGTATGTGTAGCTACTGATTTTCAATTTTTAAAGGGGCGGGCGGACCTCCACTTTAAAGTCTTGGGTGTGTATAGAGGAGTGTCTGGTACAAAAGTAAATTTCACTTAAAGGATATTTTGAAACATTTAATGATTAATCAAATACAGCCAATGCCTTTCGGAAGAAAAAGCCTACCCTTTTTTCAGTGCTTCAGATGTTAATAGAATCTCAACACAGTGCACTAAGTGACCTGCATTAAGGCTTGATGAAGGTCAGCATCTCAGTTGAAGGAAAACGCACATAAAGCCCCATACACACGGTCGGACTTTTTCATGGATTCTGTCCGATCGGACAAGGTTGTTGAAAAATCAGACCGTGTGTATGCACCATCGGACAGTGTTCGTCGGTTTGTCCGACGGACAAAGTCTTATCTCCTGCTGGAAAGATTTGCCGTCAACCCGGTCCGATCACACCAAACCCGATCGTGTGTACGGTTGTCCGACCGGACAAAGTGCTACGCATGCTCAGATCACATTACAAGACCAAAGCTATTGGCTACTAGCCTCTACGTAGTCCCGTCGTAGGCAACAAACGTCACCACGTTCAAAATGATCGGATTTTCCGACAACTTTGTCCGACCGTGTGTACGCAAAACCAACATCAGACAAAGTATGACGGACATGGTCCGACGGACCTGGTCCGCGGATTGTCCGACCGTGTGTATGGGGCTTTAGAGTTTATCCATCAGAGTCCATTTTCACTTCTATTGGTCCAGCATTACACACACCAGTTAAATTAAACAGGGGCTGAAAAACAGGGGCTGAAAAATTGGGCCTTAGGCACTGGTGCTGGTGCCACAACACTGCGACCCCTCACAGATACTGTACTTGGAGCACAGCAATGAGACCTGTTGCAAAGTATTGCATCAAAAATTGTAATTACATGCCCCTGTTAAACAGGGGCTGAAAAATTGGGCCTTAGGCACTGGTGCTGGTGCCACAACACTGCAACCCCTCACAGATACTCTTGGTGGGCGCAGGAAAAATTGGGCCTTTGGTGGTGATGGACGGTGTTGCCACAACACTGTACGCCCTCACAGTTACTCTTGGTAGGCGCAGGAATGGGCCCTGCTGTGAATTATTAGATTAAGATTTGTAATTACACGCCCATGTTAAACAGAGGCTGAAAAATTGGGCCTTAGGCACTGGTGCTGGTGCCACAACACTGCAACCCCTCACAGATACTGTACTTGGAGCACAGCAATGAGACCTGTTGCAAAGTATTGCATCAAAAATTGTAATTACACGCCCCTGTTAAACAGGGGCTGAAAAATTGGGCCTTAGGCACTGGTGCTGGTGCCACAACACTGCAACCCCTCACATATACTGTACTTGGAGCACAGCAATGAGACCTGTTGCAAAGTATTGCATCAAAAATTGTAATTACACGCCCCTGTTAAACAGGGGCTGAAAAATTGGGCCTTAGGCACTGGTGCTGGTGCCACAACACTGCAACCCCTCACATATACTGTACTTGGAGCACAGCAATGAGACCTGTTGCAAAGCATTGCATAAAAAATTGTAATTACACGCCCCTGTTAAACAGGGGCTGAAAAATTGGGCCTTAGCCACTGGTGGTGGCACCCAGAAACAAAAATGTTCTTCCAAGCTATCATCAGTATTATTGAGAAGGAAGAGGATAGTCAGTCAACATAACAGGACAGTCACTCAGCATCAGCATAGGCAGTCTTGAAGGGATGTGACATTTCAAAATAAATTTTTCTGTTACATCAGCTTCAGGTGCCTGGTAGCTGGTGGTGATCCAAGACTGATTCATCTTTATGAAGGTCAGTCGATCAACCGAGTCGGTGGACAGGCGCACCCTGTGATCGGTGACAAAGCCTCCAGCAGCACTGAATGTGCGTTCCGAAAGAACACTGGATGCAGGACAGGCCAGTAGCTCAATTGCATACTGTGCAAGCTCTGGCCAGTGATCTATCCTCAAGACCCAATAAGCCAGAGGATTTTTGGTGGGAAAGGTGTCGAAGTCTGACCTTGACCCTAGGTATTCCTGCACCATGTATACCAGACGTTGGCGATGGTTGCTGGAACCGATCATACCTTGGGGCTGCGGACTAAAAAATTGTCTGAACGCATCGGTCAACCGGCCACCTTCTCCACCGCTCCTTCTGCTACTGACCGAAGCCTCAGCAACTCGTTGTCCAGGACCAGGAGTTTGTAACCTCCCAGTCTCTGGGAACGCGTTGCACAGACCTTTCTGAAAGGCCTCCCAGAGATGTCTCATCCTCTGCTCCCTCTAAGATGGCAAGATAAGGTCCGCAACCTTATCCTTGTACCGTGGATCAAGGAGAGTGGCCAGCCAGTAATGGTCCCTTTCCTTGATCTGAAGAATACGAAGATCCTTCCGCAGACTTTGCAGGATCAGGGAGGCCATGCAGCGTTGGTTAGCTGAGGCATTCGGTCTGGAGTCCTCTGGGTCACTAAGGACGACATGATCCGCAGCCACCTCCTCCCAGCCATGTACAAGTCCACCGGTTTCTTGGGACTGTAAATCATCCCTAAAAGACTGCTGCTGCTTATGCTGAGTGCCAGGCTCCACCTCCATGCTGACACAATCATCCTCCTCATCCTCTTCCTGTGTGATGGGTGGGACAGAAGGAACACTGTCTGGATAAAGGAGGCCTTGAGAGGTAAGGAAGTCCTCCTCTTCCTGCCTCTGTTCTGCCTCAAGTGCCCTGTCCATTATTCCACGCAGCGTATGCTCCAAGAGGTGGACAAGAGGTACAGTGTCACTGATGCATGCACTGTCACTGCTCACCATCCTCGTGGCCTCCTCAAATGGTGACAGGACAGTGCATGCATCCCTGATCATGCTCCACTGGCGTGGTGAAAAAAATCTGAGCTCCCCTGACCCTGTCCTGGTGCCATAGTCGAATAGGTACTCATTGATGGCCCTCTGCTGCGTGTGCAGTCGCTGCAGCATGGCCAACATTGAGTTCCACCTGGTGGGCATGTCACATATAAGGCAGTTCTTGGGCAGGTTCAACTCCTTTTGCACTGGCATTATATGATCGGCGGAAATGCACACAGACTTTCCTGGCCTGCCTCAGGACATCCTGTCAGCCTGGGTACTTGTCCAAGAACTGCTGCACCACCAGGTTAAGGATGTGAGCCATACAGGGCACATGGGTCAGTTGTTCCTGTTGCAGGGCAGAGAGGAGGTTGGTGCCATTGTCGCAAACCACCATTCCTGGCTTAAGCTGGCGTGGCGCCAACCACCTCTCGGCCTGCCCCTGCAGAGCTGACGGAACCTCTGCCCCAGTGTGGCTCCTGTCCCCCAAACACACCAGCGCAAGCACGGCATGGCATCTTTTTGCCTGCGTACTTGTGTAGCCCCTTGAACGCCTATGGAGCACTGCTGGTTCCGAGGCCAAAGGACAGGAAGAGGCCATGGAGGAAGAAGAAGAGGAGGGGGTTGAGGAGAGAGGTGTGTCACAACCAGTAGTAGCATTTTGGAGGCGTGGTGGTGGAACAACCTCCAACACTACTGCACCTTGTCCTGCATCCTTCCTAGCTGCCAAAAGAGTGACCCAATGGGTCGTGTCCCTGTCCCTGTCCATGCCGGCTAGACCATGAGTCAGTGGTAATATGCACCTTACTGCTGACCGCCATGTCCAGCGAGGCATGGACATTGCCTTCCACATGCCGGTAGAAAGCCGGAATCGCCTTCCATGAGAAAAAGTGGCATTTGGGAACCTGCCACCGAGGAACCGCACATTGCACAAACTGACAAACTTGCACGGAAGGGGGCCGAGTCTACCAACTGAAAAGGCAGCAGTTGAAGTGCTAGCAATTTAGCCAAGCTAGCATTCAACCGCTGGGCATGTGGATGGCTGGGAGTGAACTTCTTTTGACGGTCCAGCAGCTGGGGCAGGGAAATTTGCCTGCTACAATCGGACTTCGGTGTACTGCTAGCAGAGTGCCCGCAAGTACTTAGCTGTGACACACCTAATTCTACACCTTCATTCCTTTCAGTGCAGCTTTCAGAGAGGACTGAATGTATAGTGGAGTTGGAGATCCCAGCTGATGAGGAGCAAGGAGAGGTCCGCTTTGTTCTTTGGTGTGGGTCTTTAAGGTACGCTTGCCAACGAGCTGCATGGCAGGTCAACATATGTCTGGTCATGCTTGTGGTGCCCAAGCGGCTGATGTTTTGGCCACGCGAGATACGTTTGAGACATATGTTGCAAATCGCAGAAGTGCGATCTGATGCACTGGTCTCAAAAAAGGTCCACACCAAAGACCTTATTTAATAACGCGCAGAGGCAGCGCCCTGCACAGGCGGAGCTCTGCGGTGTGATTCAGTCAGTGTGCTGCCCTTAAGCTGGCCCCCAGAGGCCATCCTGCCTTGTTGGAGATGTGCCTCCTCCTCCTCTCTGCTATTAGGCACCCACGTGGAGTCAGTGACCTCATCATCCCCGCCCTCTTCACCACTGGAGAAAACCTGGCAGTATGCTGCAGCTGGTAGAACATGACTGCCAGATTGCTGTCCTTGAGAACCCCCTCTCTCTGCGCTCACGCTACTGCCTTCCTCTAGCTGGGTATCATCATCGGAGCCTTCAAAACGCTGGGCATCCTCCTGGAGCATGTACCCAACACTGTGGTCAAACAGTTCGGGGGACTCCTCAGGAGGACATGGTGGGTCTAGGGAAGGAGTGACTGATGACATTGAGACGAGGGAAGAGGATGCGTTGGCAGCTGCTTTGCCTGTACCCTGAGCCTGGGTGAGAGAGGATGAGGAGGATGAGGAGGGCTTGGTCATCCACTCTACCAAGTCTTCGGCATGATGCGGCTCAACACGTCCAGCTGATATGACGATGCACCGCACCATGACCAGCACTGTTGTCTCTAGACACAGAGCCTGCTTGCCCTCTTTTTTTGGCTCGTGACTGTCTGCCTCTCCTTGTTGGCCTTCCAGACATTGTAATGGCCTGCAGGGAGATGGGAAAACCAGCAATTGGGTAGTGTATATTGTGCTGGACTCACACAGCACACACACTAACTCCTGCAGATGGCTGGATTAGATGACACCAGCTAATATGGGTAGATACAGGTGTATACTGGGCTGTGCTGGAGGCACAGAACACACACTAACTCTTGCAGATGGCTGTATCAGAGACAGGGGCGTACCTAGAGCATTTGGCACCCGGGGCGACTCCTATATCTGGCACCCCCCCTCACTCATAAAATGTAAAAACACCCCACTGTGTCCCCTGCATACCTCTGCAACCCCAATATCTCTTTGTCACTACTTTGTACCCCCTCTCCACAACTGGACCCCTTTTACATTACACAGCCCCCCGCAGCTCTGGACCCCTTTACATTACATACCCCTGCACCTCTGGACCCCTTTACATTACACAACCCCCTGCACCTATGGACCCCTTCACATTACAAAACCCCCTGCACCTCAGGACCCCTTTACATTACACAGCACCCTGCACCTCAGGACCCCTTTACATTATACAGCACCCTGCACCTCAGGACCCCTTTACATTACACAGCACCCTGCACCTCAGGACCCCTTTACATTACACAGCACCCTGCACCTCAGGACCCCTTTACATTACACAGCACCCTGCACCTCAGGACCACTTTATATTACACAGCACCCTGCACCTCCTGGACCCCTTTACATTACAAAACCCTCTGCACCTCCTGAACCCCTTTACATTACACAGCACCCTGCACCTCCTGGACCCCTTTACATTACAAAACCCTCTGCACCTCCTGGACTCCTTTACATTACACAGCACCCTGCACCTCAGGACCTCTTTACATTACACAGCACCCTGCACTTCAGGACCGCTTTACATTACACATCACCCTGCACCTTAGGACCCCTTTACATTACACAACCCCCTGCACCTATGGACCCCTTCACATTACACAGCACCCTGCACCTCAGGACCCCTTTACATTACACAGCACCCTGCACCCCTTTACATTACACAACCCCCTGCACCTATGGACCCCTTCACATTACAAAACCCCCTGCACCTCTGGACCCATTCACATTACACAGCACCCTGCACCTCTAGACCCCTTTACATTACACAACCCCCTGCACCTCAGGACCCGTTCACATTACACAGCACCCTGCACCTCTAGACCCCTTTACATTACACAACCCCCTGCACCTCCTGGACCCCTTTACATTACAAAACCCTCTGCACCTCCTGGACTCCTTTACATTACACAACCCTCTGCACCTCCTGGACTCCTTTACATTACACAACACCCTGCACCTCAGGACCCCTTTACATTACACAGCACCCTGCACCTCAGAACCCCTTTACATTACACAGCACCCTGCACCTCAGGACCCCTTGACATTACACAGCAACCTGCACCTCAGGACCCCTTTACATTACACAGCACCCTGCACCTCCTGGACCCCTTTACATTACACAGCACCCTGCACCTCCTGGACCCCTTTACATTACAAAACCCTCTGCACCTCCTGGACTCCTTTACATTACACAGCACTCTGCACCTCCTGGACCCATTTACATTACACAGAACCCTGCACCTATGGACCCCTTCACATTACACAGCACCCTGCACCTCAGGACCCCTTTACATTACACAGCGTCCTGCACCTCAGGACCCCTTTACATTACAAAAGCCTCTGCACCTCCTGGACCCCTTTACATTACACAACCCCCTGCACCTCAGGACCCCTTTACATTACACAGCACCCTGAAGGCTTTGGGTTCACACTGGTGTCCTGCAGTTTGTCGTAGTGCTGGGGTATGCACAGTTTTTCTGCATTTTATCCCCATTTTTAGCTGCAGTCCCACAGACTTCTATTAGCTTGTGTAATTTTACTGTGTTTTCTGAAAGCACATCAAAGATTCAGTATAGAGGACTGTGACGGACCTCGTACCCAAGATGTCCGCCGTAAATGCTTCCTCTGTCCGGTACCATACAATCCAAGACCCTTTAGCCCACCCAGTCACCAGACAACACCAGTGTAGGGTACATCAGGAATTAATCTTTATTTGACATGTCACACATATATACAGCCAGATGACTCACACCTAACCTAATTAGCATGAGCTAATTATCTTAATCAACACTGGACTCCTTCATTCAATTGCTGGGTTAATTAGCACACACAACAATAGGTGAAACACTCCTACAAGCCAGACTATATTCATTTACCCAACAGACAGGCGGGCTGGAGTTCATGACATTAGCATCTCTTGCTAATATGCCAAATACACATACAGAGTCTGTGTCCTGGGGCCAGCATGGACCCGAATCCAAGTAACACCAGCTCTGGGGTCCCCAGGCATGCAGCCCAAAGAGCACCGTTCCCCCAAATGCCAGGGCCCATAATCGCAAGGCAATAGACTCGCATTCAGTCCCCTCCAACAGCCCCTGTCCTGGCCAGGTCTGTCACATTTCTCCCCTTTCGGCAGGAGACTAACACAGGAGGAGACCCCAGACGGGTTGACTCCGAAGTTAGTCCATAGTTCCAGTCCTCTACTGCTGGGATCCACACAGTACCCCAAACAAATAGTTCCAAACGGAGTATTCCTCACCCAGCCAACCTCTGCCTCTCTCAGAGAACATATCCGCCGCTGGGGAGAGGCCCGGACTGGTCCTTCTCCCTGGAGTCTTTTTAGCCGCTGGAGAGAAGACAGGGTGACTGGGATCACTCCGTCATGCTGTTCGGGATTTGGGCCGACCGCCCAGCATCCCGGGGGTATACAGGTGGGGACTGCAGTCCCATCCCCCTTTACAGGAAATCTGCCCTCTGTTAGTTGTGGGCAGAGGCCAGCAGCACTTTGTTCCGTTGCCAGCAGTTCAGCTGGGTGTAGGAGCTTCCCTACATCATCTCCTCCAGCTAACTGTTGGGGAGAGAGGCCGACTGCCCCAGCTCCCTGGAACTCCGCAGCTGTTGCTGGTGCTGGACAGAGGTGGGTAGCACTCTGCCCTGTTGCCAGGACTTCTGCTGGGGACTCCACATCCTCCGCTCTGGTTAACCGTTGGGGCAGGAGGCTGGCTTCCTCCACTCCCAAATTGTGTAGCTGCCATTGGGAAGGGGAGCCGGCTGCTTCCTTTTCCATTCCCTCATCTGGCTGCTGGGATGACATGTCTGTGGTATTGTCTCCCAGGTGCACGGATCTTTGCTGGGGAGGAAAGACCGCTTTCTCCCCCCTGGCCGACTGTTGAGGAGGGACAACAAACACCTCCTCTCCCTTCTCCCCCTGTATCTGCCGCTGGGAAGTGATCGCCACCTTCTCACCCTGAGCCTCCAAAACTGACACAGGTGTGGGGCAGAGGTCTTGGACCCTCTGTCCGGTGACCAGCGCTTCAGCTGGGGAAGTTCCTTGTAACTCCCCAGATACTGCTGTTGATGCTGGGCAGAAGTTAGCAGAGCTCTGCCCTGTTGTCAGCACTTCAGGTTTGGGGACGGCAATCTCCAGAGTTTCCACTGCCGATTCTCTTGCATGCTTCTGGACAGGCATATTCCTCCATCCAACCTCGTTTTGTGCAGTAACAGGTTTGTCAAGGTCAGTCAGCACTTGCTGCATCCGCCATAAGACCTCCGCATCCATAGCTGCGGGGGCAGGTGGGCAAAGCACTCTGTTACTATGCCACATTGCCGACTCTTCAGCCAGGATTTCAGAGCTGTCTGCCGGTATTTCCTGATAGTCCCAGGCAAAGGGAGCCCCACCCTGCTGCTGAGCAGAGTCTAGCAGCTGTATGTAGGCGATCTCAAGCTCCCATTCCTGAGCGGCCAGGAACTCCAAATCTTCCTGTGCCCAGAGCACTTCCGAGACGTTCAATCTTTGCTCTCTGTGCTCCATTATTTCCTCCAAACGCCACTCCAGATCACTCCCAAAGTCGGGGTCCTCGGACAGCCTCCAGTACAACAATCCCAGGCCATTATAATCAAAGCCTTCCGTGGGCCTGTCATCCGCTGTCCACGGGCACACTTGGGCTACATACCACCGGAGGGCTCTGAAGCCCCCTCACTCATAAAATGTAAAAACACCCCACTGTGTCCCCTGCATACCTCTGCAACCCCAATATCTCTTTGTCACTACTTTGTACCCCCTCTCCACAACTGGACCCCTTTTACATTACACAGCCCCCCGCAGCTCTGGACCCCTTTACATTACATACCCCTGCACCTCTGGACCCCTTTACATTACACAACCCCCTGCACCTATGGACCCCTTCACATTACAAAACCCCCTGCACCTCAGGACCCCTTTACATTACACAGCACCCTGCACCTCAGGACCCCTTTACATTATACAGCACCCTGCACCTCAGGACCCCTTTACATTACACAGCACCCTGCACCTCAGGACCCCTTTACATTACACAGCACCCTGCACCTCAGGACCCCTTTACATTACACAGCACCCTGCACCTCAGGACCACTTTATATTACACAGCACCCTGCACCTCCTGGACCCCTTTACATTACAAAACCCTCTGCACCTCCTGAACCCCTTTACATTACACAGCACCCTGCACCTCCTGGACCCCTTTACATTACAAAACCCTCTGCACCTCCTGGACTCCTTTACATTACACAGCACCCTGCACCTCAGGACCTCTTTACATTACACAGCACCCTGCACTTCAGGACCGCTTTACATTACACATCACCCTGCACCTTAGGACCCCTTTACATTACACAACCCCCTGCACCTATGGACCCCTTCACATTACACAGCACCCTGCACCTCAGGACCCCTTTACATTACACAGCACCCTGCACCCCTTTACATTACACAACCCCCTGCACCTATGGACCCCTTCACATTACAAAACCCCCTGCACCTCTGGACCCATTCACATTACACAGCACCCTGCACCTCTAGACCCCTTTACATTACACAACCCCCTGCACCTCAGGACCCGTTCTCATTACACAGCACCCTGCACCTCTAGACCCCTTTACATTACACAACCCCCTGCACCTCCTGGACCCCTTTACATTACAAAACCCTCTGCACCTCCTGAACCCCTTTACATTACACAACCCCCTGCACCTCCTGGACCCCTTTACATTACAAAACCCTCTGCACCTCCTGGACTCCTTTACATTACACAACCCTCTGCACCTCCTGGACTCCTTTACATTACACAACACCCTGCACCTCAGGACCCCTTTACATTACACAGCACCCTGCACCTCAGAACCCCTTTACATTACACAGCACCCTGCACCTCAGGACCCCTTGACATTACACAGCAACCTGCACCTCAGGACCCCTTTACATTACACAGCACCCTGCACCTCCTGGACCCCTTTACATTACAAAACCCTCTGCACCTCCTGGACTCCTTTACATTACACAGCACTCTGCACCTCCTGACCCCATTTACATTACACAGAACCCTGCACCTATGGACCCCTTCACATTACACAGCACCCTGCACCTCAGGACCCCTTTACATTACACAGCGTCCTGCACCTCAGGACCCCTTTACATTACAAAAGCCTCTGCACCTCCTGGACCCCTTTACATTACACAACCCCCTGCACCTCAGGACCCCTTTACATTACACAGCACCCTGAAGGCTTTGGGTTCACACTGGTGTCCTGCAGTTTGTCGTAGTGCTGGGGTATGCACAGTTTTTCTGCATTTTATCCCCATTTTTAGCTGCAGTCCCACAGACTTCTATTAGCTTGTGTAATTTTACTGTGTTTTCTGAAAGCACATCAAAGATTCAGTATAGAGGACTGTGACGGACCTCGTACCCAAGATGTCCGCCGTAAATGCTTCCTCTGTCCGGTACCATACAATCCAAGACCCTTTAGCCCACCCAGTCACCAGACAACACCAGTGTAGGGTACATCAGGAATTAATCTTTATTTGACATGTCACACATATATACAGCCAGATGACTCACACCTAACCTAATTAGCATGAGCTAATTATCTTAATCAACACTGGACTCCTTCATTCAATTGCTGGGTTAATTAGCACACACAACAATAGGTGAAACACTCCTACAAGCCAGACTATATTCATTTACCCAACAGACAGGCGGGCTGGAGTTCATGACATTAGCATCTCTTGCTAATATGCCAAATACACATACAGAGTCTGTGTCCTGGGGCCAGCATGGACCCGAATCCAAGTAACACCAGCTCTGGGGTCCCCAGGTATGCAGCCCAAAGAGCACCGTTCCCCCAAATGCCAGGGCCCATAATCGCAAGGCAATAGACTCGCATTCAGTCCCCTCCAACAGCCCCTGTCCTGGCCAGGTCTGTCACATTTCTCCCCTTTCGGCAGGAGACTAACACAGGAGGAGACCCCAGACGGGTTGACTCCGAAGTTAGTCCATAGTTCCAGTCCTCTACTGCTGGGATCCACACAGTACCCCAAACAAATAGTTCCAAACGGAGTATTCCTCACCCAGCCAACCTCTGCCTCTCTCAGAGAACATATCCGCCGCTGGGGAGAGGCCCGGACTGGTCCTTCTCCCTGGAGTCTTTTTAGCCGCTGGAGAGAAGACAGGGTGACTGGGATCACTCCGTCATGCTGTTCGGGATTTGGGCCGACCGCCCAGCATCCCGGGGGTATACAGGTGGGGACTGCAGTCCCATCCCCCTTTACAGGAAATCTGCCCTCTGTTAGTTGTGGGCAGAGGCCAGCAGCACTTTGTTCCGTTGCCAGCAGTTCAGCTGGGTGTAGGAGCTTCCCTACATCATCTCCTCCAGCTAACTGTTGGGGAGAGAGGCCGACTGCCCCAGCTCCCTGGAACTCCGCAGCTGTTGCTGGTGCTGGACAGAGGTGGGTAGCACTCTGCCCTGTTGCCAGCACTTCTGCTGGGGACTCCACATCCTCCGCTCTGGTTAACCGTTGGGGCAGGAGGCTGGCTTCCTCCACTCCCAAATTGTGTAGCTGCCATTGGGAAGGGGAGCCGGCTGCTTCCTTTTCCATTCCCTAATCTGGCTGCTGGGATGACATGTCTGTGGTATTGTCTCCCAGGTGCACGGATCTTTGCTGGGGAGGAAAGACCGCTTTCTCCCCCCTGGCCGACTGTTGAGGAGGGACAACAAACACCTCCTCTCCCTTCTCCCCCTGTATCTGCCGCTGGGAAGTGATCGCCACCTTCTCACCCTGAGCCTCCAAAACTGACACAGGTGTGGGGCAGAGGTCTTGGACCCTCTGTCCGGTGACCAGCGCTTCAGCTGGGGAAGTTCCTTGTAACTCCCCAGATACTGCTGTTGATGCTGGGCAGAAGTTAGCAGAGCTCTGCCCTGTTGTCAGCACTTCAGGTTTGGGGACGGCAATCTCCAGAGTTTCCACTGCCGATTCTCTTGCATGCTTCTGGACAGGCATATTCCTCCATCCAACCTCGTTTTGTGCAGTAACAGGTTTGTCAAGGTCAGTCAGCACTTGCTGCATCCGCCATAAGACCTCCGCATCCATAGCTGCGGGGGCAGGTGGGCAAAGCACTCTGTTACTATGCCACATTGCCGACTCTTCAGCCAGGATTTCAGAGCTGTCTGCCGGTATTTCCTGATAGTCCCAGGCAAAGGGAGCCCCACCCTGCTGCTGAGCAGAGTCTAGCAGCTGTATGTAGGCGATCTCAAGCTCCCATTCCTGAGCGGCCAGGAACTCCAAATCTTCCTGTGCCCAGAGCACTTCCGAGACGTTCAATCTTTGCTCTCTGTGCTCCATTATTTCCTCCAAACGCCACTCCAGATCACTCCCAAAGTCGGGGTCCTCGGACAGCCTCCAGTACAACAATCCCAGGCCATTATAATCAAAGCCTTCCGTGGGCCTGTCATCCGCTGTCCACAGGCACACTTGGGCTACATACCACCGGAGGGCTCTGAAGCTCTCGTCCAAGCGCATTTCTGCCCAGATCAGCCTGCTTAACTCAACTGTCCACTCCTGCTTCGGTTGTTCCCCCAACAACAGCATTCGTACTTCATACTGTGACCAGTACCTAACATGGATGGAGGGGAGAACTTTTCCTTGGTGTCGCTGCTCACAGGCTAGCGCTTCTTTCCAGAGTTGTAGGCGGACAGAATCATACCATCCCAGCAGGACCTGCACCGATACTGATCCTCTGTGCTGTATCCGCATCTCTCGCAACCTCCTTCCGAATTCCTCTTCCATGACGTATCTGTACCTCTGCTATCCGGGCCTTGGATCCAGGTGATGGTTTGGATGTGTTCACGACAAGGAAGCACGATCCCACCGCTGCCAGCCAATTGTGACGGACCTCGTACCCAAGATGTCCGCCGTAAATGCTTCCTCTGTCCGGTACCATACAATCCAAGACCCTTTAGCCCACCCAGTCACCAGACAACACCAGTGTAGGGTACATCAGGAATTAATCTTTATTTGACATGTCACACATATATACAGCCAGATGACTCACACCTAACCTAATTAGCATGAGCTAATTATCTTAATCAACACTGGACTCCTTCATTCAATTGCTGGGTTAATTAGCACACACAACAATAGGTGAAACACTCCTACAAGCCAGACTATATTCATTTACCCAACAGACAGGCGGGCTGGAGTTCATGACATTAGCATCTCTTGCTAATATGCCAAATACACATACAGAGTCTGTGTCCTGGGGCCAGCATGGACCCGAATCCAAGTAACACCAGCTCTGGGGTCCCCAGGCATGCAGCCCAAAGAGCACCGTTCCCCCAAATGCCAGGGCCCATAATCGCAAGGCAATAGGCTCGCATTCAGTCCCCTCCAACAGCCCCTGTCCCGGCCAGGTCTGTCACAAGGACATTTGGTGCACTTTCAGAAAATGTTGCAAAAATGTGTAACCTAATAGAAGTCTGTGGGACTGTAGTGAAAATTGAGGCAACTGAACCACAGCGCATCAGTGTGAACCCACTTGAGTCCTGGTTCACATATATGCGATGCAGGAATCAAATGCGATTTCAGCCATACAGTTTGTATGGCTGAATTTGCATCGCACAGACATAGCATGTGATTTGCACAGCAATTCGGTGCGAATCACATGCAATGTCTATGATCACACTAGTGAAAACCCTGGCTAAAGAAACATGATGGGGCCAACTATACAGTTAATGAAGCATAAAGGTAATGAAAGACTCTGGAGGACAACAGAGGAAAGAGGGGGAGTGAAAGATTTTGGAGAGAGAGAGAGGGCAGAGCCTGGACACAGTGACAGTGCTGATAACTCACTTGGATGTTCCCAGGTAGCTCACACTAGTCCCCCCCCCCCCGCGCCTACTTGTTTAAATGTTCCCGCCCCCACATTCATTTCAGACACAGCTGCACGGAGCATGGACTGGACACACAAACAGAGGGGAGGGAGGGGGCAGAGCCGATGCAGCCTCTTCCGTCTCTGTGGAGGGGGGGAGTTGTACTCGCTGGGCTGTTAGAATTTAACAGAGAGTGAGAAGCAAAGCATTGTGACCGCCTCCGCCTGAGGTCTCCCTGCTCAGCATGTCACATCATGTCACTACCAAGCCCGTCCCACTCTCACTGTTTCATACATGGGAGGATAGGGGAGCCGCCTGACACCCCCCTAATGTGTGGCACCCGGGGCGGACTGCACCCCCCACCCCATAGTTAGTATGCCACTGATCAGAGAACATCAGCTAATATGAGTAGATACAGGTGTATACTGGGCTGTTCTGGAGGCACAGAAGACACACTAACTCCTGCAGATGGCTGTGTCAGAGAACACCAGCTAATATGGGTAGATACAGGTGTATACTGGGCTGTGCTGGAGGCACAGAAGACACACTAACTCCTGCCGATTGCTGTAGCAGAGAACACCAGCTAATATGGGTAGATACAGGTGTATATTGTGCTGGAGGCACAGAAGACACACTAACTCCTGCAGATGGCTGTATCAGAGAACACCAGCTAATATGGGTAGATACAGGTGTATACTGGGCTGTGCTGGAGGCACAGAAGACACACTAACTCCTGCAGATGGCTGTATCAGAGAACACCAGCTAGAATGGGTAGATACAGGTGTATACTGGGCTGTGCTGGAGGCACAGAAGACACACTAACTCCTGCAGATGGCTGTATCAGAGAACACCAGCTAATATGGGTAGATACAGGTGTATATTGTGCTGGAGGCACAGAAGACACACTGACTCCTGCAGATGGCTGTATCAGAGAACACCAGCTAATATGTGTAGGTACAGGTGTATACTGGGCTGTGCTGGAGGCACAGAAGACACACTGACTACTGCAGATGGCTGTATCAGAGAACACCAGCTAATATGGGTAGATACAGGTGTATACTGGGCTGTGCTGGAGGCACAGAAGACACACTAACTCCTGCAGATGGCTGTATCAGAGAACACCAGCTAATATGGGTAGATACAGGTGTATATTGTGCTGGAGGCACAGAAGACACACTAACTCCTGCAGATGGCTTTATCAGAGAATACCAGCTAATATGGGTATATACAGGTGTATACTGGGCTGTGCTGGAGGCACAGAAGACACACTAACTCCTGCAGAAGCCTGTGAGTATATCTCACATTGTCCCTGCCTATTTAGCTCTCTCCCTGACCGCAGCAACACACTACACAAGGCCACCGCGATGGCGGCCTTATATAGTGTGGGGCGTGTACTAAATCCCCTGAGCTATAATTGGCCACAGGCATCCTGCCTGTGGCCAATTATGGCTCTCCTCGCTGCCAGCGCTGTGATTGGCCAAGCATGCGGGGTCACAGTGCATGCTTGGCCAATCATCAGCCAGCAACGCACTGCGACTGGCGCAGTGCATTGTGAGCCGTTCGTATCACACGAATTTGATGCGAACAGCCCACAGAGTTTTGGTTTCGTCGAACGGACGAGCATCCGATGTTCGTTTCGAACATGGGTTCGAATCGAACATGGGTTTGAATCGAACACCGGGCTCATCCCTACTCCGCAGGTTTGGCTTCGGCCCAAAATTTGTTAAATGACTCCAACTCCACTACCAGGCTCCCACTGCCCGGATCCAAGTCAACGGTAGGATTTCGGACTCCTATGCGCTGTCCCGAGGCACGAGGCACTCGCCAGGTTTGCCCTATATCCCCTCTATTGTATGCTCTAGCTGTGGAAACTCTTGCCATTGCCATCAGTGCACTCCCCGACATCAAAGGCCTCCACATGGGACGGGTGACCAAGGTCCTCAGTCTCTATGCGGATGATATGCTTCTTTACCTGGAGGACGCCGGCCCTTTACTTGTGGCGGCTCTACAGCTGATAAAGCTGTTTGGAGCATACTCCGGATTGCAGATCAACTGGTCTAAGTCCCAAATCCTCCCATTGGATGTAGATGTCCCTACAGCAGATCAAGCAGCACTCCCCCTGGTCAGAGCAAGCAAGATTAAATATTTGGGTGTGCAATGTTCAAGAACTCTTATGGACTACATAGACCTAAACTTAGGACCCCTATATGACCTTCTTGAAACCAAGACCCAGGTCTGGTCCCGACTTCCCCTTGGAATTATGGGCCATATCAATTTGGTAAAGATAATTCTCCTTCCCAAGTTGCTCAACTTGTTTTGGCATGTTCCTTATACATTCCTTCAAGTGTCTTCAAATCCATGGAATCTATCCTTAACATGTTCATATGGAGCTCTTACTGTCATAAACTTTCATGGCGAACTTTGAAATGCCCTGTTCACCTGGGCAGTACTACCTTACCCGACCTTGCTTTTTACTATATTGCCTCACAACTGTCCAATTTGTTCTACTATAATCAAGTAGATAAAGATTGGTATTCCACTCTGGTATGCTCCTCTGTTACTAGCCTGGTAACCCATCCCTAAGTGGTACCTACGGGTCCCCACATGTGGGCAACAGATGTCATATGGCGTTTCATCACTGTAAGGTTTGGCAGCTCGCCATGGCTATCACCAAGGCCCCTGCATTTCACACCCAAACACTGTTGTGGGACAATTCCCAATTGCCCAAGCTACTGACTGTTCCTGATTATAATATCTGGATTGCCAAGGGGGTCATAGATCTCTCACAGGTCATAGTCAACGGCACGGTTAGGTCATTTAAAGCCCTCAAGGATGCCTTCGGCCTACCTAATCATATGTTTGTCCACTACCTCCAGCTCCGCCATCCCCTCAATTCCCAACTTAGTGACGCCATTTCCAAACTGGAGTTGTTATTCCTGGTTTAATGTGGTTCTTGGTCAGGATTCCAAGAAGTTGATCACCTCTTTCTACAACCACCTACTGCTACCTATGGCCACTACACAAGCTTACCAATTGAAATCCAAGTGGGAGATGGACCTGGGAGCTGTGGAAGACGAGGACTGGGAAGAGGTATTGGCATCTTGTAAGGTGGTGTCCCCTAAATTGTCAGACTGTCTCACGCACCTCTATATCCTTTATAGGTCCTACATTACCTCGATTCGCCTCTCTAAATATAAACCTGACTATAGTCCAGCCTGACCTAAGTGTGGGGACCCCAGGGGCTAATTTTATCACCTACTGTGGTCTTGCCCTCCCCTTCAGGAATACTGGCCATAAGTGGATAAATTCCTCTATGACCGCATGGGCTCCCCCCTAACTTTGTGCCACTGCCAGTGTCTACTAGGCCTTTTTTCCATCCGTGAAGAGGAAAAGTACCTAAATATATTTTTGCAAGAGTCCCTGTTTATGGCCAGAATGCAAATAGCCCGGTCTTGGATCAAAGCCTCGCCCACTACAGTTCAGCAATGGATCAGGGCACTAAATGTTACACTTTCCTATAAAAAGGTACTGTATTCACAAGTATAACAAAATCTGGGACAGGTGGTTGGAGGGCTCCTCCACCTGCACAGGTTAGCAATAATTCTTATTAAAAAAAGCAGCCTTTGGTGTTTCCCATGCTATTGTCCTTTGCTTTAATTTTGAATGCTTGTATGCCTCCACGTGATGAGCTGTAAGCTACAACACTTGCCGTACAACCGGTCCTGTCGGGTAGCTTCTTTGGACTATCCCTGATAACATGATCTGTTATATATTTTATACTTATGATGGTTATGTGAAATGCTTTATCCTTATGATTAGTGCTTGTTGTACTTTGTATTTGTATGTACATCCTTTTTTTTTTTAATCAAAATTAAGTTTATTGAGCATAAAAAAGAAAAGTGTCACACACACAAAAGGGACCTTTAATATTACGGGATCATACAGCTGTACCTCCAGTTATGTTGTGTACCTCATCCAATGCAAAAGATGTAGCAAAGGCTCTTAGATTGGAGAAACAGGGCAGAAGTAGCGAACAAGGATGAATTTGCACAGACATACCATCAAGGAACATAAAGAAGATAGTTTCTGTATACCCGTGGGACATAATTTCTCACAACTGGACCACACTATAGAAGACCTCAACGTCTTAATTCTTAAAGGGAATTTCAGAACTATCCAGCAAAGGTAAACATTTGAACTAAGAATGATACTTCTATTTGACACAAAAGATAACGGCGTAAATTTAGATATGTGTTTTCTTATTCATTATCTAACAGTTTTATGCCCCCCCTCTGTAACTGTCACCCCCCCCCCCCCCCTCCCCAACCTATAGCTCTCCATTGCCATGTACATTTGTTTTTCCTTTTTTTTCCCTTTCCCTCAGAGATTGTGTTTTTTTTATTTTTTAATATTCTGCTAAAACTTTTGTGAATCAGTACTGCTGGGACCTTGAAGAAGGGGACATACCCAGAAAGCTTGTCCTAAAAAATTGTATGTTAGTGCAAAAAAATAAAAAGTATCATGGACAGTGCTCAATTGTTGTTGCCAAACAGTAATGAGAAGCTGAGATGCGAAGCTGATTTGTAATGTCTTCTCCTACATCTTATCCAACTTTAGATGAGTTTCACAGAATGATCACTCATCCATTAAGATTGTCAGACTGCAGTCCTGTCACTGTACCATTACTATCATATACTTTACTATTTGAAAGTATGTCTATATACTACAAATGTAATTTGCCACATTTGCAACTCACAACCGATTTTCTTTTCAGGCAACCAGACAGCACAAACAATGGTAAGTTCCTACAGACCTAAAATAATGTCTGTGCTCTGACCAATCAGTATTTACAGTATACTGTATATATAAATTATTCATTGCTTATTTTACTGTCTTTTTTTTACTATTTTTGTCACAATTTAAATTGATCTTCGTAGCAGGATTTTATATTAACCCATGTATTTCATGATATTCATATTAATTTGCATATGTGTTATTGATAATATAATTATAATTCATATTATTTGTATTATTCTAGTAGTATTATCATCATTATTATTAGTAATTCAATATTATTAATTATTATTAATTCAATATTAGGCAATAGTTATTAGTCTTTAGAAATGTATACTATATTATTTCATAATATAGAAAATCTACATCTAAAAGTTGAACTCTAGATGGCCTCTCTGCTTTATATTGGTACTCTTTTTTTTTAAGACAGTCACCAGTTTACTGGAATAGAGTTCAGACAGTGTGTCTGCAAATGCAGATGTCCATTATTTATTTATTTATTTATAGTAATTACATTGACGTATGTTTTTACAGCCAATCATATTGTACCACATGTAATTCTTTGGTCCTGTTAGCACTATATTTCTGAGCAAGCACCTTAGATTGTAAGCTCCTTGAGGTCAGGGACTGATGTGGATGTACAATATACATGTAAAGCGCTGCATAAATTGACAGCGCTATAAAAGTACTTGTAATAAAATAGATGAAAATAAGTAATGAATTTGCTCCCAGCTGCAGCTGATATTAATAGACCTCCGGCTTTTGGAAATTCACTGCCTGGTTGTTTTTTTACATTCCACAGCATCTTCCTCTCCAGAAGGCCCAGTTTATGAAAATGTAAATGCTCCTCAATCACACACCTCTGAAACTGCCCTGTCAGGAACTCCGGTAATAACTTTGCACTTACCATTTATGTATTGGTTTATTAAAAATAATATATTCAAGATACATTTTAGCTAAATGATTTAATATTCTTACTTTATAGCTGTGATGGAACTGTCCCACACTCCACTTGAGTGCTTCTTTCAGTATACCACTCAGTCTGAACAAAGATATCAGATAAAATAGCCACATATTGCAACCAAGAACTAGGCAGGACTAGTTTAGCTGCAAAACTGGAACTCTTTATTTGAAAACTCACAGATAATTTAGACTACACAACCAGGTGAAGCTAAACAAATTATCATATGCAAACGCAACTGTATACAGAAATATAATTAACGTGCTAATTAACTAGTCACCTAGACCATGCTGTGATTAATCAGATATCCCAACTTCAGGTCAGGACTTGACGGCATCAAGCTCACAAAGTACAATACACATTATTGCAAGTATAAACACATCCTCACAGTAGTTTGCTAGCAGACAATAGGTGTGTTAATTAGCACAATTAATAATGGGTAAAAGAACGGTGGCTTGAGTTGATGACATCACCATCTGCTTTGAGTCACACAGTGCGAAGCAGTTACTATTGCCAATGAGGCAACTGGGCCTAGAGTCCCAGAGTCTGTGTGTCTTGGGGAGACATGGACTTGAATCCAAAGTAACATTACTCCAAGGGTCCCCCAGGCATATACCTCACAAAAAGTAGTGTTGCCTTTAAAGCAAGGGCCCATAGTCAGTAGGCAAGAGGCTAGCCTGCAGTCCCCTCTAAAGTTGTTAGACATTAAACTGTATTTGTCATTGTCCATGAGGACAATGTTTCCCCCTTTGTCCAAGGGCTTGATAGTTATATTGTGGTTGCTAGATAAATTCTTTAGGGCTGTCTTTTCACTCATAGTTATGTCCCCTGAATCATTAGGTGTAGGGTCTAGGGCTTTAATCTCTTGGCAGGCTAATTTAATGAAAGTGGCTATTCCAGGGTTTGAACTAGGGACAGGGTACAGACATTATTTTTTCTTCAAGGATGATTTGATGGTGGTGGCGATGGTCTCAGTAGATCATCTGCTGGTTTTAGAAGCAATTCCAGATCGAGAGTATCAATCAGATCTCTAGAATCACTTTCTTCTAATAGAAAGTTGAGATTATCTAGAGCCTGTCGTTCACTGAACGTACGGCATCATTCAAATCCGGATTACTTCTTCATACTTTTTAGTAGGAGCTTACATGTGTATAAGTGTAGGTCTTTAATTACTTCAAACTTGTCCAATTTGGGGTTGGGACAGAAAGTGAGACCTTTTGACAAAACTGAAATTTCATCTGTGGTGAGGGAATGGGAAGAAAGGTTGATTATATTCAATTGTGGAGGTGAAGAATGCCTGTTTTAGGGTGCATGTGATCAGCACAGGGCCAATCAGCACTGTCCAGATAGAGGGTCAGTGGTCCTGCATCCTGACAGGACAGTCAGTGCAGAATGAAAACTCCTCCTAGAAGCTTATACCAGACACTCATATAAGTCACAAGACTGGTGATGCTGATGAGAAAAGGTAGTTAGAAATTTAATTTTCATGTTCCTTGTACTGTGGGAGACCAGATATAGTGAATGCAGGGTCCTGGGTTTAGTAACACTTTAAAGTACCAATTTTGTAAAGTTTGTATATGTATTTTTTTTTTTTTTATGCTTTTTTTTTAGATTACATTTTTATTTCACATTGAATACAGCATGCACGGGTTGGCACATTTTTGACAGAACATTATGGGTTTTCTTAATAGAGACAATAAATCAGAACTGTTTACTTTCAGACTCTGAAAGCTTGTACAGCTCATCCAAACCAGCAGACAGGGAAAGCGAGAGAAAAGGAAGGGATTAGTTACTGTTTCAAAATATCAATTTCTCTTTATTTATAAATGTAATAAAACAATTAAATATAAAAATGCAAGCAAATTAATGTAAAGCCCCATACACACGGTAGGATTTTCCGATGGATTCTGTCCTATCGGACAATGTTGTCGGAAAATCAGACCGTGTGTAGGCACCATCAGACAGTTTCCATCAGATTGTCTGACGGACAAAGTCCTATCTCCTGCTGGATAGATTTTTTGACAACAAAGTCCGATCACACCAAATCCGATCGTGTGTAGAGAATTCCGACCGGACAAAGTGCTACGCATGCTCAGATCACATTACAAGACCAAAGCTATTGGCTACTAGCCTCTACGTAGTCCCGTCGTAGGCAACAAACGTCACCACATTCAGAATGATCGGATTTTCCACAACTTTGTCCGACCGTGTGTACGCAAAACCAACATCAGACAAAGTATGACGGACATGGTCTGACGGACCTGGTCCTCGGATAATCCGCACGTGTGTATGGGGCTTAAGATGTCAATAGCTTCTTGATTTCTGTCACAAATATACAAGTAGGGCCATGTCAGAGTAGTGATCTCAAGAACATAGGATTACTAAAAACTACAGAAAAAGTCACCTGCTTCAATCTCCAACAGATAAACTGTAGAATATAAGTTTCCAATGAGCAAGTGGCGACCAGACGTTATCAAAGGTCGCCTTTGATAACGTCTTATGACGAAACGCGTAAGGCGCGCTTACGTCACTTCCGGTACGGCACAGGAAGCGTGGAACGTAGCTGGAGCGCACGCTGCGGAGTGGCTTCCTTGTTGTCTTTTGTACCAGCGCAATTCAAACAGGCTGAAGCCATTTTTGGGCTCACCTGTGTTTTGTTATATTTTATTTGTTTTTATTGGAATAAAAGCCTTTGTTTTTTACATATTACGCTATGAGACCCCCTTTTTCTATTTCCCCATTGTGGAGTTTTTTTATGCATTGAGTGCTGAGGCTGGTGGAGTGCTGATGCTGCACGGCAGCAAACAGAACCCTAGTGCACCGAGTGTGACCCCCCCTTGAAAGAATCCAGGAGGTGGACAACGTCTGGGACCTGAGTGGATACAGCCCCATCTGATGGACCACCCACGGGTCTCCATTCGTGCCTGTTACCCCTGTAGGGGTAGTGAAGTCTGGTGAGTGGGGGACCATATGGGGCAGCACCAAGTCACCTGATTTCAAGCAACAAAGTCACCATAGTCACCGTTTATTGAACTCTGCACATGTTTTTGATATTTTGATATTTTTGATATCTCTACATCTTTTCCATAAATACATTTTTTCCTTATATAAATATTTTTTCTTATATATAAGTTTTTTGATCACATATTTTTGAAGGCTTTATGCTTATATATTTTTTTGTTCACTTGCACTTGATGGATTTACTGGACTTTTTCTTCTATTGAATGATTTTAGGTTTATGTCACATTGACATCATGCACGGGTTATAATTTAACCCTAATCCAGTTTGTGTGGTCAACACCCACTGGGGATTTCATACATAGACCAGTTGGTTGGACCTTACAGGTCTATAGGCACTGGTCTGGTATATTGAATTGTTTACTGTATCACTTGATTAGTCATGTTAACATTGTGGTACGCTTTGATCCACTAATTGATTTTTTGATTGGTGGTAATTAATTTAACCAATTTTTATATATTCTTATTTTCACTGGGTGTGTTGGAATATATTGCATATCCTACTCTTGCTGTATTATTAGGGAGCGCCAATTACCCCCCACATTCCACATTTTACTTACTGATTGGCTCCTTAGGGGGGTCCAATCAGGGGAGGCTGCACACCATATATCTTCCTAAGCGCGGATTACCTATTTCTTTTAAGAACAATATACGTAGCTATATAAATGCCCGTAAGGTTCTACATGTTTCGCTGCAGTGCTTCTTCAGGAGCTGTAAGGCATAAATTGGCTTCAGAAAAAAATGTAAAGAGTACATATAAGATATACAACATATACAATAATCAAGATTCAAATCATAATATACAATGCATAAATAACATAAAATAAAGTAACAAATGAAAAATAAATATATGAAGAAAGAAAGCCATACTGGGGAATCATACAAACCCCAAATGGATTAGTCACAGGCTGTTATAGGTCTCAAAGAGGGGAATGAGTGTTGCGGTAATAGAAAACTCACCTATCATATATGTGACAATTAAATATATTGAACTCCTGTTTCTCCTTTTAATCTGAACAACAGGAGTTCAATATAATTAATTGTCACATATATGATAGGTGAGTTCTCTAATACCGGCACACTCATTCCCCTCTTTGAGACCTATAACAGCCTAAAGCCCCATACACACGGTCGGACAATCCGCGGACCAGGTCCGTCGGACCATGTCCGTCATACTTTGTCCGATGTTGGTTTTGCGTACACACGGTCGGACAAAGTTGTCGGAAAATCCGATCATTCTGAACGCGGTGACGATTGTTGCCTACGACGGGACTATGTAGAGGCTAGTAGCCAATAGCTTTGGTCTTGTAATGTGATCTGAGCATGCGTAGCACTTTGTCCGGTCGGACAACCGTACACACGATCGGATTTGGTGTGATCGGACCGTGTTGACGGCAAATCTTTCCAGCAGGAGATAAGACTTTGTCCGTCGGTCAAACCGACGAACACTGTCCGATGGTGCATACACACGGTCTGATTTTTCAACAACCTTGTCCGATCGGACAGAATCCATGAAAAAGTCCGACCGTGTGTATGGGGCTTAAGACTAATCCATTTGGGGTTTGTATGATTCCCCAGTATGGCTTTCTTTCTTCATATATTTATTTTTTCATTTGTTACTTTATTTTATGTTATTTATGTATATGCATTGTATATTATGATTTGAATCTTGATTATTGTATATGTTGTAAATCTTATATGTACTCAATGTATGCCTTACAGCTCCTGAAGAAGCACTATAGTGAAACATGTAGAGCCTTACAGGTATTTATATAGCTAGGTATATTGTTCTTATCTGTGTGATGAATTTGTGTATGTCATAGAGAGTTTGTCTATTTTACTCTTTTTATATATTCTCTTTGTGTATTAATGAAACTTTTTATTGAAAGAAATATATAATATCTGTATATCTTTGTGGCGTCATAAAAATCCCCCTTATTCCTGCCTTTTTTTCACAAAAACACATGGGAATAGGTGAGTATATCTACCATCATGTTTATCCCAGCAGAATGAAATAGGAATAAGTGAGTATTTATAACACACCATAGGGATAACAACAAGCATTACATTCAAGTGTGAATAATAATAATAGTAAAACATAACATATGGTATAATTACAAAAATAAATAAAAAATCCCCTTTAAAAAGCTATAGACAAATAGTAAGTTATTTTATGGATGAATGCAAAGATCTTTTCTACAATTATGTGCAATATTTTAATAAAAACGGTAGGGGTCACCCTGTGTGCATATTTATCAAGTCTTTGAACTGTGCCAGATACAGTTAATAATTAAAACCATCACTGGTCTAAAAAAAAAGTGTGCCTAATTATGCTTTCAGTGTAAACTCGTAACATAAAAAAATAAGTACATGTCAGGGTCATTTTTATCTGTATTAGTAAAATATATAATCAATTTTGCTGGGGTTCCCAGGTTTACACACCTGCTGCTGTGGTATTCATAAGAAGTCACCATATCCCTGCTGAATTTCTGTTATTTTTTTATTATAGTAAATGTAAAAGAAGGACCTAGAACACACAAAAGTGGGTGGAATCACCTACAACTCCCAAGTGAACAGGAACAGAGTCAGGAATTATGGAAGGGTCATTGCACTTTTGGTGTATACAACACATATTTAAAATTTTTGGTAGACTAACGCTTGAGGAGGAAATATAATTTGTTAAAAAAAGCACCTACTGCAAAAAATGCTAACATAATATTAAAATGAATTCTGTGAATTTTGACATTTGTTATCTGTTTTTCCAATGTATTATACATTTTGGATGCTTTATTTTAAATGCAGGTGCAATCAACCCAAGAATCTCACTATGAGGTAAGTATTGTTATCACTAATATTGTTTTTTTTTTGGTATTATAATTTTAATTCAGACATTTGCACTGAAATGTTGGACATATGCATTCCAAGTAAACTCATCAATTTCTTTCTTTAAACAGCAATTAACTCATAAGGACAGAGCTATATACAGCAGCCTTGCATGTAAGGCTGGGAAGCACTAATGGTAAGAACACGTTTAATGAATATCCATTAAAGGTCTATCTCCAGGCATTTTTTTTATTTTAGTCCCTGTGAAGTCCATTTAAGAAATGGAGCCACAGATGGCAATAAATACTTTATGGGCCGCTAACCAATCCCCACTCTACCAAAAAGAATATTAAAGTTTGGTCTAGTTTTAGGTTTTACACATTTGCCTAATGGTTGCATGACAATACTAATTGGCTCTTTTTCTCTATAAAAATAAATGATTTAAAGCGCAGTTCCACTGGTTTTTTTGTTTGTTTTTTAAACAAATCCCCCCCCCCCCCGTGTTGTTTGCACATAATCCTATATAATTCTGCATTATTGTTAATGTAGTTTTTGTAAATGTTATTAATTTCAAAAACTTACTTAGCAATCCCCTCTGAGCGCACTCAATGTGGGCAGCTGAAGCCCACTGGTATCTCGTAAAGGGGATACGGTGCTGCTGGCTACCCAGCATGATCTCCTGGTCTTGCGCATGCGCATAAATGACAGATACCATGATGCTACAAGTGGTGGAGGTGCCTTGACTCCTGGGATTGATGACACTTATTTCCCGGGAGCCAATGGGTGGGCAGATATGACATACCTTGTAGTGGCAAAGTACTGCGGAAGGAGAAGATTATAACAAAGAAAAAGGTATTTGCACTGCTGAAAAAAAAAAAAAAAAGCAATGAGAATATAGGAAGTGATCACGAATGTGGGGGGCGGTTTGGGGTTGATAAAATGTCTGGAACTTTCCTTTAAGTATGTAGTGTGTCCTAATTTTAGGCAGCTGCTCAATGACCTTACAGATCAGGAGAAAGGGTTTGAGCTGACATTCCTTCCTTTAGAAGAGAACAACAATTTTTCATACCTGGCCAATGTCTATGATCAGCCCCCTCTTTGCCTACTCCCTCTTCACCCTCTGGTCTATGATCAGTTATTTTTCTGCATCCTCTACCAGTGGACCATGATACGTTGTTAGTCTTCTCTCCCCCAACCCCTCAGAAACAATTGGTTCTACTCTACCTCCTCTCCTTGTCCATGATCACCTCTACCTGATTCCCACCAGCTACTATCTTGCTCAACCTCACCTATTCTTCCAATGGTCCATGGTCAAGTGAGGTCACACTTTGTCTTCTCTATCCCCTGTCTTGGGAATATCCAAAGGTCTCCTCTCTCTCTCTCCCTGGTCCATGGTTTCTGCCTTCCCTTTCTCACTTTTGCTTTGCCTCTTTCCTCCCTGGTCAGTTACTATTTTGCCTTGTCAACCTCTCCCAGTGTTATATAATTAGGTGTTGTCACCCTGTCCTCTATACTCCCTTCCATTAATGACCTGCCATACACTGTTCAAATTTCTAATCTTGGCCGGTTCCTGCTGAGCCAGCCTAAATTCAAACCATTAATGGGCAGGCTGAATGTACCAAGTTTATTGATCAATCAATCAACTTTGTTACAATTAGCCTGCCAGATTCTCTTATGATTACCGCTACTGGCTACTATACCCACTAGCGGGAGCAGACAATTGCTCAGCAGGAGGGATTCCCCTGTCAGCACTCTGTGTTCATGGTTGCAGGAAATAAATTTGCACCGTGTATGGCCTGCCTAACAGCTCACCTCTGCCTCATTTATGTCTCCCTGGCTCACAACCAGTTGCTGTTTTGCCTTCTTTACTCTTGTATTTCTGTCCATTTTTAGCCTCCATTCTATTTCCTGTTTTATCCTTCATGGTTCACACTCTGCTTCTACTCTATCTGCCTTATATTGCTTCACTCTGATCCATGGTGAGCTAACGCTGTGCCCCCCCATGATAAATGTAGTGCTTAAAGCTGAACTTCACTCTCTCAATGAATATTGACTATTTTTAATCCTTATGCTGCTAGCGTTAGTAAATAGATAGGAAAGTATATCATATTTACTTGTTTTACTTTTTTTTTTTTTTTACATTCCTTCAGTGACTTCTTGGTTTCCAGGCCTAGGCAAATGATGTTGTACGTCCCAGGAGTCTTCAAGAGGGGAGGAGGGGTTTTCTCAGCTAAGGCACATCCTCCTGCCTGCATGCCTGAGCTAAGGACAAATGGATTCCAGGTAGCAAATGCTACATGAATCATCTGCCCTTACTCAAGGTGGCCACGCTCCAGAAATGGTAGGGGGTATTTTTTTGTTCAAAGTGATTTCTCAGCAAAATAAAGCATGGAGACATGGATGGATTGGGGGGGGGGGATTGCTTTGAATAATAAAAACAAATTAAATAGCGTTTTTGGTTTGCGGTGTTCAGATGCAGTGTAGTTCCGCTTTAAGCATTTAATATGTATTCTTCTGAATACTGTCAGATTGGGTAGTAATAGTGGTGGCCCGTTCATTAGGGCGAACGGGCGCCCCCCATATGTATCATGGATAGATTCATGCCATAGTCTCTAATAGGCTTCAAAATAGGGTGGATTAGGAGCGCAGAGCATTGCGCTCGGAGCCCACCCAAATGTGTTAAAAAAGCTAATTAATATTTTATTTTCTAACACTGAACCGCCTCTCCGTCAATCAGGAAGCGCAGGTCTAATACCCGTCACCTGATTGGCTGACAGAACAGGTGCTCCTATTGGACACCTAGCAGGAAGAAAGAAGATATGCATGGAGGACACAGCTCACCGCTGCCTGACCCGCTGCCCGTCCCACTGCTCCCCGCCATCACCTGCTGCCTGACCCACCACCAAGATGGGGTAAGTGCCAGTCAGACAGTAAGCAGGGGGTCACAGTGGCTGCAATTGATGGGCACAGTGGCTGCATTAGATGGGCACAGTGGCTGCATTTGATGGGCACAGTGGCTGCATTCGATGAATACAGTGGCTGCATTTGATGGGCACAGTGGCTGCATTTGATGAATACAGTGGCTGCATTTGATAGGCACAGTGGCTGCATTTGATGGGCACAGCGGCTGCAATTGAGGACACAGTGGCTGCAATTGAGGACACAGTGGCTGCAATTGATGGGCACAGTGGCTGCATTTTATGGGCACAGTGGCTGCAATTGATGACACATTGGCTGCATTTGATGGGCACAGTAGTTGCATTTGATGGGCACAGTGTTTGCAATTGATGGCATATTGGCTACATTTGATGGCACAGTGGATGCGTTTGATGGCACAGTGGCTGCATTTGATGGGCACAGTGGCTGCATTTAATGGCACAGTGAGGCTGCAGTTGATGTTTTTTTTTTTAGAATTTTTCAGTTTGTTTGCACCCCCCCAAATTTTTGGAGAACCAGCTGCCATTGGGTACTAATGTATACAAGTGTGCTGAATTACCACAGAATGAAAATATTCATCCTAAATTAACTATTTCACAAGTAGGTGAAGTATGTACAGTATATAGTGTGTGTGTTTTATGTATTTAACTGTTTGTAT
Organism: Lithobates sylvaticus; assembly: GCA_028564925.1. Classification (NCBI taxonomy): domain Eukaryota; kingdom Metazoa; phylum Chordata; class Amphibia; order Anura; family Ranidae; genus Lithobates; species Lithobates sylvaticus. The sequence goes on along the minus strand of CM053035.1, from coordinate 39,727,023 downwards.
ATTGCTATTTGTCCATAGGTTTTCCTTTGGGATTATTCTCAAACAACTTGAAGATAAGATTTATCATATGTCACAGGAAATACTGTATAAAACAGAAGGCGTTCACCTAGATCACTGTACCCCTTTTCAACTAGCAATACTTACCAGCTTTGAATATCCAGAAGTAAGATATAATACATCAACTGAAACATAACAACCAAAGTGCACTCGATCATAATAACAATTATAGTGGTAATGCACCAACAAGTGGGACACTTGCATCAAGCCCATCATGTATCCATATGGCTGTAATCAGATCACCAGTTTTTAATTCTTCCCAAATTCAGTTCTCTGGCCTAAGGGATGTAAGAGAAGTGGAAATGTGGAACTGTACAAAAGGGATATCAAAGAAATGCAATATCTAGGTGGAGTCACTTAAGTTTCATGTATTCCAGCTCATGCAGCCATATAATAGAAAATCCAGGTTTATTTCCCTGCCCTGATCCACAGGTGCTGTGTAAAGCCACCCACAGAAAGCAATGGCTGTACATTGGTATACGGCCGTACTTTGTAAACATGTTCATGCATACGGATGTACACCACTGGACTCAAATAGTTACCCAAAACTATGATTCCATATTCAAGGATAGTGCATATATATGGTGTGTGAAATCATTATCTATACAAATGCTGCCAGTGCTGATCACCTTCTGGAAAAACAAAGTCCAAAAACTTGGGGAGCTGCATTTGTCTTACTATGAGGAGCAACAAAGTGCAGAACTTTTTTTACCATCCCAAATGGCCCCTTGGGGTCAGGGACCCTGGGCAGATGACCATTTTGATTATATTAAAACCTGCTACTGTGTAGAGTAGTGTTAAAGGGTGGAGTTTAATGCCCCGTACACACGGTCGGATATTCCAATGGAAAAAGTCAGATCGGATTATGTTGTCGGAAAATCCGATCGTGTGTGGGCTCTAGCGGGCTTTTTCCGTCGGAATTTGCCGGAATTTACAGACGGAAAAAATTTGAGAGCAGGTTCTAAAATTTTCCGACAACAAAATCTGATCAGACTTTTTCCGATCGTGTGTAGCGAATTCCGACGGACAAAGTGCCACGCATGCTCAGATCAAATCCAAAGCTATTGGCTACTAGCCTCTAAGTAGTTCCGTCGTACACAACGAACGTCACCACGTTCGGAACGATCAGATTTTCCGACAACTTTGCCCAACCGTGTATATGCAACACCAGTTTCGGACAAAATCCATCGGAAAAAATCGGATGGATTTTGTGGTCGGAATTTCCGACCGTGTGTACGGGGGCAAAGTGTTACACTGCAGGCAAGGGCTAGTTAGTTAGCTGGGTCAGGTTGTTGCAAGTTAGTTATGGAGTAAATGTTGGGGTATAATGCTAGGCAAAACTGTTTACATTATATATGTGCAGATAAAGTGTTAAAGCTTATAAAAAAAACCCTAGCAATGAACCTATTCTGCTCCCCTTAGGTCTGTTAAATATACATTTGAAAGCATTCTGTCATATCTGTTTATTAAGTTCACAAAATTACCTAATGATCATGTCTAAAATTCATACAGTATCTGCCCTGTGTACACTTCCTGTGTTATCTCAAGGAGTCGAATTAGCCTTCCTAGTTCATATTTTGGAGTACAGAATAATTAATGTCTAATGTTGTTGAGATAAAGACAGTGGGAGGGTTTGGGCAGTTTAGCAAAAGACAACTGGGCATGGCTTCCACCAGACAGTCCACCAATATGTTATGTTAACAATAATATTTCTGGCTCCTCAACAGACATAAAGGAATAAAACATGTGAAAGGTGGATGTATTGCAGAGGTGTACTGCATATGTTTTTTTTTCCTCTTCTGCACACCGATATAAATCGGCACAATAGCAGCGGTGGGCAAATGGGCATACCTGTACCCCTTTAATTGGCGGGGCTAGCGGGCGCGCATGCCTGGCGGACATCTCCCGGCGATCGTGTCATGGAGCCGCAGAATGGGAAAGTGCCTATGTAAAAAAGGCATTTCCCCATTCTGGCTTGTGACATCACAGAAATCTGTGATCGGGAGCAGTGATCGCTGTCCTGTGAGTTGAAGCCCATCCCCCCACAGTTAGAATCACTCCCTAGGACACACTTAACCCCTTGATCGCCCCCTAGTGTTTAACCCCTTACCTGCCAGTGTCATTTACACAGTAATCAGTGCATTTTTATAGCACTGATCGCTGTATAAATGACAATGGTCCCAAAATAGTGTCAAAAGTGTCCGGTCTGTCCGCCATAATGTCACAGTCAAGATAAAAATCGCTGCCGTTACTAATAAAAAAAAAAAATTCATAATAAAAATGCCATAAAACGATACCCTATTTTGTAGATGCTATAACTTTTGCGCAAACCAATCAATATACACTTATTGCGGGTTTTTTTTAACCAAAGATATGTAGAAGAATACATATCGTCCTAAACTGAGGAAAAAAAAAGTTTTTTATATATTTTTGGGGGCTGTTTATTATAGCAAAAAGTAAAAAAAAATATTGCTTTTTTTTCAAAATTGTCGCTCTTTTTTTGTTTATAGAGCAAAAATTAAAAACCGCAGAGGTGATCAAATACCACCAAAAGAAATCTCTATTTGTAGGAAAAAAAGGACATCAGTTTTGTTTGGGTACAACGTCGCACGACTGCTCAATTGTCAGTTAAAGCGACGCAGTGCCGAATCACATAAAGTGCTCTGGTCAGGAAGGGGTTAAAATCTTCTGGGGCTGAAGCGGTTAAGACATTATGTTATGGATAGTTAAAGGAAACCTCTACTGAGAAAAATATGGGACAGTCAGTGTTCCTTATATGCATTCCAGTTCTGGGTAAGTGATTTAGAACATTTTAAAGTATTCGCACCAATAATCAGGCAGAGAGAGAAGGTGTTCCCAATAAAAATCCCTAATGTTCATTGCAGAAATTCTAATATACCCTGGGGAATTTGTTACCAAATAAGGATCATTCTGTTTTCCTGTTATAAAGTATAGTCAGCTAATCCTTTCACTTTTGTCTGAAATACTGTAGAAGTGCAAGTTCTCAATAAGATATGTATATATATATTACAATTATAGAGATTGTTATCTTGTTGACTTTCCAAAAAGGATAAAAAATCTATCAAACACACAATATATTTTGATAAGTCCTTATGTGTAAACGACCTGTATTGTACTTTTTTTGGCATATGACAAAAGCTTTTTATACCACTTTTTGTACCTAATAAAAATTGTTTGTAAACAAAAAAAGAAGTAAAAGTTCTCCATGCACAGAGAATGTTATTAAAATAGGTATCACAGTGATGTATTGGCTTTGAATACAGGACCACAGAACAGCAGGGCAACAATCACTGACACCGACAAGATTCACATAAAGTAACTATTGATTCTATGAGTGTCGTTTGAGGGCAGGGAATGATCTGACATATTCTACATAATTCTGAAAGGTGCTGCATAAAGGGTTCAGCCTTTACATTGAAAAAAGGAAAAACAAGCAGATTGTTAAACTCTTACTAGAATGGAATATGAATTTGCCCACACATGGATGGTCTTCATTGAGGGTACTGTACATATTATATGCCAGCTATTTTAAAAATTCCTAAACCAGAGTTCCAATCTTTAGAGGAAACCTATCATTACAGAAAATGCAGGATTCTGATGCTGACCTCTCCTTCTTAAAATGCTAATTGCCCTACTGAAATGTGCCAGTTTCTACATTGCTTATAAATGAATACATTGTCATTTCAAGAGCATGTATACCTTTGGAAAGGGGGGGGGGGGGGCGTGGTGAGGGAAAGGCCTCTTCTTTCCTTGGCTTACTCTGTGCCCACTACCTATGCCACACTCGCTGTCCTTGTTTGTGAGTATGGTTGGATAATGTTCCATCCTTTTATCCCCCCTGAATTTTTATACTCCCCCTCTTTGAGTCAGAGTGTGGTTTACTATACCTATTTATTTTTATAGGAATTTCTGGCGCATCTGCTCCTGATAAGTGGACACATCCACGAAATGCGTCAAGCTTTGTTAATGCTACAGTCATACTATATCATGGAATGTTACTCATTTAATACTAATCATGTTTGATGATGCTGCTATTGCACGACTTGGTAAAGTTTATATATTGTGTGTACACAGTGCTAGTAATGGGTGCAGCTTGTATTCTACGCCATGTGACCAGATGTATATATACTGTATGAATTTACAGTAATTACTCAATTACTATTTTATACTTGCATTGTGTTTGTACTTTGTATTGTTTTATCAATAAACTTGTTACAGACACACTTTTATCAGTTGTGTCATCTTTGCATGTTTCATTTAAAGTCCCAAAGTCTCCTTGTTTTTTCATGTTAATAGGGATGGAGACATTGGACCCAAATCTAAAGACCCAAACGTTCTTCTTTTTTTTTTTTTCCTCAAGATCAATGTGCAAAAGAATTATATAGGTGAAACATACTACAACGGAAAAATACCTCATATAAACAATATAGTGATATATGTCAATGCAATGTCAATGCAATCCATTAAAAAATGTTACTCCTTCCAGACCAGAGCACGTTTTACAATTTGGCACTGCGTCGCTTTAATTGACAATTGCATGGTCGTTCGACGCTGTACCCAAACAAAATTTGCGTTCTTTTTTTCCCATAAATAGCTCTTTCTTTTGATGGTATTTTTATATTTTTATTTTTTGTGCTATAAACAAAAAAGAGCAACAATTTAAAAAAAATATATATATTTTTTAAATTTGCTAAAATAAATACCCCCAAATAAAAAAATAAATAAATAAATTCTTCATCAGTTTAGACCAATATATAATCTTCTACATATTTTTGGTAAAAAAATAAATAAATCGCAATAAGCGGATATTGATTGGTTTGCGCAAAAGTTATAGCGTCTGCAAACTATGGGAAAGATTTATGGCATTTTTATTATTATTATTATTATTATTTTTTTTACTAGTAATGGTGGTGGTCTGCGATTTGTAGCAGTACTGCAACATTGCAACGGACAGATCGGAGACTTTTGACACTTTTTTGGGACCATTGGCATTTATACAGCTATTAAAATGCACTGATTACTGTGTAAATGTCACTGGCAGGGAAGGGGTTAACAGAAGTTAGTGACCGGGTTTGCACACATCTCAGGAGGGATTTAGGTCCACTCTTTTTTTCAGATCTTCTCTAAATCTTTAAGGTTTCTTGGCTTTTGCTTAGCAACTCGAAGTTTCAGCTCCCTCCATAAATTTTCTATAGAATTAGGGTCTGGAGACTAGCTAGGCCACTCCATGACCATGATGTGCTTCTTCTTAAATCACTCCTTTGTTGCCTTGGTGGCATGTTTTGGGTTTTTTTCATGCTGAGAGACCCATCCACAACTCATCTTAAGTGTTCTGGCTGAGGGAAGAAGGTTCTCATGCAAGATTTTACAATACTTGGCCCCATCCATTGACCCCTCAATGCAGAAAAGTCAGTCTGTACCTTTAGTCAGCATTTTTCTTCCTCCAAACACGACGAGGCCCCCTCCTCAAGAAGGAGCATGTACAGTCATGCCAATGAACATCTAAATGATTCAGAGAAGGATTGGGAGAAAGTGTTTTGGTCAGATGAGACCAAAATTGAGCTCTTTGAATTAACTTGACTCTCCGTGTTTGGAGGAAGAAAAATGCTGACTATGACCCTAAAAACACCATCCCTACAGTCAAACACAGAGGTGGAAACTTGATGCTTTGGGGCTGTTTCTCTGCTAAAAGTACTTAATTCTATAGAAAATTTAGAGGGAGCTCAAAATTCGAGTTGCCAAGAGACAGCCAAGAAACCTTAAGGATTTAGAGAAGATCTGTAAAGAAGAGTGGACCAAAATCCCTCCTGAGATGTGTGAAAACCTGGTAACCAACTACAAGAAACGTCTTACCTCTGTGTTTGCCAACAAGGGTTTTTCCACCAAGTACTAATCATGTTTGCTTGGGGATTAAATACTTATTTTGCTCACTGAACTGCAACTTAATTTATAGAATTTGTTTTATGTGTTTTTTCTGGATTTTTGGTAGATATTCTGTCTCTATCATTTAAAATACACCCAAGATAAAAATGATAGACCCCTCATTTCTTTGTAAGTGAGCAAACTTACAAAATCTGCAGGGGATCAAATAATTATTTCCCCCCACTGTAGGAAAGTCAGATCATGGCTCTCTCCCACCAAGCAGCCACCTGGTACTTCAGTGGTTCAACGCTCTCTATAAACAATATTTTTATTTTAATTTTTTTATCAATGGCCCTTCGATTAGAGCAGTATTGGGTAGGTGTTGAACCGCTTGAAGGCTGATCCTCTGCTTGTGTTTGAAACTATAATAGTTTGGGGCTGTCATTGCATTCTTCATTCAAAGCACCCCTTGTATCCCTTTTTTCATTTTGTGTATATATACCTTTTTAGAGCTTTGATCCTTTTGACTTCCCTGACACTTTTTCTTTCTGCTTTGCGGGTAGTATTGATTATGCAGAAAATGTCTTGGAAAATGTCTGAATCATTGAAAAGAAACAGGATACTCCCAAGGGCCTATGCACAGCTTACAAGTAATAAATGTATTTGTTTTCTATAAAAATACTGATCCTGACTAAATTTGTCCCCATTTGGTAGAACAAATCTTTTGTCTTTATTAATCTAAGGGCAGCAGGTCACATGCAAATGTGCCCTTAATTGAGCAGTGCGTGCGTTTAGACGTATCCGCATACTCACTCTAGACAACTTTGTCCTTAACCACTTAAGCCCCGGACCAATTTGCAGCCAAAGGACCAGGCCCCTTTTTGCGATTCGGCACTGCGTGGTTTTAACTGACAATTGCGCGGTCGTGCGACGTGACTCCCAAACAAAATTGGCGTCCTTTTTTTCCCACAAATAGAGCTTTCTTTTGGTGGCATTTGATCACCTCTGCGATTTTTATTTTTTGCGCTATAAACAAAAATAGAGCGACAATTTTGAAAAAAATCCAATATTTTTTACTTTTTGCTATAATAAATATCCCCAAAAAATATATAAAAAAACTTTTTTTTCCTCAGTTTAGGCCGATACGTATTCTTCTACATATTTTTGGTAAAAAAAAAAATCGCAATTAGCGAATATTGATTGGTTTGCGCAAAAGTTATAGCGTTTACAAAATTGGGGATAGTTTTATAGCATTTTTATTAATATTTATTTTTATACTAGTAATGGCGGCGATCAGCGATTTTTATTGTGACTGCAACATTATGGCGGACACATCAGAAATTTTTGACACATTTTTGGGACCATTGTCATTTATACAGAAATCAGTGCTATTTAAATGCACTGATTCCTATGTAAATGACACTGGCAATGAAGGAGTTAACCACTAGGGGGCGGGGAGGGGTTAAGTCAGTGTGTGTGTTTTTTTACAGTTGGGGGCGTGGCTTTACATCTGACGTCACTGATCGGCTTTCCCGATGACAGGGAACAGCCGATCAGTAACAGGCAGTGTAGGAAGCACGGGGAGAGGTTTGTTTACACAGACCTCTCCCCGTTCTTCAGCTCTGTGACCCGATTGCGGGACACCAGCGGCGATCGGGTCCGCTGGTCCCGCGGCCGTGGTCACGAGCTTGCCGCCGGCGGCGGGGGCGCGACCCACGGCTGGGCTCTTAAAGGGCCACGTACAGGTACGTGGTTATGCCCAGCCATGCCATTCTGCCGACGTATATGTGCAGGAGGCTGGCAAGTAGGCTAGCACTCTTAAAGGTGAATGAAGGAGTAGGGCTGACAAATTGTGTAACGGTAGGGTCATCTGTAGGTATCGACCAGTGTTTACATAAAATTTTCTTAATTCGGGTGTGTTGATTAGAGTATTTAAAAAAAATACTAGAGGGTTCATGGTTCTCTTTTCGTGTCATTGTACTTAATTTGTTTTTAACCACTTCTGCCCCGGAAGATTTGTCTGCTCAATGAACATGCCATTTTTTGCGATACGGCACTGCGTGGCTTTAACTGACAATTGTGCAGTCGTGCAACGCTGTACCAAAACAAAATATATGTCCTTTTTTTTTCCACAATAGTTTTCTTTTGGTGGTATTTGATCACCTCTGCAGTTTTTAGTTTTTCTGCTATAAACAAAAGAAGAGCGACAATTTTGAAAAAAACACAGATGGAGTTGATTTACTAAAGGCAAATCCACTTTGCACTACAAGTGTACTGAAAGTACACTTGGAAGTGCAGTCGCTGTAGATCTGAGCGGAAGATCTGAAATGAGGGGAAGCCCTGCTGATTTTATCATCCACTCATATGCAAGCTAAAATGCTGTTTTTTATTTTCCTTGCATGTCCCCCTCAAATCTACAGTGACTGCACTTGTAGTGCAAAGTGGATTTGCCTTTAGTAAATAACCCCCAACATCTTTTACTTTTTGCTATAATAAATATCCCACATTTAAAAAAAAAATAATAATTTCTCAGTTTAGGCCGATATGTATTCTTCTACATATTTTTGGTAAAAAAAAAAGCGCAATAAGCGATTGATTGGTTTGCACAAAAGTTATAGCGTCTACAAAATAGGGGATAGATTTATGGCATTTTTATTATTATTATTTTTTTTAATAGTAATGGCGGCGATCTGCGATTTTTATTTTGGACTGCGATATTGCGATGGACAAATTGGACACTTGACACATTTTGGGACCATTGACAATTATACAGCGGTCCGTGTTATAAAAATGCACTGATTACTGTATAAATGTCACCGGCAGGGAAGGGGTTAACACTAGGGGGCGATCAAGGGGTTAACTGTGTTCTCTCACTGTGTTCTAACTGTAGGGGGGATTGGACTATCTAGGAGGAGAGAGAGATCGGTGTTCATATTTAGTATGAACACTTGATCGCTCTCTCTACTCCCCTGGAAGAACCAGGATTTATGTGTTTACACACACAGATCCCATTTCTCGCTCTGTCACGAGAGATCGCGGGTGCACGGCGGTCATCACGATTTGATCTATTAAGTCAATCGTGTTGCTACCATTCCAGAGAGCTGTAAAATCCCTCAGGGCTTTAAATTCTCTCATAGAGTACCTTGGCCATTCATTTGTATCCTGATCCTTGTTAGGTTTTGCATATGAACATTTAAGTAACAAATTATGTGCAAATAATTTCAGGTCTTTGGTAACTTCAAAAATAACTTCATAATCCTTATGGGTTGAGAATCCACATTTTTCCAAACTTGGAAAATACTACTGTAGAATTTAAAAAAGAGTGGTAGGATAACTTGCAGCTTTGTTCACAAGCTATGATGAACATTATAACCAAAGAGTACGATAAACAGATTTCTCAGTTAGACAATGAAATACCCCACATCTATGAAAAATTCGATACCTTACACTCAGTATCTCAGGCTGAGGCGTAATTGTTCTAATGATATCTTATTTCAAGAAGAAGCTAGAAAACGACAGTTACGACCAATGGCGTCACTAGGGGGTGGCTATTGGGGCTATAGCCCTGAATCTGGGGCCCTTAGCCCTGAGTCTCTTCCAACAGGGGTCCCTGCCTAACCAGCGGGCTGTGGCCTCTCTGCAGCCAGGCCACGGGTGTGGTGGGCTGTATGAGAGAACCGGACAGTCGGATGAGAGAAGCGAGCAGGCGGACGAGCAGAGATGACATCATCTTTCTCTGCCCGCCCTGCATCACCACTCTTCCGCCCTCACAGCCGGGCCTCTTCAATGTCGGAGGTGCGGCAGGGAGCAGTGAGACAACATCATCTCTCACTGCCTGCCCTGCATCACCGCTCTCCTGCCCTCATTCAGAACCGACAACTGCAACTGCCTCTGTGCTAAATGGACCAGTGCTGCCAGCTTGCCACCAATGCAGTGACAATGCACATTTGGTGGCAATGGCTGGCATGGCAAGTGACAATCCGCAAATAGTGGCAGGTGATGTGGCAAGCGATCATCCACATCTGGTGTCAGGCAACGTGGCAAGTGACAATCCGCATCTGATGGCAGGCGACGTGGCAAGTGAAAATCTGCAAATGGTGGCAGGCGACGTGGCAAGTGACAATCCACATCTAGTGGCAGGTGACATGGCAAGTGACAATCCACATGAGGTGGCAAGCGACGGTGGCAAGTGACAATCCACATCAGGCGGCAGGCAACGGTGGCAAGTGACAATCCACATCTGGTGGCAGGAAATGTGGCAAGTGACAATCCACATCTGGAGGCAGGTGATGGCAAGTGACAATTCACATCTGGTGCCAGGCGACAGTGGCAAGTGGCAATCCACATCGGGTTGCAAGCGACGGTGGCAAGTGACAAGCTGCATCTGGTGGTAGGAGATGTGGTAAGTGACACACCCAGGGCTCCCACTAATTCTGCATTATGGTGAGTTGAACCACTTCATTATATATTACAATGTAACAATAGAAATAATGTGCTTCAATCATCCTGACACCATATCAACCATGGTGCTGATGATTGAACAACACCAGCCATTGTCCACAAAAAATTGCTTACCACCCACGTGCAAGCCCCACCCCTTCCCCGGGCCTGAAAAAAAGGTTGGTGACCGCTGCTATGGGCTCTGGCCCCAGATCTTTTGCAGACCTGGCAACGCCACTGGTTACGACTACTAAATAGAGGATACAGCAAAAAATTGCTTACGTAAAGCATTTAATTGGGCACAACAAAAATCATGCCCGGGCCTCTTATTTAAAAACAAATTAAGTACAATGACGCGAAAAGAGAACCAGGAACCCTCTAGGATTTTTTTTAAATACTCTAATTAACATACCCAAATTAAGAAAATTGTATGTAAACACTGGTCGATAGTTACAGATGACCCTACCGTTACACAATTTGTCAGCCCTACTCCTTCAATCACCTTTAAGAGAGCTAGCTCCCTTAAGGACAAAGTTTTTTCCAAACAATTATGATGGTGATTATACTATTAATATTATGTATTCATATGTTATAGATGTCTATATCCCCCTGAAGAAGATTAAATACAATATTTAGATTGAAACACGTTGGGGTTATACTTAAAGCAGCATTCATAGACATACTGTTTGTGTACTGTTTAATGTTAACGTCATATTGGACATCTATCATGCAAAATTTTGTATACACCAGAGCTCTTGTTGTTTTCCTTCTTTTTTCATATGTTCCCCTTCCCCTGCTCCCCTTCTTTTGATATTGCTGTTTTTATTTGATGATGACTTTTTATACCAATTCAAATTAAAATAATATTTTTATACAAAACAAGTACATTTATTGGTTATAATTTGCGCATAGGCCCTTGTGAGTATCCTGTTTCTTTTCATTTATGCTATTGGGCTAGCAGCATTTTGTCCAAAACCAGAGGAGGTGGGTCCCATTTTTTGCTTTATGTCTGCATCATTTTCTCACAGAAGCATTGGCCAAACCCTTCTTCATTTGCAAAAGGCCTATTCGCACTCATTGGTCTATTTGTCCTGTTTGGACTTTTGAGACTTTCTGGGCCCCTCCACTTGTTTTGGGAATTTTGATTCTTAGCAGTTTATTAAGGGGCAAGGGTATTTACCAAAGTCCTCTATAAACCTTCGGTAATAGGAATAGAACTCCGGAAACAACCTCAATTCAGTTATGTTCCAAGGCCTTAGCCAGGAGACAGCTTCCAATTTCGTAAGGTCAGCGGCCAATACTTCAATAGAGACAATATGCCCAAGATAGGTGACAGAATGCCACAAAACTGACACTTCTAAATGGACAGCTTCAACTCCTACCTTCTCCAGGTACTCCTCATGTTCTTCAAGGGTTCTGCCAAAGACAATTATTCTGTTCAAGTACACCAGCACCTCAATCAGATTCATATCTCCCACCATTGGAAATTCGCTGGGGCACCTGACCGACCCTGGATCAACCAACAAAAGCATAGAATCTCAATGGGCAGATGAAAACAGTCTAAGAATTCAGGGTGCATGAGAATTTGAAAAAAGGCACTCCTTAGGTATGTTGTGCAACACACTACATCACTTTGCCTCAGACAGGCACCACAGAACATCTTCTATCCATGAACCAGCCAGGCCCCACCACAGAACATCTTCTATCTGTTGAAGGTACTAAAGTCAATGCACTTCCTCAGGGAGCCTTTTTTCTTCTAAGACATCTTTATGGAGAAGGCATAAGAACTCTGGGACTCTCAGATAATGTCCATCCTCTTCAGCTCTGCCAACTGCTCTGGAAGGTCTTCCAAATCACCCTGTTGAATCTGTTGAAATCTTTCCCTAAAAGGCTGCTCTCCCTGAAGGCGAATTACACTTCCCATTCAAAATCATTCTCCAATAATATTTCTCTCTGTCCCAAAAGTTGAGCTTGTGCCCTTTTCTTCCATTCAACCGTAATCAGAGTGTTCTTCAGGTAAGACTCCTCTACTGGATTCTCATCTTTGGCTACCCCCACCAAATTAGTTGTCCTATCAGCATATGCACCCCTAACTTCACTGAAAGAGCCAGTAATGTTGCATCAATGAGAGTTATTCTATGATTTCACTGCAAGGTCCTTGTTGACACTTCTACAGGAATCAGCTCTACCCCTGAGTCTTTTCCCTGTAGACTGGCTTCAAGGACAACAAAGAGGCCTGTCTGGTTCCAGTTTAACTTGACTGAAGCTCATAGACATGCCATTTCTTCTGGCTGCAGTATCTTCCTGTCCTTGTCCAGCCCCCAAAACTTTTCAACATCTTCTGCTGGGACTTTCTGCTCTCATACCAGGCCGTAGATTTGGGTGTACACCATCTGTCCCTGGATCACTTTCCAAGACAAGAAAGTCAGTAGTCACCTAAAAAGATTAGTATTCACCCCATATCAAGGAATTCCTGTTGGAATCTCTCAGACTGAGAATGTCTCAGACTGTCCATCTACAGAGGAGTCAAAGGCCAGCCTGACAGGCAAATACCTGTTATAACCGCTTACTGACCGCCTCACTTAGAAGTAAAGCGGAAAAGCAGCATTGCTGCTCTGGATCACGTATCTGATACGTGATCAAGCACTTCCAGGTAGGGGGCCCACACGCGTTCCCACTGCCTTGGATGTTCTGTGATTAGTCATCGGCTCCAACATTAGTAATTGGTTCCTACAGTCAGAGAAGGGAGCCCTGTGATGTAAACAAAACAGAGCTCTGAAAAGTAACAGGCGATCTTGGTGTTTTTTTATTCCCTGCAAAGGAAAAAAACAGCTAGATCTAGTGGTAAAAGCATCACAAAACACACACATTACACATTGCAAGGCACATATTTAACTCTTTGTTCACCCCTATATGTTAACCCCTTTTCAGCTAGTGTCATTAGTACAGTGACAATGTATAGTATTAGCACTGATCTCTGTATTAGAGTCATTGATGTCAGTGAGAGTTAATGTACCCATCATGTAGCATCAGCTAGTGTCAGATTGCCCACCATACTATCACAGTCCCACTATAAGTTGCTGATGATCACTGCCATTACTAGTATAACAAAAAAAAAATAATTCCAGTATCTATACCAGACGCTTTAAATTTCACGCAAACCAAATAATATACACTTATTGGGGTTTTCTTTTACCAAAGACATGTAGCAGCAGGGCTGATCCTAGGGTAACAGATGCCCGGGTGCGGAAATATTTCTGGCGCCCCCACGTGGGCGTGGTCATCTTACTAACTCCCCCCACTTTACAAATGTTTCTATGGCTACGACTCAAACACAGAGATGCTCCCCTAAGAAGTCTTCATTACCCTGGGATCCTCCCATGATCTTTTAACAATAAAGAAAATGAGTACACTAATGGGACCTGGAGGGGGGTCTCTCTAATGCACACAGAGAGGGCTTCTGTTAGAGACTCTGTTAGAAAGAGCCCCCAGACATACTACAAGAGATGGTCAGAGACTGCACACATAGTACAAGGGAAGGTCAGACACTGCAGACATAGTACAGGAGAAGGTCAGAGACTGCAGACAGAGTACAGGAGAAGGTCAGAGACTGCAGACATAGTACAGGAGACGGTCAGAGACTGCAGACATGGTACAAGAGATGGTCAGACTGCAGACATAGTACAGGAGAAGGTCAGAGACTGCAGACATAGTACAGGAGATAGTCAGAGACTGCAGACATAGTACAGGAGATGGTCAGAGACTGCAGACATAGTACAGGAGATGGTCAGAGACTGCAGTTCCTAAGGATGGAAGTAGATAATGGCCGACCAGACCCGGCAATACAGCAACATCAGTTTTTCTGATCAGGAGTCAGCTCACTCTGGGTTGCCCGTGGCGACTCCGCTGGGTAGTGCTCAGATCTCTATTTTGGCAATGACTCCCTTCCTTTCTTCACCAGGGATGACGCCAGTCTGTGCGGCTTTCCCTCTGGTGGCACAGGGCAGCGGGGTTCTCTTTCTGATGATGTCCCCTCAGCACTTCCTCTCCCTGGAGTCCTGGGTGTACTTTCCCGGCATCCTGGAGCTCTCTCTCCCCCCCTCTTATTCAGCTTAGCATGCTGTGTGGGTTGCAGTTTCCGGGTCACAATGGGGCCGCCAGTCCACGGGACTACATGTCCCACAATCCTCTTCTCTGCTCCTTTTTATTGTATTTCTTCCCTGGCCAATATGAAGAAGGGAGAAGAAACATAGCGGGCAGCTGACCTGGCAAGTACAGCAGTGCGAGGAGGAGAGGGAGGGTGGGGTCTAAGAGCCCACAGCTGCTCTCTCTCCACTCTGACACGGGCGATCCGTTCTCCGTCTGCTTCGCTCTCCTCCTCTGACAGGAGGAGGGAGGGGGATGGGCAGTAAACACAGAGAGCCCTCTTCTCGGTGGCACAGTCTCTTCTGCCCTGATCCACTCCTGCATACCTCCCAACTTTTAAAGTTGAGAATGAGGGATATTCTGGGGAGAGCGTGACCTGCGGCATGCGCAGCTTATATCAAAGTGGCCATCAGAGCCCCCCCACAGCAGGTGTCCCCCATCAGAGCCCCCATCCACAGCAGGTGTCCCCCATCAGAGCCCCCCACAGCAGGTGTCCCCCCATTAGAGTCTGTCCCCATCAGAGCCCCCCCCCCCACAGAAGGTGTTCCCCATCAGAGCCACCCCCACAGCAGGTGTTCCCCATCAGAGCCCCCCCAGCAGGTGTCCCCATCAGAGCCCCCCCCACAGCAGGTGTCCCCCATCAGAGCCCCCACAGCAGGTGTCCCCATCAGAGCCCCCCCACAGAAGGTGTTCCCCATCAGAGCCCCCCCCCCCCGCCACAGCAGGTGTCCCCCATCAGAGCCCCCCCCCCACAGCAAGTGTCCCCCATCAGCGCCCCCCCCACAGCAAGTGTCCCCCATCAGAGCCCCCCCCCCCACAGCAAGTGTCCCCCATCAGAGCCCCCCCACAGCAAGTGTCCCCCATCAGAGCCCCCCCCCCCACAGCAGGTGTCCCCCATCAGAGCCCCCCCCACAGCAGGTGTCCCCATCAGAGCCCCCCCACAGCAGGTGTCCCCCATCAGAGCCCCCCCACAGCAGGTGTCCCCCACCAGAGCCCCCCACAGCAGGTGTCCCCATCAGAGCCCCCCCCACAGCAGATGTCCCCCATCAGAGCCCCCCCACAGCAGGTGTCCCCCACCAGAGCCCCCCCACAGCAGGTGTCCCCCATCAGAGCCCCCCCACAGAAGGTGTCCCCCATCAGAGCCCCCCCACAGCAAGTGTCCCACATCTGAGCCCCCCCACAGCAGGTGTCCCACATCAGAGCCCCCCCACAGCAGGTGTCCCCCATCAGAGCCCATCCACAGCAGGTGTCCCCCATCAAAGCCCCCCCACAGCAGGTGTCCCCCATCAGAGCCCCCCCACAGCAGGTGTCCCCATCAGAGCCCCCCCCACAGCAGGTGTTCCCCATCAGAGCCCCCCCACAGCAGGTGTACCCCATAAGAGCCCCCCCCCACAGCAGGTGTCCCCCATCAGAGCCCCCCCACAGCAGGTGTCCCCCATCAGAGCCCCCCCCACAGCAGATGTCCCCCATCAGAGCCCCCCCACAGCAGGTGTCCCCATCAGAGCCCCCCCCCCCACAGCAGGTGTCCCCCATCAGAGCCCCCCCACAGCAGGTGTCCCCCATCAGAGCCCCCCCACAGCAGGTGTACCCCATCAGGTGTCCCCATAGATCAGTACCTGTCCAATAGATCCCTGTAGCTCGGGCGTGCTGGGAGCAGAAGCACCGTGCACATTGCAGAGGGGTGTGGTATGTCTGGTTACTAGGAGGGCGGCACTGGAACAGCATTTCTGGGAGTGCACTGGGGATGATTGGCAGCAGCTCCGGCCAACCCAGAAGAGAAGAGCCGACACACGCAGAGGCAGCGGGGCAGATAGGAGACTGCTCCACGCGCACCGGATTAGTGGAGTCTAGTACCAAAACGTGTTCCAGTACTAGGCTCCACAGAGGTACACAGAGGTACTCAGCAAGGATTTCGGGGACAGCGGGAGCGGTATGCGCTCTTGTCAGTTGCTGGCGGGATGGGGAACCGCAGCACCCACTACATGCGCTCCACCTCCGCCTCTGGACACAGATGAGGAGGAGGGAGTGGAGCAGCACTCTGGAGCTTTGGCGCCCCCACCTCTGCGGCGCCTGGGTGCGGAGCACCCCACGCACCCTGCCTAGGATCGGCCCTGTGTAGCAGAATATATTTTAGCTGAAATTCATGAAGAAATGTAGATTTTTAAAAAATGATTGGATATGTTTTATAGCAGAAAATAAAATATATATATTTTTAAATTTTCTATTTTTTATTTGTGTATACCACAAAAAATAAAAAATTCAGTGATGATCAAATACCACCAAAACAAAGCTCTATTCGTGTGAAAAAATTAATACATTTCATTTGCGTATAATGTAGCATAAATGTGCAATTGTCAGTTAAAGTAACGTAGTGCCGAACAGCAAAAAATTCTCTGGTCATGAAGGGGGTAGAATCTTCCAGAGGTCAAGTGATTAAGGAGTGATTAAGGGAACTTCTAGGCTCCAATACCCCAATTTTACAAATCTTCCAGCTCCGCTGGGGTGGGTGCTTTAGATGTTTATGATAGAAGTCATAATACAACAGAGTAACTTGTGCTTGTATCAAGAATAGCCTTTGTGGAGATACCTTCTACATGGACAAGCATGATGGGAGAAGGGCCTACCAGCTTGTCTGGAATCTTTCCTGATGATTTTGGGACCACAGAAGTCTGTACTTGAGCTCCCCCCTCAGCGCAATGATGTCTTCGCCAACATTTCAACTGAGTTTTAGGAGGCTGTGCTTTGTTTTCTGTCAGTGGCGTACCCAAGATCAAAAACATTAATAGGGATAATCTCTTTTCTCTGGGAATGAAGCTCACAAAGTTTCCCGCCAGCTCTGCGTAAAGCATCTTCCGTAACAACCTCTAGGATTTTTCTCCAATGTCTGGTGAAGATCTCTTCCTAGGGCATTGTGCACTAAAGTGTCCAAGCTCCCCACAGCTGTAACATCTCTTTCCATGAGGGCAGGACAGCACCTGCCTCAGTTTCTCCTGATGCCTTCTGTTTTTAGGTCAAGGCAACTACCACTCATCAGATTCAGAATACTATATTAATCATAATAGAAAATGATTAAGCTGTAATTATACTCAATGAAGAACAAGCAAAACAAAATAACAAACAACACTAATCACAATAACAACATAACATAAATCATCACTAACAACAAATTAATATATGCAATAGCATGGATTGAAATAAAACTAATTTAAAACTAAATAAAATAATATATTATACAAAACATACCATGCTATTAAAATACTGTATTTTAATTTGAAGAAAAAAATCTAAATACAAAATGCAAATATTGCATCTTTTTCCCTCAATATTAGATACAGTATCTCAAAAAAGAGTACACCCCTCATATTTTTGTAAATATTTTATTATATCTTTTAATGTGACAACACTGAAGAAATTACACTTTGCTACAATGTAAAGTAGTGAGTGTACAGCTTGTATAACAGTGTAAATTTGCTGTCACCTCAAAATAACTCACACAGCCATTAATGTCTAAACCGCTGGCAACAAAAGTGAGCACACCCCTAAGTGAAAGTGTTAAATTTGGTGTTATCACTCTCACTCTCTCATACTGGTCACTGGAAGTTCAACATGGCACCTCATGGCAAAGAACTCTCTGAGGATCTAAAAAAAAGAATTGTTGTTCTACATAAAGATGGCCTAGGCTATAAGAAGATTGCCAAGACCCTAAAACTGAGCTGCAGCACGGTGGCCAAGACCATACATCGGTTTAACAGGCAGGTTCCACTCAGAACAGGCCTCGCCATGGTCCACCAAAGAAGTTGAGCGCACTTGCTCAGCGTTATATCCAGAGGTTGTCTTTGGGAAATAGACGTATGAGTGCTGCCAGCATTGCTGCAGAAGTTGAAGGGGTGGGGGGGTCAGCCTGTCAGTGCTCAGACCATACGCCGCACACTGGATCAAATTGATCTGCATGGCTGCCGTCCCAGATGGAAGCCTCTTCTAAAGATGATGCACAAGAAAGCCTGCAAACAGTTTGCTGAAGACAAGTAGACTAATGACATGGATTACTGGAACCATGTTCTGTGGTCTGATGAGACCAAGATTATTTGGTTCAGATGGTGACAAGCGTGTGTGGGGGCAACCAGGTGAGCAGTACAAAAACAAGTGTGTCCTGCCTACAGTCAAGCATGATGGTGGGATTGTCATAGTCTGGGGCTGCATGAGTGTTGCCGGCACTGGGGAGCTACAGTTCATTGAGGGAACTATGAATGCCAGCATGTACTGTGACATACTGAAGCGGAGCCTGGGCCGCAGGGCAGTATTCCAACATGATAATGACCCCAAATACATCATCAAAACGACCACTGCCTTGCTAAAGAAGCTGAGGGTAAAGGTGATGAACTGGCCAAGCATGTCTCCGGACCTAAACCCTATTGAGCATCTGTGGGGCATCCTGAAATGGAAAATGGAGGAGCGCAAGGTCTCTTATATCCACCAGCTGAAAGAGGACTCCAGTGTCAACCTGTGAAGCTCTGGGGAACTCCATGCCCAAGAGGGTTAAGGCAGTGCTGGAAAAGAATGGTGGCCACACAAAATATTGAGATATCTTATCTTATAAATGTATTGTTTTAAAGAAGATAAAATATTTGTAAAAAATTATACTGATTTGATTTGTTGCATTTGGTCCCTTTAAATTCCAACTGTGTTTTAAAAAGCTTGGTGAATGTGGTGAAATTTCACTTTGCAAAGAATGCCCAATCATCTGCAAGAAAAAAAAAAAACAGCATTCTTGCCTTCATCTAATTGGATGATAGAAGTCAGCAGAGTAAACAGCCTATTTTCCTTTTGTAAATCAACCCCAATATCAGCAAAATGTCCTTTCATCTTATTGGTGCACGCGAAAACTTTGAGTCTGACAATTTTTCATGTGAAGTCAAGTGTGTTTTTTTGGTTTGTGAATCAGAACAACTGTGTTGTTGTTATTATTATTATTTCAGATACTTATATAGTGCCTTCAATTTTGCGCAGCGCTTTACATATATATTGTACATTCACATCAGTCCCTACCCTCAAGGAGCTTACAACCTAAGGTCCCTAGCACACATTCATACATATACTAGGGCCAATTTGGACAGGATCTGATTAACCTACCAGCATGTCTTTGGAGTGTGGGAGGAAACCGGAGTACCCGGAGTAAACCCACGCAGGCACAGAGAGAACATGCAAACTCCAGGCAGATTGTGTCATGGTTGGAATTTGAACCAGTGACCCTTTTTGCTGCTAGGTGAAGGTGCTAACCAGAACCACTGTCCTGCCCCCAATGTTATTGTATATAGTAAAAAAACAAAAACAAAAGAAAGACAAAATATACAAATGTCCCATTGAGGAAATTGGAGGTGCCAGTTCCTCTTTTCTTTAAAAAACTGTCTGGTGAGGGATTGTAAGGGATTTTAAAGGATTACATGACTTCCCCAATTGCATGGTTTATTTATTGTGCTGTCCAGTACACAGACAGGCACACAGACACAGAGGACTGAAATGTTAAAGATGCAGTAAATTCCAGGATTCAAAAAAAAGGAATCTGAAGAATTGAGGATCATTTAGATCAAGGTGGTGCCAATATTACAGAAAGAAACGTTTTTATATAACGACTGCTTGTCAACAGGAGAAAATGATCTTCGCGCAACAAGAGTTGGGCCCCTGGGCTGCTGTATCAGGTATGACTAGCATTAGACACTCACTGAGAATTGCAGATGTGCTCATTCTTTATTGCATTGCTACGATTCTGACCAATTTAGACAGCCATGTAACCTACTTACATGTCTTTGAGTGTGAGAGGAAACTGGAGTCCCCAGAGGTAGCCCCCTGAGAACATGCAAACTGCATGCAATCAGTGCCTTAGGCCCCTTTCACACGAGGCGGACTCCGCTTCCACGGAGTCCGCCTCTGTCCGCCGGCTCAGCGGGAGATCTCTCCGTTGATCTCCGCTGAACCGGCGGATGACAAGTCCCTCTCTGCTCACTGAGCGGGGAGGGGCTTGCGAGCGCCGCCGGTCTCTATGGAGAGATCCGATCCGCCAGCGACGGATCTGGACGTAGAGACATACGTCTGCTTTTGGCGGATCGGACCGGGTCGGATGTCAGCGGACATGTCTCCGCTGATATCTGACGCTCCATAGGCTAACATGGAGCAGCCGTTCAGATCCGCCATCAAAACTGACAGGCGGATCTGAACGGTCCGATCGTGTGAAAGGGGCCTTAGTTGGGATTCAGACTGATGACCGAGTGCCGCAATGTGTTAACCACTAGGGTTGAATTGTCTTCTTAAATAGAGCTCAGGCACTGTGATATACTTACTATCCTCCATTAAAATTAATGATTAGCACCTTTCTACGCTGATTTTTTTAAACAACTGTCCAAAGGAGTCATTCTCACCCCCTTGCAAAACCCTACATGGTCTGATCCACCATCGTTCCTTGCATGGGATGATCCAATTGGATGCATACTATACTCACATTTGGGTACGGCTGGCCTCCTTTAAACTGGATTCTTATCCCGCGTACACACGGTCGGAATTCTTGTCGGAAAAAGCTCTGATGGTTTTTCCGTCGGAATTCCGACGGAATTTCGCTCAAACTGTCTTGCCTACACACGGTCACACCAAATTCCTACGGTCAATAACACCGCAGCATACAACACGTTCGACAGCACTATTAAAGGGAAGTTTAATACTTCTGAGCATGCGTCGAATTGTTTCCGAGCATGTGTCGGAATTTTGCGTGTCGGAGTTGCATACACACGATCGGAAAATCCGACAGAAAGGTTTTCTGTCGGAAAAATTAAGAACAGGTTCTCAATCCAAAGTCCGTCGGAAATTCAGACAGAAAAAGATCGATGGGCATACACACGGTCGGAAAATCCGATGAAAATCTCCCATCGGACTGTTTCCATCGGAAATTCCATTCCTGCATTACAGTTGAGCTGCATTAAATGCATGTTTTGCGTCTTGTGTACTGGGTTGCCATTTATTCTTAAAGGCACCCCAGTGCACCATGGTAATAGATATGCATTGGTGTGCATCAAAACACATGGTAACACATCCACACAGCACTTGCCCATTTTACATTTTTTGGTGTATGTTGGTGCATTAGGTAGCCAATTTGAATGAATAATATATGTCTAGCAGAATGTCTAAGTCAGTCACCCCAGAAGACAGCTTGCAAGACTGCATGTGCAAGAGATCTGCAGCTTGTCTGCACATACCTTGGGCCCAGAAATGTCATCCTGGCTTGGCCAAGATTTAGCAAGAAAATAAAAACCTTTTTACTTTTTCAAATATTTTTTTTGGGCCAAATGTGTAAGGAGAAGGAGGACCGGAGAGAGAGACTTCCTAAAATAGGTAAAGTTCTGCTTACATTTTACGCAACCTTGGTACAGCATGGAACAACTCTCTGAAGGAGCTTCCTGTGATAAAGACCTGTCACTGCAGCTCTCTCTCCTTGTACAAAGTGACTGGTATAGTATCCACTTCCTCCTGTACTGGGAGGATCTCTTTGGTGCCTCCAACAGCTCTGCTCAGGTTTGATGTCTCTGTTACTTTTACAAGATAAAATCCGCCTTTGCAAAATGCATTTGGTGTGCAAAAAATTGAGTGTTATCTTGTTACATAGTTACATAGTTAGCTAGGCCGAAAAAAGACACAAGTCCATCCAGTTCAACCATAAAAAAAAAGAAATAATAAATAAAAATAAAAAATATCGTACAATCCAATAAACCCCATATTATACCCACAGTTGATCCAGAGGAAGGCAAAAAAAAAACCAAAAGATCATGCTCCAATCTGCTACAGCAGGGGAAAAAAAATCCCTTCCTGATCCCCGAGAGGCAATCGGATTTTCCCTGGATCAACTTTACCTATAAATGTCAGTACCCAGTTATATTATGTACATTTAGGAAAGTATCCAGGCCTTTCTTAAAGCAATCTACTGAGTTAGCCAGAACCACCTCTGGAGGGAGTCTATTCCACATTTTCACAGCTCTTACTGTGAAGAAACCTTTTCGTATTTGGAGATGAAATCTCTTTTCCTCCAGACGTAAAGAGTGCCCCCTTGTCCACTGTGTTGACCGTAAAGTGAATAACTCAACACCAAGTTCACTATATGGACCCCTTATATATTTGTACATGTTGATCATATCCCCCCTTATTCTCCTCTTCTCAAGGGTGAATCAATTCAGTTCCTCTAATCTTCCCTCATAGCTGAGCTCCTCCATGCCTCTTATCAGTTTGGTTGCCCTTCTCTGCACTTTCTCCAGTTCCCCCGAGAAGTCTTGTTGTCAAAGACTTGCATGCAAGAAAAATGGTATGTGTCAACCTAACCTACAATTAAATGGCACCTAAAAATTGGGGTTTAGCGGATTCCCTGGCTGATTTACCCCACAGGACACTGAGTCATCTGTGACTGGCTTTTCCTTCGGTTTTGAGTCAAGACCTGGCTCCGGCGGACTCTTGTTCTTGAGTTGGTCTAAGCATGGGCAGGGTAGTCGCAGCTGCACAGAGGTTTAGTTTTTTTATATAGATTGCTTGTTAATGTGTGTTGGCTCATGCTCCTTTGTAATTGTGGTATTAGCATTGTGACACCAATGCTGTGTTATCGCAGCTGTTTACATACCTCCTCCGTTCTCTAAAAAATATCATCGAAAAGTTAATTTATTTCAGTAATTCAATTTAAAAAGCGAAGCTCATATATTTTATATAGATGTGTTACACACAGAGTGATATATTTGAATTATTTATTTATTTAATTTTGATGATTATGGCCAGTGCCGGGACAAGGCCATCTGGTGCCCAGGGCAAAGTTGGCAAACTGTGCCCCCCCCCCCCTCCGGTATAAAGAAAGAGGCAGTATCTTTTCAAAACCAGAAAACACTTAAAACAATACAACACTACAATACAATACTGCAGCCCTGTCAGAATATATGTACTGCAGCGGGTCGGCAAATGGTTAAAGTGTAAGTTCACCTTACAGATCATCTGTAAGGTGATCTTGCACTGGGGTGGCACAGGGCAAGTTGGGGTAGCACAGGGCAGGTTGGGGAGGCACGCGGCAGGCTGGGGCGGCACAGGGCAGGTTGGGGAGGCACAGGGCAGGTTGGGGGGCACAGGGAAGGCTGGGGTGGCACAGGGCAGGTTGGGGAGGCACAGGGCAGGCTGGGGTGGCACTGGGCAAGTTGGGGTGGCTCAGGGCAGGCTGGGGTGGCACAGGGCAGGTTGGGGAGGCACAGGGCAGGCTGGGGTGGCACATGGCTGGCTGGGGTGGTACAGGGCAGGTTGGGTGGCACAGGGAAGGCTGGGTGGCAGAGGGCAGGCTGGGGGGGTACAGGGCAGGTTGGGGTGGTATAGGGCAGGCTGGGTGGTATATGGCAGGCTGGGGTGGTACAGGGCAGGCTGGGGTGGTACAGGGCAAGTTAGGGTGGCACAGGGCAAGTTAGGGTGGCACAGGGCAGGTTGGGTGGTATAGGGCAGGTTGGGGTGGCACAGGGAAGGCTGGGTGGTATATGGCAGGTTGGGGTGGTACAGGGCAGGTTGTGGTGGCACAGGGAAAGTTGGGTGGTATAGGGCAGGTTGGGGGCCTTCAGCTCATCTGCATTGTAGGGTCTGGTGTCTCTCATCTTCCTCTTGACAATACCCCACATATTTTCTATGGGGTTTGGGTCAGGCGAGTTTGCTGGCGAATCAAGCACAGTAATACCATGATCATTAAACCAGGTATTGGTACTTTTGGCAGTGTGGGAAAGTGCCACGTCCTGCTGGAAAATTAAATAAGCATCTCCATAAAGCTGGTCAGCAGAGGGAAGCATGAAGTGCTCTAGAATCTCCTGGTAGAGGGCTGTGCTGCCTTTGGACTTGATAAAAAACCGTGGACCAACTCCAGCAGATGACATGGCTCCCCAAATCACTGACGGTGGCAATTTCACATTGAATTCTGGGCTTCTCCACTCTTCCTCCAGACTCTGGGACTTTGTGGAAAATGTTGAATTTCATTTGGAAATTAGTCTGTGATGATTTGGGGAGTCATGTCATGTAGTGTTGGTCCACTGTATGTTAGTCCAAAGTCAGTGCAGCCCTCTACAAGGAAATTCTAGAGTACTTCAAGCTTACCTCTGCTGGTCAGCTTTATGGAGATTCTGATTTCATTTTCCAGCAGGACTTGGCACCTGCCCACACTGACAAAAATACCAATACCTGGTTTAATGATTGTGGGGTATTGTCAAGAGGAAAATAAGAGACACCAGACCCAAAAATGCAGATGAGCTAAAAAACATTATCAAAGCAACTTGGGCTTTCATAACACCTCAGCAGTGTCACAGGTTGATCGCCTCCATGCCATGCCGCAGTGATGCAGTAATTCATGCAAAAGGACCAAATATTGAGTGCATACTATACTGTACATAGACATACTTTTCAGTAAGCCAAAATTTCTGTATTAAAAATCCTTTTTTTTATTGGTCTTATGTAATATTCTAGTTTTCTGAGATACAGAATTTGGGGTTTTCACTAGCTGTAAACCACAATTATCAAAATTAAAAGAAAGAATTGCTTGAAATATATCACTCTGTGTGTAATGAATCTATATATTATATGAGTTTAACTTTTTGAATTGAATTACTGAAATAAATAAACTTTTTGATGATATTCTAATTTTATGACATGTACTTGTACTATGCTGGAGAAGGTAGCTCAGTACTCCCCTGGTAGATTGTTAACAACAGATGATGATTTTAATGCCATTCTCTACCCAGATTTAGACTGACCTACACCAGGGCAGCATACGTCATGCCAATTGGCATCCTGGCCGCTGGCAGCAGACCTTACTGAAGTTTGGCGATGGCAACATCCCTCTTCTAAATTTTATTCCCATTTTTCTATGTCACACTGAGTGTCATCTTGTATTGACTTGGCGTTTGCCAATTCTACTTTGCTGGCAGACGTCCAGGATGTCAATTATCTCCCCAGCGGCCTCTCAGATCATGCTCCCTTGGAGCTCATCCTACGAGTAAGTCACACATGCAACGCATCTCTGTGGCACCTAGACACCCAATGACTTTCACACCCAGATATCTCTAATGAAATTCCTCCCCTGTTGGAGGATTATTGGCTTAGGGATGAGGGCTTCTCATCTCCAGCTATCACATGGGGCACCTTTAAAACATACACAAGGGGGCAATATATTTCAGCTATTGCTGCAGCTCAGAAAGACCAGGCCTCTAACACTCAAGCCCTGTTTCCTGGCCCTGTTTTCTCAGCATGACACGCCCCTCACTATTATTCCAGAGATAAAAACAGAGGATGGATCTGTAATCACCTCCTCAAATTATATTTTAAGGGAACTCAGGAACTATTATAGCCACATATATTCCTCTTCCTTGCCTCATGATTTTAACCTAGCTGCTCTATAGCTTTTGGCTGGATTTTGAATAAAGAGAGAGAATTTTTGGTACAACCCATTACATCTGAGGAGGTTCGTTTGGCCAACAACTCTTTTTCAGGCGGCAAGGCCCCTGGCCCAGATGGCCTTCTGATATAATTCTACAAGAAGCATGGCAAAAAATTAGCTCAGTGATTGGCCACACTTTTTACGCATTGCCTGGCTGATGATGCCCACCTTCTATGAGTAAAGCCCATATTGTTTTGATTTATAGAAGCCCTAAAGATCCAGCTATTTTCCAGAAAAAAGCTAATTTCACATTTAGTGGATCAAGGTAAATTGCTTTCATCCCCTGCTATTTGTACGAGTTGTAATGTTCTGGCCTCTTATTTTGTCAGTCCTAGACCTTTCGAGACAGAATGCTCAGCCAATTTTATGTCTGTTCTCTATAACCACCAATGCATTGTCACACTCATGGACCTAACCTCTCTTTGGAACAGATGGCTGACTGACATCCCGGACCTTGATGGTGATGACTGGTTGGATATTTGGGACCTTCCCTTTAAACAACTTGTCTCTCTTAGGAACAGACTCATTCAGTTTCAAATAGTGCAGAAATAGAGTCTATTTCACGCCATACAGAGTTCATAAGATGGAATCGAACACCCCACCAGATTGTTGGAGATGTTACATGCATCTTTTGGTCATGCCCTGTTATCACACAATATTGGGATTCAATAGTCCGCATTATCCATATGGTCTTCTAAGTTTTTTTTTTCCCCTTCATAGCATGTCTGCATGCTGGGCTTGGTCAAAGATATAGCCCCTACGGTGGCTGAGCGGACATTGTTAGGGCTCCTCCCATTCCATACCAAGAAGGCCATTACTCTCACATGGACGAAGCCCACTCCTCCAACGGTCACATTCTAGTAGAAGCTGGTCAATACTGCTCTGCCCCCTGTATAAGGACACTTACTACAGGGGGTACCCCCAAAAAATTCAACAAAGTGTGGTCTAAATGGCTGCAGGATGACTCCATGGCACAAATGTCAGATACGTCTCACTAAGTGATAACCCCCTATGTTCCCCATATTTAGCGCTGGCAGGGGGGGTGGTTGAGGCCCTTGTTGACCCCGGACCGAGGGTGATTTCTTCTCCTGTTCTATTCCTAAAAGTGAGCTTGAGACACACACACACACACAGATTGTTTTATACTATGTTACTTTTTTTTTTTTGTATACCAGCAGGACACGCAGAAGTTGTCCAGTGGTCTGCTTAAGTTCTGACCCCTGCATGAGTTTCCTTTTCTGTACTACTCTTTACATTTCTAATAAAAAGATTTAAAAAAAAACGGCATCTGAAAATGATTGGTTATTTTGCTTTTTAGCATGGGAACAAAGTGACTTTATAACAGGATTTAAAAAAATGTATATTTTTTTTAAAGAGAAGTATGGCCACATATATTTTGGCCATTCTGTTCATTCTGCAGTCCTGTGACCAGTTTTCAGCCGGCAGCGGGCTTTAGACATCACCCAGTCAGTCCACCCTCTTGAAAGATGCCACCTATGTGGTTGGGATCTGCCCAGAAGCCTGGATCGGCAACTTGCTCAGCCTCTCAGCAATCTGCTCAGAGCCTGAGCCAGCCCCTCCTTCCCCTCCACAGTCCAGCACTCCAGTGAACATTGAAGGAGAGAGCAGACAGCCGCTGACTGACAGTCCTTGCTCTCTACTTAGAGTGGAGGGGGAGAACTGAGCGATCAGCTGTGTTTGATTGCTGAGTTTTCACCGCAGAGATGGCAGGGAACAGATATAGCATTGGATCGATGCTGCATCCACCTAGGTGAGCATAATTGTTCGTTTTTTTTACAATCCCGAATTTCTCTTTTAAACATGTAATCACTGATCTTCTTATCTATCACTTTCTCTTGCAGTTCTCCTCAGTGTCTTGGTGGATGTATCCAGTGGAATGACGAGTATTCAGCTGATCCCTCAGCATCCGGTCATCGGAGGATCTGTCACTCTGAGTGTTACTAGGAATACTGGGGGCATTAATTTTTTTATTTGGTATAAAGGACCAATCACGTACATGAATTATACAATCCTTTCATATATCTCTGATGATGAGTTCCCACTTAAACCTGGACATCTGTTCCATAGTAGGGTGACACCTTTCTCCAATGGATCACTACAGATCTCTAACCTAAACATAACTGATGAGGGACATTACATAGTGAGGATACAAGCAGGAAACATAAGCGATACATCTGTCTACCTAAAAATCTTTGGTGAGTAACTCTTCAGACAATTGTCAGACTGATTTACCTGAAATGTGTATTTTTTCATTTTAATTGTTTATGGGGGTGAGTGGGGGGTAAGGGGGGTCGTGAAGGTGCTATAGCAGACATTGTGCTTATTATACTTAAGGATATGGGGCTGTCACTCCATATGGAGAATGTTAAACATAATAAAAAAAAAAAAAAAAAAACACCAATCAGCCATAACCTTATGACCACCCACCATAAGCCGTTGGGGCATGGACTCCACTAGACCGTTGAAGGTATGCTGAGGTATATGACACCAAGCCTTTAGTATCAGATCCTTTAAGTCTTGTAAGTCCCAAGGTGGGCCTCCATGGATCAGAATTGTTTTTCCAACACATCCGACAGATGTTCAATTGGATTGAAATCTAGAGAATATGGAGGATTGAACACCTTGAACTCTTTCTTGTGTTTCTCAAAACATTCTTGAATTCATCAGATCAGGCCATTGCCATTGCTCCTATGGTCCAATTCTGATGCTCACATGTCCATTGTAGTTGCTTTTGGCTTTGGACACGGGTCAGCATGGCTGCCCTGACTGGTCTGTAGCTAATCAGCCCCATACACAACAAACTGCGATGTACTATATGTTCTGAAACCTTTCTATCAGGACCTGAATTTGCTTTTTCAGCTGTTTGAGCTACAGTAGGTCTTCTATTGGATCAGAAATAGTTAGAAAAAAGCTTGGACTTTTTAGACACAACACAACAAAAATTGAATTATATTGCAGTGAAGATATATCTGGCTCAATATCTTGCAGCAAGCTATTTCTTCACTGCAATATAACCATACTTCTGGATCCATCGTTACTATACAACAAATTTCTTTGTTGGTAGATTCCATATAGTTATAAATTGGTTATATGTAGCTTTATACTTCCCTCATTGATCTAATTTATCAGTGAGGTTTTATACATGTTTTGTCATTATCTGTAAATAAATTTATATTTTTTAAGTTTTTGTTGTGTTGTGCCTAAAAAGTCCAAGCTTTTTTCTAACTATTTCCAACCTCTATGGGACATGGCACTTTATAATTATTAGTATCCACATTACCACTCTGTGCTTATACAGTAATCAATTTCTATTGGATCAGACTACACAGGGCAGCCCCTTATCCAATATGCATCAATGTGCCTTGGCCCCCCATGACCCTGCTACTGGTTTTCCTTCCTCTGCCACTTTTGATAGGTCCTGACCACTGCAGACTGAAAACATCCCGATAAGATCTGCAGTTTTAGAGATGCTCTGGCCCAGTCATCTATCCATTACAATTTGGCCCTCCAATTCTGTTAAATCCGTGTGCTTGCCTATTTTTTTTTTTTTTATTTCAATACATCCACTTCAGGGACAACATGTTTACTGGCTGCCTATTATATATCACTGATATAGATGTCATTGTTACAAGATAAACAATGTTATTCACTTTACTTGTCAGTGGTAATAACATTAAGGCTGATTGGTGTAGGACTTGATTTGACAAACATACTGTCATGCTCATCTGTGCCTCGTACCAGTGCCAACTCCTTTTTCTTTGGGGGCCACCAGCGCCAAGGCCATTCTGCTTTCCAGCGATGTCTTAAAGGACCATGTTGCAGCAACACATCAGTATGAGTTAATTCGGTCTCTAGGATTTGTTTCTTGTTTCTCCAGTGTTCCCCTGGAGCTTTCAGTGTTCCTGTACTATGTGTTCTGTGTACTTCAAGAGAACTTCCACCATTCCAACACTTGTGAGCCCTGTGTATTCCCAGTAAGCCCTCAACATCTTGTCCCAGCACTGACTCCCAGCACAGACAAATAGGGAGAGACTGCAGAACATTGGCCCGAAGGAGCCCCTCATAATACTTGCAAGGCTTTGCACTTCCGGGGTTGCAAGTCAGATCCCTAGGACCAGCCCCATGTCGCAGTTGAGAACAAGTCACCCGTGGGTGCACCCTAATTTCTTGACCACCCCAACATTATTGCGCCGTATTTGTAGTACCGCAAGTCAGAATTTTAATGAGTATCATCCAAAAGTTAGTTTGTGATCTAGAACATAAGATGATATACCACCATTTCCATATACAGTACATCTATGCAAAACCAAATACTAATATCTGTGGGACTTTACTAGAGGTACATTATAATCCATACAACAGTTTCCATATAGTTAGAAAACAGTTTGCACTGTTTGAAATTTTGGCGGTTTTTGGCCTGTGCAGCTTGTGCTTGTCAGCATCCTGCATGACAGTTGGGGGAATGGGGACCCCATATAAGGGAGATGGCCGGGGGGGGACTGGAGGCAGGATGGGTGTAAGCACCCTAGGATGCATCCATAAGCTATTGTTCCCAGTATTTATTGATCCCCTTTTCTATCACTGAGTGAGAATTGCCTATAAATTTCAAAGACGGCTATTGACTGGAAAATATTAGCTTAGTAATGTTATATGCTCCCATGTCCTTTTGGATTTTTTTTACCATTACAGGAGGTGGCTGTATTTAATTATTATACCCAATGTTTTTCTCTGTATACACAGTATATTGTTATAGCCAATTTAATAAATCCAATAATATTTCAACTTTATACTTTATAACTCGACTTTGGAACCCTAATTTAGTTTAATTTTATTGGTAAAAATAAAGATCTATAACATTATAGCCCTGTAGGAAGAACGTTTGTTGATGACTGATCTTCTGGCTTGTTTTCTCGTTTCCTTCCCTCTCCTGCTTTGGCACCCTGGTCTTCTACAACTCCCAGGCAAGTCTTCTTTTGGTGTCCCCCTCCTAGGCAGGGCCATCTTTAATAGTGATTGGACCCTGGGCAAAACTTTTCTTGCCCCCCCCATGCAGTTTTGCCCTTCACCTGCTCTGAGACATACTCAAAATCAGTTTACTGAATCAGATCAAGCAGCTATTGCGATTGGTTGCCAGAGGTTACAGTGTATCATTACTGCTCACTGACTGGTTGCTAGAGGTTACAGCACACATTACGGCTCACTTATTAGTTGCTAGATGTTACAGCACATGAATTCTGCTTGTTAATTGGTTGCTAGGGATTACTGTGGATATGACCTCAGGGGGGCATGATATACATATCAATGCTGCGGGCCATCCCTATTTACATATGAATGCTTTCGCTATTTACATATGAATGATGGTAATTTACATGTAAACACAGGGTTTACAGGTGAGTCATCTTTACACAACAATAGGGCAGAGCTGGGCAGCATTAGTTGCAGCACTTCACACTGAGATATTGGGGCACAGAATAGGACTAAAACCTCAAGGGATGAGGGAATTTAAACCAGGATAGTTGGCAAGTATGAGGCAGCTGCTTTGGGCCCCACGACAATGACAGGGCCCAGGGCAGCTGCCCCTTTTGCCCTGCCTTAAAAACGGCCCTGCTCCTAGGCATTTGTTGTTTTAATTGAGGAGCACTACTCTTTGGGAGGTGTGTGCCTGGAGGACCCTTGGAGTGGTCTTGCTTCGGATTCAAGTCCATGTTTCCCCAAAACACACAGACTCTGGGGACTGGAGGACCCATATACATATTTGGGTTTTCTAGGCCCCAACCAGAAATGACTGCTTCAGACTGAGACTCAGAGCAGATGTTAATATAATTAGCTCAAGCAACCTGATGCTGAAGTTCTCCTGCTATTGTCTGTTTATTAACCACTTCAATACAGGACACTTACCGTATACACCTTCCTGCCCAGACCTATTTTCAGCTTTCAGTGCTCTCACATTTTTTAATGACAATTGCAAATGGTCATGCAACACTGTACCCAAACAAAATTAGTATTATTTTTTTCCCACAAATAGAGCTTTCTTTTGGAGGTATTTGATCACCAATGGGGTTTTTATTTTTTACATAGTTACATAGTAGGTGAGGTTGAAAAAAGACATCAAGTCCAACCTATAATATTTTGCGCTACAAATAAAAAAAAGACCAAAAAAAAAATAAAAAAATAAAAAATAAAAGTTTTCTTTGTTTCTGTTACAAAACTTTGTACATAAGTAAGTTTTCTCCTTTACTGATGGGATGAGGCTGCACTGATGGGAATTGATGAAGCAGTACTGATTGGCACTGATGAGCTGGCACTGATGATGAGGCACTTATATGCAGCACTGATAGGCTTCACTGATGGGCACTGATAGGTGGCACTGATGGGCACTCATAGGCAGCACTGATGGGCACTCATAGCTGGCACTGATAGGCACTCATAGCTGGCACGAATAGGCAGCACTGATCAGGAGGCACTGGCAGGCATCACTGATGGGCACAGTGTGCCATCCCTGGTGGGCTCTAGTGGGAATACGTGGTGGTCATAGGTGGGCATCCCTGGTGGGCATGGGTGGGCGTCCTCAGGGGGGGCTGTACTGATAATCAAACAGTGCAGACCCCCCCTGTCAGGAGAGCAGCCGATCGGCTCTCCTCTACGCCTGTCAGTGCGAGTAGAGGAAAAGCCGATACACTGTGATCAGCTGTGATTGGACACAGCTGATCAGGTGGTAAAGAGCCTAGGTCATAGGCTCTTTACCTCAATCAGAGATGCGTGTGTCAGACTGACACACCACACCACAGATCGCCGCGCACAGTCGCAGCTTGTCCTGCTGAACGTCATATGACACCCAGTCAAGATAACAGAATATGCTATATGGTGGGCGGGGAGTGGTTAAGGTGTTATGTGTTTATTAACTGTGTCTCTCTCATTGAGTGCCTCCTAGGTGGGAATTCCCATTGTTATATACGTTAATTGAGTCACCTATTGTTTCTGTTAGTTGGCTAATTTGGCTTACTCTTGGAGAATCCTATATGATGGGATTAGCCTTGTGTTAACTCTACTTGGTTATCTAACCATTGTGTGATGTTGTGGGTAATATTTTGGTTTTATTGTTCCTGTGGTGACTGACCTACTTTTGAGGTGTATAAAACAAACTGTATTTCTGTTCAATAAACAGTCATTCCATGGGTTCTACCTAAACATTTTGTCTGTGTATGATGCTTGGGGTAAAAAGGCTGGTTTTAGCTTTCGGTCTGCTGGAACGGTTTGGAGGGAAGGAGGCAATGTTTGGCGGAAACACCTAAACTTTATTGTATGAAAACTGTTGTATGGATGATGATGCACCTCTAGTAAAGTTCCAAGGGTATTAGTATTTGGTTTTCCATATTCTAATGGGTATCTACAGTATGACATTCCTTATGAATTTCATAGATTGTGTCTGCAGCATTAAAGGGGGGGAGCCAAGTTCTCAAAGATAAACCTTCCCCCGAAGAGTTACTTAGAGCTGTTAAAAGGCAGCAGACAGCTGAGCAATTTTTTATGCAAAGGTTTGATATTTTTTTATTCCCTTTAATTCATATTATGCAAAGGACAGTGTATAATGATTTTGTTTTTAAGTGTCAAAAATTGTGTTTGTGGAATCAATAGTAGTGTAGTTTAACCAGAAAGACCGTCATGTAGTCTAACTGTTCCCATTTTCCTCTCTTCCTCAGATATGGTTGGTAAACCTACAATCACAACCTCCAATTCACATCCCAAAGAAAATGATGCCGTCACCCTCACCTGTACCTCTACTAATGCAGAGATGATAGTATGGAGCAAGGTCCCCTCTGGGGCCACTCTCCCTTCAGGGGCCACTCTATCTCCAGATAACAGGACTGTCTGCTTCTCCAGGATTAAACGTTCGGACTCAGGAGATTATAGATGCCAGGCGAATAACCCTGTCAGTAAGGCGAACAGTGATCCCATCAAAATAACCGTTGAGTGTAAGTAGCCATGACAACTAGATTTTTTTTGTATGTTAACTATAAAACAAAGACTATACTGATTTTAATTTAGTTTCCCTATGATTTTTTTTTTTTGAAGAAATTTTATTGGTATAAACAGGCAGTTACAGATGAATGCAATAATAACATAAACAGGTTTCTGAAATTGAAAACCACGTAAACATCAGTATATTCATGGCTGAGAAGGGCATAGGTATACGTGCGAGTCCTTAAATCAGAGGCAGTCAAAATTCTCGTAGCTAAATGTTCTATTTAAGCGAAGAACAACGTGTACCTTCGTATTAAAAAACTTAAGAGGTGATTGTAAGCTAAACATCTTTCATAAGGGAGGTTAATGAGGGAAGACAAGGATATTGAAGGGGAGTGAAAGAAGTACATAGATAGAAGTGATGGTATGGTATATCTGCTCCTAATATGGTGTCGCGACCCATCCACCCCGTGAGGGCTCTTGCTGTGGATGGGTGCAGACCCCAAAGTGCGTGTGTGGAGTCAGTAGGTCAAGTATGAGTGTGATTAGCAGTTCGTGATATATAAAGGTTAACAACTATAAACATCAATTGATGGTTACCAGATGACGAGTTAGGAAGGTGTCAATTATTCAATAATCAAGTATAAGCGAAATTCCGTTGGGGCATTAAGTATTACGGAGATAAAGACTAGGTGATTTCAAGTGTTGGGAAGAGTGTGCATCATGGGGGATTTGGTGGGGAGTGAGGTTGTTGCTTAAAATGTTTCCAACAAGCCCATGTTTGTTCATGTGCTGAAGTGTTATCTTTGGTTTGGTGAATCAGGTTTTCCATTTCTTCGATCTTATCGACTCTGTTCCCTATGATTTATAGTGTAACAAAAAGCCCAATTTTAGTTTTTCTAGTTTTGGTCAGAGGGGGGCAGGATTAGAACTTCTTTCAATTTGGAGTACACTGGAGTACAGCAATACGGAGCAGGCTCAGCAAGAAGGCAACCCGACCAAGAGCACTCACAGTGGGGACATAGGTGTGTCAGTAGCAGTAGGCCTCAGGTGTGCCAACAGCATCTGTCTGGAAGTGTAGAATGTGGCTTGGCAGGTCCATACCCAGGGGGGGAGGCTTCTGGAAGGATGGCGTGTCCCTGTACTTTCCCACCGTCTCAGGAACCTCTCCCTGGCACTAAGTTCTTTCCCTGCCAGATGGATGACCTCTCTCTACTCTAGCCACCCACGAAATGTGTGCCAAACCCAGGAGCCAAGGTCCTAAATAGACTCTGCCTGGCCCAAGATGTCACATGGGGTTCTAGCATCCAATCGGATGCTGCCTCTCTGTAACCGAAGAAACAATAGAGGAACTAAGTTACTCTTGCCTTCCTCCTCCACCTGCATTTCCGCTGTTGGTGTGCACCCTCTGCAGAGGATAAAATTTACTGCACATGCTTACATTCATATATATTAAATTCCAGCTCCAAAGAAAGAAAAATGCTTGTTTGCAGTGGGCCTCCCACTTTTACTTCCCTCCACTTCCCTGTGCTCCAGCAGTGGACTGTTTCTCGGAGTCCTCATATCCAGTGCAAGCCTTTGGGCTCTATATTGTACTTGACTACGTCAAAGGACCTGTGACCACCAAAGAATAGGGGAGACAAGTCTTTGAGGTCCAGTCTAGCAATACATTTAAGAAAGAAAAGAAAGTTTAAAAAATGTAAGTAACACAGCAAATTAAAAAAAAAAAGTAAAGCCCCCTTACAACCACATATATGCACATATGTACATAAACTCGAGCATTGGGTGCACTATGTATTAAAGCAATTATCGTGCTAAGCAAACTAGGTATTGTTTAGAGTACTGTGGAAATTTCTCTTCACTTTCTGTCCCATAGCCAAACAGGAAGTCCCTGCAAATCAGAGTCCCAGATCACCAGAACTAGTGTCCCCATTGGAAGATTTCCCCTCTATTACTTTTCTGGGGACAACCCAAATATTGTGATTTTCTTTTAGACCCCTTTCACACTGGGGCATTTTTCAGGCGTTTTTCAGGCGCTTTAGCGTTAAAAAAAGCGCCTGTAAAGCGCCTGAAAGAAGCCTCATCTGCAATCCCAATGTGAAAGCCCGAGTGCTTTCATACTGAGGCGCTGTGCTGGCAGGGTGTCAAAAAAAGTCCTGCAAACAGCTTCTTTGCAGCGCTTTTGGAGCGGCTCCTTCCCGATGAAATCAATGGGAAGCGCCTGCAAAACCTCTGCAAAGCGCCTGCAAAGCGTTTTTGGCAGCGGCGCTTTGTGGGCGCTTTTAACCCTTTATTTGGCCACGGGGGTTAAAAGTGCCCCACTAGCGCTCGAAAAACTCTGGTAAACCGCCGCTAGTTTAAGCGGCGCTTTACCAGCATTTTTTGGGCACTGGCAGTGTGAAAGGGCTCTTAAAAAACTTGGGCTTTAACATTGGGATTGCAGATGAGGCTTCTTTCAAGCGCTTCACAGGCACTTTTTTTAACGCTAAAGCACCTGAAAAATGCCTGAAAAACGCCCCAGTGTGAAAGGGGTCTTACTTTCACTTTCAATGATAATGGTAAACAGGACAGATAGAGAGTATTAATCTCCCTAATGGTGGTACCGGAAGCAATAAAAACTGGCAGGTGTTCTAATCCTTCTGCGCTCTATCCAAAACTAAAAAAGAAAAAGTTTTGCCTATAGTTATACTATAGGGCATATTTGGTATCTATTTACTTTTTTGTATTCTTTATTTATGAAATCTTTTACCATCATTTTAACAACAGCAAATCTTACAGACTATAAAAAGGAAACAAAAACAGGAAGCGATACAGTATTAATCCACCCTAAATTGGGTGTGAGAATAGAAATAAATCAAAATCCACAAATAAAGATATGCACCATAATGACCTGTAGGTTATCATAGTAAAATTTTAAAGGCGAGAGATTTATTCGTTCTGATCTTTAGATCATAGTGAAATTTCAATAACGAAGTTACCGTATTTATCGGCGTATAACACACACTTTTTCCCCCTTAAAATAGGGGGAAAATCGTGTTGTGTGTGTTATACGCCGATATAGGCTGCCACCGAGGGGAAGGATGGGACGAGCGCTACCAAAATAGAGCTGAATCTCCTGTGTACTCGGCTCTGCTCGCAGTCAAGCTCAGTCCTGCCCCCTGGATGGCTCCTAGCATGGACGTCCAGCCATTGGACCAGCGTTATATCCATCATAGGATCCGGGCCAAAGGGTGGGACTGGGCGTGATGCCGAGCCGAGTACACAGGAGAACCGGCTCTATTTCGGAAGCGCTCGTTCCCACCTATCCCTCGATGGCAGCATATATAACGGCAAGGCTGCAGATGAGCACTGATTAGGCTGCAGGTGGGCACTGATTAGACTGCAGTTGGGCACTGATTAGGCTGCAGGTGGTCACTGATTAGACTGCAGGGGGGCACTGATTAGACTGCAGATGGGCACTGATTAGACTGCATATGGGCACAGATCAGGCTGCACTGAAGCTGCAGATGGGCACTAATCAGGCTGCATTGATGCTCACTTTTTTTCTCATGAAACTTCCCCCTTAAATTAGGGTGCGTGTTATACGCTGGCGTGTGTTATACACTGATAAATACAGTATATATAATTCAGCAGATAAGCTATTAAGATGGCTGCCTGTACATTTGATATATTGAATCCAGTAAAAGAGCCGGCAACTCCAAATCACTGACGTGTTTTGGCAAACTGCCTTGGTCACAGCTCAAAATTAAAGTGAGATACATAGTATGTATAGTATACAAAGAACTCCACTTACCCAACAAGCAATAATACAATTGTGCTACTTAAAAATACAAGTTTCTTAATTGGTAAACAGGTATATCACTGAATGAGTAATGGACATAGACTTTATAAACATTGAAAAGAAAAAAAATCACAATTCAAGCCAAGAACAAACATTGAAAAATGAAAACAAAACATAAATGAAAATACAGAGACATTGTATTTTTATGTTATGTTTTGTTTTCATTTTTTCGATTTATTTGCTTTTGGCTTGAATTGTGATTTTTTTTTTTTTCCTTTTCAATGTTTATGATGTCTATGTTCATTACTCATTTAGTGATATACCTGTTTACCAATTAATCAATTTGTATTTTTAATTAGCATGATTGTTTTATTGCTTGTTGGATAGGTGGAGTTCTTTGTATACTATCTCACTTTAATTTTGTGCTGTGATCAAGGCTGTTTTCTGAAACGCGTCTGCCCATGTGTATACTCTTTTATCATGTAATTAATAAATTTTGTATACAGAGTTGTTCTTTTACTGGATTCAATTTCTCACATGTGCTCCAGACAGGAGGACATCAGAGCCAGAGTACCCATCTGTGGACTCTACTTAAGAATTGAAGGAGGTTCCCCTGTTCTGAGCGCTGCATTTGTTGCTCATCTGTACATTTGATGTACACAGCTGAGCTGGCGACCCTAAATAGTCAACGTGAACTTAGGCACTTCTTTTGATTTTGGTATCTATTTACTCGACGCAACCTCATGTTATATATATTACCATAAATTAATACTGTGTTTCCATGCCCTAAAATGTATTCTTTTAATAAAAATACGGGTTTTGTAAATCATTTTCAATGATTTTTATTTGCAAATTTTCAAAGAAAGTACATAAATCCAGCATTTGCAATTCTAAATAGTGAATGTTGGCTGCACACCAAGTTACAAGACTTTACAGCACGTTTTCAATAAACATAGTTTATCCTTTCTCACATTATGGGAACATCGAAAAAAGAAAAAAAAATAAGAAAAAAGGAACAACTAAGCGATGAGGATACATAGCTTCCCATCCAACC
Organism: Lithobates sylvaticus; assembly: GCA_028564925.1. Classification (NCBI taxonomy): domain Eukaryota; kingdom Metazoa; phylum Chordata; class Amphibia; order Anura; family Ranidae; genus Lithobates; species Lithobates sylvaticus. The sequence continues at coordinate 39,688,206 of CM053035.1, read as the reverse complement.
ATGTCGCATTTCCCAGAAGATAGTCAGAATGTGGGGGGGGGGACCCTAAGGCACTACAGTGTTAGTGCTAAAGTGAGTTGCCTCTTCCACAGTGTATTCTGTGTATAAAGGGTAACGTATAGAAACTGTGTACTGGACTACCATAAACCTGCTGTACCCCCTGGAGCACAGGTCTAACTTAATTCTTATTCAATTGTAAATACCACAATTGGCCCAAGGGCCGTATAAGAGGACAAATGTAGAAAAAGAAGGGAAGTACAGGATAGAGAGAGGTAAGACAAAGGCCTTTGAGAGGTATTTGATCCAGGGATCCCAAGTTTTGTAAAAAAAGATAAGCTTATTGTTCTGGATCGCCGATAGGCATTTATCATAATCCAGGATAACTTAGACTTTAGACTTTAGTAGGTTGAAGGCAACCGTAGGGGATTTCCAAGCAATGGAAATTCTGGCTGCTACAAATATAAACGCTATGAGCCCCTTCATACTTCTCAATGTTCTCTTGACCCAGCGGTGCTTGTAGTGGTGATTTAGTGAGGTTCACTTGAATTTCAACAAGTTTTAACTAATCTTCAGGCTTAAGATATGTATTTTAACATGTGTGCAAACAAAATGCAAAAACGGGTCTGGCAGTGAAAAGGGGTGAACCTCTCAGTGGCAAGAGATCCTATTTTAATGTTGTTTAATGTTGCCCTGGTCTTAGTTATATGCAAACCTCAGAGCATATACTGTATATCTTTGTATTATTTTGTCAATAATTTATTTTTTTACGATCAGCCCTTTTATTCTAACAAGCATTTTGTTATTGCAGATGGCCCAGAAAACGTGATAGTAAAGACCCAACGGTCACCATCAAATTCTTTAATTTTATTAGAATGTTGGTGTGCACCCTCTGCAGAGGATAAAATTGACTGCACATGCTTACATTCATATATATTAAATTCCAGCTCCAAAGAAAGAAAAATGCTTGTTTGCATCGGGCCTCCCCCTGCACTACAAGTGTTACATTCTTGTTTAGGTTTGAGGGAGGGTCACAAAAAGTACTTTTACTTAGCTGATCCTCCACTTCCCTGTGCTCCAGCAGTGGACTGTTTCTCGGAGTCCTCATATCCAGTGCAAGCCTTTGGGCTCTATATTGTACTTGACTATGTCAAAGGACCTGTGACCACCAAAGAATAGGGGAGACAAGTCTTTGAGGTCCAGTCTAGCAATACATTTAAGAAAGAAAATAAAGTTTAAAAAATGTAAGTAACACAGCAAATAAAAAAAAAAAAGTAAAGCCCCCTTACAACCACATATATGCACATATGTACGTAAACTCATGCATTGGGTGCACTATGTATTAAAGCAATTATCAGGCTAAGCAAACTAGGTATTGTTTAGAGTACTGTGGAAATTTCTCCTCACTTTCTGTCCCATAGCCAAACAGGAAGTCCCTGCAAATCAGAGTCCCGGATCACCAGAACTAGTGTCCCCATTGGAAGATTTCCTCTCTATTACTTTTCAGGGGACAACCCAAATATTGTGATTTTCTTTTAGACCTCTTTCACACTGGGGCCTTTTTTTAGGCGTTTTTCAGGCGCTTTTGCAACCAACTTCTTTGCAGTGCTTTTAGAGCGGCCCCTTCCCCTTTTGAAATCAATGGGAAGCACCTGCAAAAGCCTGAAAAGCGCCTGCAAAGCGTTTTTTTGGCAGTGGCGCTTTGTGGGCGCTTTTAACCCTATATTTGGCCACTATCGGGGGTTAAAAGTGCCCCACTAGCGCTCGAAAAACACTGGTAAAGCGCCGCTAGTTTAAGCGGCGCTTTACCAGCATTTTTCGGGGCGCTGGCAGTGTAAAAGGGCTCTTAAAGAACTTGGGCTTTCACATTGGGATTGCAGATGAGGCTTCCTTTAAGCGCTTTACAGACACCTTTTTTAACCCTATTTATCATAATCCAGGATAACTTAGACTTTAGACTTTAGTAGGTTGAAGGCAACCGTAGGGGATTTCCAAGCAATGGAAATTCTGGCTGCTACAAATATAAACGCTATGAGCCCCTTCATACTTCTCAATGTTCTCTTGACCCAGCAGTGCTTGTAGTGGTGATTTAGTGAGGTTCACTTGAATTTCAACAAGTTTTAACTAATCTTCAGGCTTAAGATATGTATTTTAACATGTGTGCAAACAAAATGCAAAAACGGGTCTGGCAGTGAAAAGGGGTGAACCTCTCAGTGGCAAGAGATCCTATTTTAATGTTGTTTAATGTTGCCCTGGTCTTAGTTATATGCAAACCTCAGAGCATATACTGTATATCTTTGTATTATTTTGTCAATAATTTATTTTTTTACGATCAGCCCTTTTATTCTAACAAGCATTTTGTTATTGCAGATGGCCCAGAAAACGTGATAGTAAAGACCCAACGGTCACCATCAAATTCTTTAGTTTTATTAGAATGTTCTGCTGATTCTGTCCCACCAGCCACTTATCAATGGAGACTAAATGGGATAGATATAAATGTCCAGCAGAATTCGTTCCAGGTAAATCTAAACAGGGCCGAGGAAGAGGGGACTTACACATGTGTGGCCAATAACTCAGTGACGCAGCTTACTGCAATGGATTCCATATATGTGAATGTAACTATCGGTAAGTTTAAGAACATCTTAGGGCTTGTTCACACTTGACTACATTTCTAATGCTTAATAAATGCTCCTATAGTGTCAGTATGAGCGTTAGACTCGTGTTAATGAGCTTCAGTATAGGTGTTAGACTGGCTTTTTACAAGCGTTAAAGACACGTTAAAAATGCTACCCAAACGCCCTATGGGCAGTTGAAGCGTTTGATGAGCATTAAGGCACGTTAAAACCAATCCACAAATGCCTATTCCATAACAGGAAATAAACTAATCTATTTCCATACAAAAGTTACAAAAATACTTCCAAAAATTGTACATTCAAATTCAAAAATAACTGTAGCTTCATATAAGATCAAAGATATGAGATAAAGTTGTTTTTTTGGAAACAATACACTTTTTTGAATTACAAAATAAGACAACAGTAAAGTTAGTCCAATTTTTTTTTTTATATTGTGAAAGATAAAGTTACTCAGAGTAAATTGATACCCAACATGTCATGCTTCAAAAATGCACCCGTTCGTGGAATGGCGACAAAATGTTACCCTTAAAAATCTCCATAGGCGACGTAAACAATTCTACAGGTTGTATGTTTTGAGTTACAGAAGAGGTCTAGAGCTAGAATTATTGCTCTCATTCTACCGATCGCGGCGATATCTCGCGTGTGTGGTTAGAACATCGTTTTTATATGCGGGCACTACTCACGTATGCGTTCGCTTCTGCACGTGAGCTCGGTGGGACGGAGCGCGTTTAAAAAAATGTCTTTATTATTATTTATTTTACCTTTTATTTTTATTTTTACACTGTTCTTTTAAAAAAAAAAAATGTGTCACTTTATTCCTATAACAAGGAATGTACACATCCCTTGTAATAAAAACAAGCATGACAGGACCTCTTAAATATGAGATCTGGGGTCAAAAAGACCTCAGATCTCATATTTACACTAAAATTCAATAAAGTAAAATTTTTACGCCACTTCCGCCCTGCAATGGTATAGAGACAGGTGGGGGCCATCTTCTCCTCACTTATCTCCATACCACACACGGAAGAGGACCCGATCACCTCCGCTGCTACCGATGGCTCCGGCAAGCGGCGGAGGGCTCCGGAGAGCGGCGGGAGGGGGGCCCTCTCCCACCGCCGATAAAAGTGATCTTGCGGCAAATCCGCCGCAGAGAGCACTATTATCGGAACCCGGGCCGCCCGCTGAAGAAGAGGATAGCGGGGTTATGCCAGCTAGCTACTGCCATAACAAAGATCCCCCTTCAACATATATCGGCGTGCGGCGGTCTGAAAGTGGTTCAGATGGCTGCTGTTTCCTTTGTTCTGAGAGCAGCTGTCCGTATGCTGAGTTTCTGTAGCAATGTTAGAAGTGTAGCAGAAATGTAGAAGAAGAAGAAGAAGTGACCCTCTAGGCCTGTAACTTCCTTTTAAATAAACTCAGTTTCTTTGTTAGAAAGCATGCCTAAAAATACACACTCCCATATTACTCCCCTCTTCATATCCCTTCGACTCCCCTCTAAGGGCGGGAGCTAATGCCACATACACACGATCGGAAATCCCGGCAGCAAAAGTCCGATGAGAGCTTTTGGTCGGAAAATGCGACTGTGTGTATGCTCCATCGGACTTTTGCTGGAGGAATTCCTGGCAACAAAAGATTGAGAGCGGGTTCTCTATTTTTCGGTCGGAAAAAGTTCCTATTCGAAAATGCGTTCGTCTGTAGCAATTCCGACGCATGCTCGGAAACAATTCGACGCATGCTCAGAAGCATTGAACTTCATTTTCTCGGTTCATTGTAGTGTTGAACGTCACTGCGTTCTTGACGGTCGAAAATTCTGAGAACTTTTGTGTGACCGTGTGTATGCAAGCCAAGCTTGAGCGGAAATTCCATCAGAAAAACCATCCGCTCGTGTGTACGGGGCATAAGAGTAGGAATGTAATATGAACAGCATGACTAATTAAAGACAGAGCAAGAAGTGAGTTTGAAAGACAGCTTGGCTCAGAGTAATTATATAAACACACAGTTTCTCAAACAAGATATCCATTACATAGGAATACCTTTATGAAAGTATAACCAGAAATATCAATCAAAAATCTTGAAAGTTTCATGAAAGTGAGAACTCAAATGTCACATTTGTAGTCATTAGTTCAAAATACCTTCCATTCACATAATTACAGGGGATTGCATGAACTCAGTTATATACTTATGGAACCAAATTAAAATTTACATATTAAGAATATAACAACGCCCTAAAACCTCACCACAACTGCTTGCCAGAGCATTTGAGAAGCATTACCATAGACTTGAATGGGAGGCATTGAAAGGCTTCAAACACCTCCTGACTCAACATGAGGCTGTAATTTTGAAGCAACGTGACGCTAATGCTTCATGTTTTGATAGTGTGAACAGCACTGTGTGCTGTCCATTGCATCATTTGCATAGGCGTTTGAGGGGCATTTTTAATGCCTCTCAAATGCCTGCTTTTAATGCCAGTGTTAACTTAACCTTATGGGTTCAGAGCAGAGTTCCATCACTGAGGCCTTGTTTACACCATGAGCTATGGCCTTCATTTTTCGGCACTGGATCAGTGCAGATCAGTGCAGGGACACATAGAAAATAATGGTCTTCTGTGTGCCTGTGCATTGCAATAAAATAGGGCAACCAGGCATAGGGGGAAAACAAAATATCCCCGATTTCCTCCAAGGAATGTGTCCCAGAATATATTTTAGTGTATTTTTCCTGAAAATACAGATATGATATACAGTTGCTCAAATATTGTGTAACATAAAAAAATATATAATTTTCTAGGGTTTTATAGTTAAAAATACAAATTTTAATGTGTGCAAAAAAATCAAAAAGTTAAGGTGTAAATAATGTCCTTTTTTTTTTTTAAATTTGGATAGAGTATTTGATGATTAGACCACTGTTTTTTTTTCTGTATGTGGTCCATCAGCTAGATTTAGATTTTTAGATTCCTTTATTTCTTGTCCTACAGACACAACAGGGTGTAATATGAGATTTCTCCAAAAAGGAGACCCCCTCTTTGACAGATGTCATCAGAATAGGTTTGCCCATTAGAAGATTTTACCACTAATCATGTTCCTGTGACAGCAATTTTTTGGCTTTTTCATCACTTTCTGTGACCGAGACAATATCGAGGGGGAATATCCCCATTTGGGACGACAGTAAAAACCTGAAAGAGGTTCTAACCTTCCACATTCTAAAATCTAAAATAATAAAAAAAGGTTTTGGATTTACAAACACTTTGATTATTGTTTTTTTTTAACTGAATGAATGAATGAACTGACAAAAATAAATGTATATTGTGTCACTGACTTACAAAATGTGTTCTTTCTTTCCTTCAGAGTTAACAGACGATGATGACTACAATGACTACAGCTACATTTATGGTCAGGCATCTGGAATTGTGATTGGCGCTGTGTTATCGCTGGTTCTAGTCATTGTGTTAGCTTACCTTTTTGGCAGACACAGACGACACAAAAAGTAAGTGTGGTACACAGGATAAAGTCACCGCGCAAATAAGATTATCCTACAATTTTCCAGGTCTAGCTAAATGAAGTCGTCAATGTGTATGGAGTCACACCTTGTACCAAAGTTCATCTCACTTAAATGAATTCTTGAAACACTTAAAGTAATTGTATGGGCTCGTTTTTTTTCCTATAAGCCTGGATTTTTCCAAGCCTGGATCTTCCTTTTCTCGGGTCCCTCTTCTGTGCTCCTGGCCCCTCCCTCCTGTTCAGTGTCCCCCACAGCAAGCAGCTTGCTATGGGGGCACCCGAGCCGAGTCACAGCTCCCTGTGTCCATTCAGACATGGAGCCCGGTCCCGCCCCCTCTGTCCCCTGATTTTGATTGTCAGCAGCAAGAGCCAATGGTGCCTCTGCTGTGTCTTAGCTAATCAGGAAGGAGAATCTTGGACGGCTGAGACATTCGTGGACATCACTGGACAGAGATGGGGCACAGGTAAGTATTAGGGGGTGCTGGGGCGGCTGCTACACTCAGAAGGCTTTTTTATCTTAATGCATAAAATGCATTAAGATAAAAAAAAAACTTTTGCCTTTACAACCCCTTTAATGGTCAAGAGCACCAAATACAGCCAACTAATTTCAGGGGGAAATAAGCTTTTTTATCTTCTGTTTATTAGGCTCTTTAAAAAACAATTTGTGAGGGGTGAATTATTTGTTTCATTGGAGCACAGCCAGCCCTTCTGCCTTTCTGGACTAGGCTGGATTGAAGTCTCCTCTCTGCTCAAAGCCAACTGGGCTGTTGCCCTTATCACATATCCTATAGAGCAGGGATCTCAAACTGGTGGCCCTCCAGCTGTTGCGAAACTACAAGTCCCATGAGGCATTGCAAGGATGACAGTTACAAGCATGAATCTCATAGGCAGAGGCATGATGGGACTTGTAGATTTGCAACAGCTGGAGGGCCGCCAGTTTGAGACCCCTGCTATAGAGACATATGTCCTAGAGCAAGAATTATATGTAGGGTGTGTAGGCAGGTTCTGCAGTATTTTACTGCATGCAGTGTTGCATCAGCCTAAGGTTAAGTCACTTCACGTCAGAGGAAGTTGTTTCCTATGGCTCTTTCAATGGGAGAAGGCCACACATGCAACAAAGTAGTCGCCACTAAGTAGAGAGTGTCCACCTGAACATATGGGACCTGAGTATAGGAAAGGGGAGAATGGTTAGTAATTAATTTGGGAAGTGCCAAAGCTACTGATATATGTACCACTGCCACAGCCAAAGCCCCACTTTATGTTCTGTAAACACAAGTTTAACTGTTACCAAGAGAAAACATTGCAACAGGTGTTGAATATAGTTTGATGCTGTATCATTGAACTGTATGGAATCCAGTGGCGTCACTAGGGTTGGTGTCACCCGGTGCTAAAAAACATGGTGTCACCCCCCCCCACCAATATATATTTCCACCTTACGGTGAAACGGATACCACCGCTTCAGGCCAGTCAGCTGAAATACAAACTGTGTTAGTGAGTAAGCACTCTCCGTAGTGTGAAACGCATCAGCTCCTGTCTGTATCGCTTTGCTGTGGCTTGTACAGTGTGATCACAATTTTTCAATAAAGGCAAAAGTTATTTTTGTGGAGTGTGGCTGTCCAGAGTTTGCCCGTTCATCTTCATTTGCTATAGTTCCCCCTTAGTACAGACCTCCCTCCACTAAGTACAGACCCCTCTCCCTCCGGATAGATCCCCCACTAAGTACAGACCCCTCTCCCTCCGGATAGATCCCCCACTAAGTACAGACCCCTCTCCCTCCGGATAGATCCCCCACTAAGTACAGACCCCTCTCCCTCCGGATACATCCCCCACTAAGTACAGACCCCTCTCCTGCAGTATAGATGCCCCCCTCAGTACAGACCCCTCTCTCTCAGTATAGACCCTTCTCCCTCTCTCAGTGAGGACCCCTCTTATCAGTATAGCCCCCCCCCCCCTCCCCAGTACAGACCCCTTTATCAGTATAGGATCCCCTTCCTTAGTACAGACCCCCTCATCATTATAGGACCCCCTACCTCGGTACAGACCCCTCTCATCAGTACAGACCCCTCTCATCATTATAAGACCCCCTACCTCGGTACAGACTCCTCTCATCAGTACAGACCCCTCTCATCATTATAGGACCCCCTACCTCGGTACAGACTCCTCTCATCATTATAAGACCCCCTACCTCGGTACAGACCCCTCTCATCAGTACAGACCCCTCTCATCATTATAGGACCCCCTACCTCAGTACAGACCCCTCTCATCATTATAAGACCCCCTACCTCGGTACAGACCCCTCTCATCAGTACAGACCCCTCTCATCATTATAGGACCCCCTACCTCAGTACAGACCCCTCTCATCAGTACAGACCCCTCTCATCATTATAAGACCCCCTACCTCGGTACAGACCCCTCTCATCAGTACAGACCCCTCTCATCATTATAGGACCCCCTACCTCGGTACAGACCCCTCTCATCAGTACAGACCCCTCTCATCATTATAAGACCCCCTACCTCGGTACAGACCCCTCTCATCAGTACAGACCCCTCTCATCATTATAGGACCCCCTACCTCAGTACAGACCCCTCTCATCAGTACAGACCCCTCTCATCATTATAGGACCCCCTACCTCGGTACAGACCCCTCTCATCAGTACAGACCCCTCTCATCATTATAGGACCCCCTACCTCAGTACAGACCCCTCTCATCAGTACAGACCCCTCTCATCATTATAGGACCCCCTACCTCGGTACAGACCCCTCTCATCAGTACAGACCCCTCTACCTCAGTATAGGCACCCCCCTCTCTCAGTTCAGACTCCTCTCCTTCAGTGCAGACCCCGCCCCCCTTCAGTGAGGACCACCCCCCTCAGTGCAGATCTATACTTTGCATAATGTACACACCTCACATCACAGCTGGACTGTCGGTACCATGGCACCCCCACACACCTCACCCTGGGCTCGGGCCGGCAGTGGACACCAGGACACCCCCGCACCTGTTCCGAATCTGGGCGCCTGGGGGCCGCTGGAGTCTGGAGAGGAGGGAGAGCTTCACAGCGTGCAGCCGCCGCGCCGCCCGGGCGGAGATACTAGTAGCGTGTGTAGTGACGTCACGCTCGCTAGTACATAGGGAGGAGGAAGAAGACGGAGGAAACACTCACGCAGTGACACACCAGGCCCAGCCGCGGCGCTGGAGGTGTGTTATTCCAGCCCAGCGGGCTGCGGCGTGAACGGGACAGTTAAAAAAAAAAAAAATACCGGGGCTTTCCTCACTGTCGGGAGGGTGTCACCCCACAAGCGGGTGTCACCCGGGTGCGGTCCGCACCCCCCGCACCCCCCCAGCAACGCCTCTGCCCCACACACCTCACCCTGGGCTCGGGCCGGCAGTGGACACCAGGACACCCCCGCACCTGTTCCGAATCTGGGCGCCTGGGGGCCGCTGGAGTCTGGAGAGGAGGGAGAGCTTCACAGCGTGCAGCCGCCGCGCCGCCCGGGCGGAGATACTAGTAGCGTGTGTAGTGACGTCACGCTCGCTAGTACATAGGGAGGAGGAAGAAGACGGAGGAAACACTCACGCAGTGACACACCAGGCCCAGCCGCGGCGCTGGAGGTGTGTTATTCCAGCCCAGCGGGCTGCGGCGTGAACGGGACAGTTAAAAAAAAAAAAAATACCGGGGCTTTCCTCACTGTCGGGAGGGTGTCACCCCACAAGCGGGTGTCACCCGGGTGCGGTCCGCACCCCCCGCACCCCCCCAGCAACGCCTCTGATGGAATCTGTCATCTAAATGTCAAGAACTAGATAGGGTAAAAAAGCTATGTTACTCAAGTCTGGTCTAGTCACTAAACACGGGTTCATGTGTGTGCTGTTACAATGAATGTGGGGTATGAAGTATACAACCATGGTGGTAATGAACTAAATTTAAGAGAGTGTAAAATCTGTATAAAAAGGAGGAGCAGTCAGTTTAGGAGGGAGAGCAGTGGTGGCTGATGACAGAGGCCTTGTCAGAGGGGTGGGTTGATGACCATTATATCCTCTCTTCCCACAATTGGGTCCCTATGTTAGGGCTGCTGCAGAACAGAGCTTCCCAGAGATTGGGCCTGGACCATGAATATACAAGGCCTTCTGAAATGTTCAGTGGCTCCCCTCTATGCCTTCAGACTGAGGTCAGTAACATGTATTGTGTTTCATTCAAAATCACTCTGTCCTCCAAGCTGGGACCGGTGTCTCTGTTGGGAGTAAACAAATGTTCCTTCTAGTATGAGGCCTATGAGATGGTCTGTCCAGTGGTCATGAGGGTGTGTTAACTCACACATTATTTAAGCAAACGTAAAACATTGTTGGACGACATGCAGTTTTCTTGTGCCGCCAACACCGGTATGCCTGATAATAAGGCAAGCATCTTGGTTTTGCTGCCAAACAGTAAGAGGGAGGCTCCAATGCTAAGCTGAATGCATTCATCCAATGATATTGTCAGACTGCTGTTTTGTAACTGTTCCATTCTTGTGGTTGAACTGGATGGACTTGTGTCTTTTTTCAACCTGACTAACTATGTAACTATGTAAAGGTTCGTCCTTATCATTTTCGTAAAATGTGTCTCTATAAGCTACAAATGTATTTGCCCATATTAGAAACTCACAACCTTTTTTCTTTTCAGGCAATCAGACAGTACACAAAATGGTAAGTTCCTACAGACCTAAAACAATATCTATACTCTGACCAATCATTTATTTTCTTAATTAATGGGAAGTAAAACAACTTAGATAAATTTACTTTTGCACTCCTGTGACCCGGAAACAGCTGAAAGCAGGCTAAATCCCACTGTCAGCTGATGTCACAGAGCTGCTCCAGGCTCTAGAATGATCCTGACCATGTTGTCGAGGTCCATCCAGATGCCTGATTGGTAGTTGGCTTGTAGGGACACTGAGAGCCTGAGCCAGCCGCTCCTGCCCCCTTGCACTCCAGTAAGCTCTGCAGGGGCGTAGTGGAGATTGCTGACTGACAGTTATCGCTCTCTGCTCTGAGCAGAGGGAAAACTGAGCAATCAGCGCTCATGTGATCACTCAGTTTTAGGGTTTAGAGCCAGCAGGGGACAGCTGCAGCAACACATCGATGCTGCAGCAGGGATGCTTAGATTTTTTTAGATTTACATACTTTTCCTTTAAAGTGGTATTAAAGGTTTGATTTAAAAAAGCAGTGCAGTGGCTTTGCCCAGAGCAGCTCCGATCCTCCTCTTCTTGGGTCCCCCGCCGGCGCTCCTTGCTCCTCCCCCTTGACCAGTGGGGAGCCGATTGCTATTGAGGCACTGGTGCATGCTCGCTCCCAAGCTCTGCTCTATGCATCCATAAGACACATAGAGTCGTGGCTCAGTCCCGCCCCCCCCCCCCACACTTTTTCCTCATTGGCTCACTGGCTGTGATTGACAGCAGTGGCAGCTAAGAGCTGCCACTGCTGTCTCAGCCGATGAGGTAGGAAGACTCGGGACAGCCGAGGCTCTCGTGCACATTGCTGGATCGAGATGGAGCTCAGGTGAGTATTAGGGGGAGCTGCAGGAGGAGCTGCACACAGAAGGTTTTTTTTACCTTCATGCATAGAATGCACGAAGGTAAAAAATCTTCAGCCTTTATAACCACTTTTCCCATTGTTTGATTATTTTACTGTTTTTTTTTTTTTTGTGTTATTATTTTGTGTCATAATTTTAAATTGTTCTTCTTCTCCAGAAAGCCCAGTATATGAAAATGTAAGTGCTTCTCAATCACATACTTCTGAAACTGCTCAGCCAGAAATTACTGTAATAACTGTACTTACTGTTTATTTATTGCATATTAGAAATAATATATTCAAGTTAAAGTGGTTCTACAGGCAAAAGTTTTTTTTTTTACCTTAATGTATTCTCTACATTTAGATAAGTACCTTTCATTATCAGCTCTCCCCAGACCCCCCTTAAACACTTACCTGAGTCCATTCTCGATCCAGCACTGTGCCCGTCTGCTGCAGCTCTTCTCTCCTTTTTCCTGGTCTCACTAGAGGATCTGATGGAATTTTTAGACCATTGTCGGCTGTTTTTTGGTCACAGGAGTGCAGAAATAAATGTCCACAAGAGAGCATGACTAAAAAAGACATACTTCTCTTTTAATGCCAGACCTCCTCAATAAGTTGCTAAGGTACCCACAGGGAAGTGCACTTAAGAGCCGGATTGTCACTCTTACCCCTAACACAGGTGGTCAGGCACTATAGCTAGCTTCTGTGTTCTTCACCTATAGCAGCCCCCTTTCCCATAAGGTAAGCAGGCCTACCGGTACTTGGTGGCCCCTAGGACTTGCCATAGACAATGCTATAGTGCCTGGCTACGACATCGGGGCAGTCAGAAACTGAGCAAAGCAAACAGATACTTGGGGTTGGCAGATAGGCAGAGTGGTTCAATGACAGTCCAGGTACAAGACAGGTAAGGTTAAGAATAGTCAAGGCACAATCTGTAGTCAAATGGCAGGTCGAGTTCAGAAAACAGTCATTATCCGATCCAAGATCATCCACAAGGGAATCCAACCCAGCAGGCAGAGGAACAGGGCATACAAACAGGTAGCTTGAGCATGTATTACACACGCTATCACAAGAATGAGACTGCAGGCTTGACTGGCTTAAATCAGGTTTGGTCTCCATCCAGAGACTGGCGACATCAATCGCCTTGCAGGTGGACAAACATGCTCCTGACACAAATTATACAGAAATTTGTATTTGAGCACAACATGTGTCGCAGGTCTCTCAGGAGGGCCAGGTAAAGAAAACACTCATATGTTTAGATCCAGCATAATGTCTAATTTTGGCAAAATGTATTAGTCACAGAATTACAGATTTCACTGCCAGTTAAATTTCACAGGATTGGGAACTCAAAATTTCAATAATAGGGCTGCCTAGATGAAATATGCGTGGAAAAAATTATCTTCTGATATTTCTTTATTATGAGGTTTTATTTAGAGTAATCTAATTTATTTAATCTAGTGTTAGAAACCCTTTACTTACTTTAAAACCATCAAAAAACATATGCATTTCTTATTGACCTATTGACTCCAAAGGCTTTCACCAAAATGGCAACATTTTTCTGAAATCTACAATTTTTTCATTCCAATTTTAGGGATATGGAACTCTCGTGCCCTCCATAACAAAGTCATGTTAGCATGTCTTGAATTTTGGAAAGAAGGGTTTACTTTAAAGCAGTTGTATACCCTTTTAAACTTTTTTTTTTTTTTAAACTACCTGCAAGAGAAAGTTATAATGAGCTAGTATGACTAGCATACTAGCTCATTATGCATCACTTACCTTAGATCAGGGCCCCCGACGCCGTCTTCTTCTCCCCCTCCAGCCGCAGCCATCGCTCTTCCGGGTATCGCCGCTCCGGTCAATCACAGCGCTGATGCGGCGCTGTGATTGGCCAGAGCAGCGAAGACGTCGCTCCGCGCATGAGCGCGGGGCACTTCAACTGCAGTGAGCCGCAGTTGGGAATGGGGATTAACCCGTTCAATGCACCGTTGTCTACGGCGCGCATGCGCCGTAGACAACGTTGTAAATCGTTCTTTGCAAATATCTCCTAAACCGTGCAGGTTTAGGAGATATTTCTTGTACCTACAGGTAAGCCTTAATCTAGGCTTACCTGTAGGTGCAAGTCTAAATTAAGGGTATACAACCACTTTAATAAGGGAAAAATCCATACTTTTTTCATGGAATGTTTTGTATTCTTGTTTTACTTTTTGAAGGTATACAGTGGATATAAAAGGTCTACACACTCCTGTTAAAAAGTCAGGTTTCTGTATTGTAAAAAAAAATGAGATAAAGATAAATCCTTTCAGAACTTTTTCCACCTTTAATGTGACCTATAAACTGTACAACTCAGTTGAACAACAAACTGAAATCTTTATATAATAATATAGTTGCATAAGTGTGCACACCCTTAAACTAATACTTTGTTGAAGCACCTTTTGATTGTATTACAGCACTCAGTCTGTTTGGGTATGAGTCTATCAGCATGGCACATCTTAACTTGGCAATATTTGCCCACTCTTCTTTGCAAAAACACTCCAAAAATCTGTCCAGCTGAGGAAAAACAGCCCCAAATCATGATGCTGCCACCACCATGCTTCACTGTGGGTATGGTGTTCTTTTGGTGATGTGCAATGTTGTCCCATATGCTTTTGGGAGACTTCAGATGTGTTTTTGCTAAATTTAGCCGGGCTTAGATGTATTTCTTTGTAAGAAAAGGCTTCCGTCTTGCCACTCTACCCCATAGCCCAGACATATGAAGAATACGGTAGATTTTTGTCAAGTGTATCACTGTCAGGGCTGGGCTCAGCCCTTACTTTTCTTAGCTGGCTACTCAGCTGTCGGCTAATTGCCAGCTCCTATCTCTCCACAGTGACTCACCTGTTGATGATATCCTGCTCGTCAGTCCTGCCTACTTAAGCCGTCCAGTCCAGATGATCTCTGCCTTTGCCTTGGTCACATCTCTAGAGATGCTCTTCTGTGTTCCTGTTAAAGACTTGCTTGGCTTACATTCCTTCTGGCTCCAAATATTGCTGTTCTACTATGCTGTTCTCTGGCTCCCTGACATTTTGGCTTGTCTGACTATCCGTTTGGTTCCTAAACTCTGGCTATGTTTTGACTACGTTTACTCTGTTTACCTTTTTTTATTATTATTAAACAAGTGTGATTTAACTGTACGTCTGTCTCAGTCTGATTCATGGTTTCTGACAACCACACAGCCAGTACTTGCCAGATATTTCTGCAGCTCCTTTAAAGTGGTTGTAAACCCTTACAAACCACTTTGACCTTCAGGTAAGCCTAGATTAAGGCTTACCTGTAGGTCCAAGAAATATCTCCTAAACCTACACGGTTTAGGAAATATTTGCCAAAAGACAGGCACCTCTGTCTACGGCGCAGGCGCACTGAGCGCACCACTGTCAACGGCGATATGCCACGAGTTGTGGCTCCCGTGCACATGCGTGGGAGTGACATCATTGCGGCTCCGTCGAATGACAGCACCGAAGCAGGGAGACACACCAAGAAGATGGAGGCTCCATACACAAGGGGACAGCGGTGACTTCGCTGGCTCCTGTGTCAGGTAAGTGACACATAATGGACTACTATGCGATGCATAGTAGTCCATTATGCTTTACCTTTGCAGAGAAACAAAGAGGAAGTAAAACCATCAGGCTTTACTTCCTCTTTAATGTTGCTGTAAGCCTCTTGGCAGCCTCCCTGACTAGTTTTCTTCTCTTCTCGCCCAGTCCTTGGTAATATCACTGCTGTACCATACTTTCTCCACTTGATGATGGCTGTCTTCACTGTGTTCCATGGTATATCTAATGCCTTTTGTACCCTTCTCCTGACATACCTTTTAACAATGAGATCCTTCTGATGCTTTGGAAGCTCTCTGCGGACCATGGCTATTGCTGTAGGAAGCAACTAAAATAATGTCAGGAAAGACCTACTAGAACAGCTGAACTTTATTTGGGGTTAATCAAAGGCACTGTAAATGATGGTCGGTGTGTACTGACTCCTATTTAACATGAGTTTGAATGTGATTGCTTAATTCTAAACACAGCTACCTCCCCAGTTATAAGAGGGTGTGCACATTTATGCAATCACACCCCCCCCCCCCCCCCTAAAAGATTTCAACTTGTTTTTCAATTGAGTTGTACAATTTATATGTCACATTAAAGGTGGAAAAAGTTCTGAAATGATTTACCTTTGTCTCATTTTTTACATCACAGAAACCTGACATTTTAACATGGGTGTGAGTTTTTATATCCACTGTATATATTTTTATACACTTATATGTATTTAAAATCTTAAAATCTTTATTTTTATTTTTTTGCTTTCTTACATGAAATCTTAATTTTACAAATAAACACTGAATAGATCATGCACTTATGACACAGACTTCACAGAACATTGTTTGTTAAATACCCATAATGGCCAAAGTAGAAACAAAAAAACAGAAGTTGTTTGCCTTTAGGCTCTCTATGTCTAATTGAAAGCTTGTACAGCTCATCTAAACTAACAGCAAGAGTGAGAGGGGGAAGAAAACCGCTGTTCAAAATATAAATTTCTCTTTATTTATATATGTAATAAAGCATAATCAAATATGGACATGCAATCAAATGATTGTAGGATGTAAATTTCTACCCGATTGCTGTTAATTATATGTATTAACCACTTCAATACCGGGCACTTTCACCCCCTTTCTGCCTAGGCCAATTTTCAGCTTTCAGCACTGTCGCATTTGAATAACAATTGCACGGTCATGCAACGCTGTACCCAAATGATTTTTTTTGCATTTTTCCCCACAAATAGAGCTTTCTTTTGGTGGTATTTGATCACCCCCGGGTTTTTAATTTTTTGCTAAACAAATAAAAAAATACAGAAAATTTGGGGATTTTTTTTTTCTCTTTTATTCTGTTATACAATTTTGTAAATAAGTAAGTTTTCTCCTTCACTGACGGGCATTGATGAAGTAGCACTGATGAAGAGGCACTAATATGCAGCATTGATGGGCACTGATAGGCAGCGCTGATAGGTGACACTGATGGGCACTAATAGGTAACAATGTTGTGTACTGATAGGTGGCAATGTTGGGCACTGATAGGCAGCACTGACAGGCATTACTGATGAGCACTGACAGGCATTACTGATGGGCACTGATTGGCATCACAGGTGGACAGCACTGATGGGGCTACACTGATCATCACTTCACTGATTATTAGTGCAGACCCCCCTGTCAGAAGAGCCGCTTATCGTCTCTCCTCTACGCCTTAGCAGTGAATAGAGGAATGCCGAAAAAAGTCACCTGATTCAATCTCTGGCAAATATAGTGCACAATGTAAGTTTTCAGTGAGGAAGTGAGGTCTTGTTCTTACAGCTGGTGAGGTGAGTATACCTATTACCATGTTTATCCATGCAGTGTGAAATAAGAATTCTAAAAACCTGTGCAAGATATCAATCATAACAGTAGGGGGCACCCTATGCCCATATTTTTATTGTCTTTGAACTGTGCCAGATACAGCTGCATTGATATATTTAGTTAATAATTAAAGTCATCACTGGTTTAAAGAGTAACTATTATGATTTACACTGTGCTGCATACTGTTAAAAAAACATCATATATATATATATATATATATATATATATATATATATATATATATATATATATATATATATATATATACATACACACATATATATATATATATATATATATATATATATATATATATATATATATATATATATATATATACATCATGTATATATATATAATCAAGAGGGATTGCTGCACAAAATAGTGTTTTAATGAAAAAATTAAAACATCCAAAGTATACAGGCAGTCATAGTGGTAAAGGTTTTGGGCTGGTACAGATTACATATATATATATATATATATATATATATATATATATATATATATATATATATAATATAAAAATAGGAGATTTTCTGTATTGGTGATATATTGATGCTACAGGAGGCGCTAGAACACACCAAAGTGGGTGGAATTACTTACAGCTCCCAATGAACAGGAACAGAGTCAGAAATTATGATGGGGACAGCTCACGTTTGGAATATCCAACACACATTTTATAGCTTTTATTGGACTATTGCTTCAAGAGGAAATACAATTTGTTAAAAAGCACCTACTAGAAATAATTCAAATATAATTAATACAATTAATTCTGATGACTTCTGACATTTATTTGTTTTTCCCATATATTATACATTTTGGATGTTTTTTTTTGTTTTTGTTTTTTATGTAGATGGAAGCAACTCAAGAATCTCAATACGAGGTAAGTATTGTTATCACAATTATCAAAATTGTTTGATATTTCAAATAGATATAATAGATATAATATATCAGATACATTCACACTGAAATGTTTATTGCTTATTATCGCTTAGCATGCCTAAGGGCCCTTTCACACTGGTCCATTAAAAAAAACTTTAAAAATGCATATTGCGTTTTTTATGTTTTTGGTGCATTTTTTAAATGGAACTTCACTCTCACAGTCAACATTAATTATTTTGAATCCTCACGCTGCAAGAATTTTTAAATATATCGAAAGGTACATTCACTAGCCACTTTATTAGGTTCACCTTGCTAGTACCGGGTTGGACCCCCTTTTACCCTCAGGACTGCCTTAAATCTTCATGGCATAGATTCAACAAGGTGTTGGAAACATTCCTCCGAGATGTTGGTCCATATTGACATGATAGCATCACACAGTTGCTGTAGATCTGTCGGCTGCACATCCATGATGCAAATCTCCTGTTACACCACATCCCAAAGGTGCTCTATTGGATTCAGATCAGGTGAATGTGGAGGCCATTGGAGTACAGTGACGAGCGGGCGCAATTTTGAAGCGTGACATTTTGAGTATCCATTTATATTTGTTTTTCCCATGTATTATACATTTTGGATGTTTTTTTTAATGTAGATGCAAGCAACTCAAGAATCTCAATACGAGGTAAGTATTGTTATCACAATTTTCGATATTTTTTGGTATTTCAAATATAATTATATACATCAGATACATTTAAACTGAAATGTTTATGTGCTTATTATCACTTTGCATGCCTAAGGGCCCTTTCACACTGGTCCATTAAAAGTGGAAAAATGCATATCACGTTTTTTATGATTTTAGTGCATTTTTAAAGTGGAACTTCACTTTCCCAATCAACATTGATTATTTTTGATGTTTGGTATCTACTTACTTGATGTAACCCAATATTTTATATTTTACAAAAAATTTGGTATAATATTGCATTTGTTTGCACTAGTGTTTTTTTTCCTGAAAATATGCATATATAATGCAGCATAGAAAATTTCAAATTCCACCATTTTATTCTCCAGGGGCTCTGCTTTCAGTAGGGGACTGAGGTGTGTATAAATAGGCGCTGGAGCAGCAGGGTCCTTGTTCCTACGGGAGAAGACCCAGCTTGAAGGCTGAGGCCCACTGGGCAGCTTAGAAGTCCATCTGGGTCCCAGCTCCAGCTAGAGCTAGGGGACCCATGTCCAGGTTTCCTGAAGAGTAGCGTAGGAAGTCCACAGAGGATCTAACCTGGAGTAGTCCAATACAGAGGCTGGCTGGTACTGCAAGAAAGCATTGAAGTACACAGGCCACAGTGAGTACAAGCTTACAAGATCCCAGCAACTGTACTTGCCACCTTTTGGAAGAGCTCGCTGACTCAGGCTTTACAGTGTCGTGAAAAAGTATTCATACCCCTTGAACATTTCAACATTTTGTCATGTTACAACCAAAACGGAAATTTATTTTATTGGGATTTTATGTGATAGACCAACACAAAGTGGCACATAATTGTAAAGTGCAAGGAAAATGATAAATGGTTTTCAAAATTATTTACAAATAAATATCTATGTTGTGTGGTGTTTACTCTGATACTCCTAACTAAAATTTTGTGGAATCAATTGCCTTCAGAAGTCACCTAATTAGTAAATAGTCCACTTGTGTGTAATTAAATCTCAGTATGTGCTGTGAAGCCCTCAGAGGTTTGTTAAAGAACCTTAGTGCACAAACAGCATCACGAAGGCCAAGGAACAAACTAGACAGGTCAGGAATAAAGTTGTGGAGAAGTTTAGCGGGGTTAGGTAAAAAAAAAAATATCCCAAGCTTTGAACATCTCACGGAGCACTATTCAATCCATCATCTGAAAATGGAAAGAGTATGGCACAACTGCAAACCTACCAAGAAATGGCCGTCCACCTAAACTGACAGGCAGGGCAAGGAGAGCATTCATCAGAGAAGCAGCCAAGAGACCCATGGTAACTCTGGAGGAGTTGCAGAAATCCACAGCTCAGGTGCACTCCACAAATCTGGCCTTTATGGAAGCGCGGCAAGAAGAAAGCCATTGTTTGACTGAAAGCCATAATAAGTCCCGTTTGCATTTTGTGAGAAGCCATGTGGGCGACACAGCAAACATGTGGAACAAGGTGCTCTGGTCAGATGAGAGTAAAATTTAACTTTTTGGCCTAAAAGCACAACTATGTATAGTGGAAAACTAACACTGCACATCACACTGAACATACCATCTCCACTGTGAAACATGGTGGTGGCAGCATCATGTTGTGGGGATGCTTTCCTTCAGCAGGGACACAGAAGCTGGTCAGAGTTGATGGGAAGATGGATGGAGCCCAATACAGGGCAATCTTAGAAAAAAACCTGTTAAGACTCTGCAAAAGACTTGAGACTGGGGCGGAGGTTCCCCTTCCAGCAGGACAAAGACCCTAAACACATAGTCAGAGCTACAATGGAATAGTTTCGATCAAAGCATATTCATGTGTTAGAATGGACCAGTCAAAGTCCAGACCTAAATCCAATTGAGAATTGGTGGCAAGACTTGAAAATTGCTGTTCACAGACGCTCTCCATACAATCTGACAGAGCTTGAGCTATTTTACAAAGGAGAATGGGCAAAAATGTCACTCTAGATGTGCAAAGCTGGTAGAGACATCCCCAAAAAGACTTGCAACTGTAATTGTAGTGAAAGGTGGTTCTACAAAGTATTGACTCAGGGGGGCTGAATACAAATGTACCCCACACTTGTCAGAAATGTATTTGTAAAAAAATTTGAAAACTATTTATCATTTTCCTTCACTTCACAATTATGTGCCACTTTGTGTTGGTAAAATACAATAAAATACATTCACGTTTTTGGTTGTAAAATGACAAAATGTGGAAAAGTTCAAGGGGTATGAATACTTTTTCAAGGCACTCTAGTTACGCACAGGGTTCTCCTGAGTTGTAGTTCACAAAACACTTAATACAAAAGTGTGCTTGTACCCTGAAGAGACAGTACAGTAATGCCGCGTACACACGAGCGGATTTTCTGTCAGAAAAATCTTGGATGGTTTTTCCGACGGAATTCCGCTCAAGCTTGGCTTGCATACCCATGGTCACAAAAAAGTTTGCTGAACTTTCGAACGTGAAGAACGTGGTGAAGAACAACACTACGATGAGCTGGGAAAATTACGCTTCAGTGCTTCCGAGCATGCGTTGAATTGTTTCCGAGCATGTGTAGGAATTTTGCGCATCGGAATTGCTAAAGAAACCCAACCTCGACCCCAAATATCCAAACAATCGCAGACCGGTAACAAGCCTGAACACCATCTCCAAGATTATGCAGAAAGCAGTAGTAAGACAGCTTCAGCTTCACCTAGACACACACAAGCTCCTGGACCCACTACAATCTGGCTTCCGCCCAGGCCATGGCACAGAAACGGCACTTCTGAAAATATGGGATGACGCCCTAGAAGCCGCGGATGATGGAGAATCGTGTCTTCTGGTACTGCTGGATCTTAGCGCGGCGTTCGACACAGTGGACCACAACACTCTTCTCAGCCGCCTCAAGGAAGTGGCAGGAGTCACAGATGGAGATCTGCCATGGTTCGCTTCCTTCTTAGGAAACCGGTCGCAGACAGTGAAATTAGGAGCCTTCACTTCGGAAACCCAGGCAATTTCTTATGGAGTCCCTCAAGGATCACCATTGTCACCAGTACTCTTCAACATTTACATCCGGACACTCTTCAAAATTATCAGCAAATCAGATCTATGCTACCACTCATATGCGGACGACACTCAACTATACTTCCGTATCACCGGAAAAAAAGACCAATACCAGGAACTAGGAAAATGTCTCACATTGATAGATGACTGGATGACCACGAGCTCCCTCAAACTTAATGGGTCGAAAACAGAACTACTGCTCCTCAACGCTAACCGAAGTAAAAAAACGAAGACCCCATGGATCCCACCAACCATCCTTGGACAGACCATTCTTCCAAGCACCAAAGCCAAAAGCCTCGGAGTCATCTTTGATTCAGAGATGACCATGGATGCACAAATAGGATCAGTAATCAGCGGATCCCATCATCTCCTCCGCATGCTTCGCAGACTCATCCCCTTCATCCCAGAAAAGGAGAAAGCAGTAGTAGTAGGAACCATCATCAATTCACGGCTCGATTACGCAAACTCCCTCTACATAGGATTACCGGATTACCAGATTGCGCGCCTACAAGTCGTCCAAAACGCAGCAGCAAGATTAGTCACCGGAAAGAAACCCTGGGAATCCATTTCCCCATCCCTAAGGTCCCTTCATTGGCTCAAGGTAAAAGATAGGATCACATTCAAGACCCTCTGCCTCACCCACAAATGTACACAAGGAAATGCTCCTCAATACCTTTGTGAGAAAATAGGAAAATACATACCGAATCGCAGACTTCGATCAACAGACCAAAATCTCCTTCTCATCCCCAAAGCCCGCTACAAATCGAAGGGAGAACGAAGATTCGCAGTACAGGGACCTCGGCTATGGAATGCGCTACCAAACGACATCCGCTTGGAAGAAAACCATCAGGCATTCAGGAAAAAACTCAAGACCCACCTCTTCTAATACAGCAGGAAACAGGGGCAGACAAGCGCCTTGAGGCGATTCAGTTCGCATTTGCAGCGCTATACAAATCATTCATTCATTCATTCATTCACAGACGATCAGAATTTCCAATTAGACATGTGCACAACAAAAAAAATCGTTTATTTTCGTTTCGTTTTTTTCGTTTCCGTTGATTCGTAACGATTCGTAAGTCATCGGTGTTCATATTCGTAACGATTCGTAAGTCGTCGGTGTTCGTATTCGTAACGATTCGTATTTTCGTAAGAGTTATTTTTTTTCGTTGATTCGTATTTCCATTTAATTTTCGTTTATTCGAAATTCGGACGCATTCGTATTTATTCGTACATTCGTAACATTCGTAGATTCGTAATCGGAGCATAATTCATAATGTTATGTAATGTGTATGCTATTATTACATTTTAAGAGACACGGAAAATTACGAATCGAAAAAAAAAAGTTACGAATGTACGAATTTTTTCGTTCAATCCATTCGAAGCACGTTAAGCAACGCCATTGTAAGAGACACGGAAAATTCCGAATCGAAAAAAAAAAAAAGTTACGAATTTACGAATTTTTTCGTTCAATACATTCGAGGCACGTTAAGCAGCACCATTGTAAGGGACACGGAAAATTACCAATTCAACAACAAAAAAAAAAAAGTTACGAATGTATGAATTTTTTCGTTCATTTTGATTTTCGTTGTTCCTGTTTTCGTTTTTCGGATTTTCTTCTTTCATACATTCGTTTTTCTAATTATTTTTTTTCGGATTTTCGTTGTTTTCGGATTCGTTCGATTCGAACTATTCGTTAAAATTTTTAGCGACTCGTTCGTTCATTCGTACGAAAACGAATGAACGAAAATAATGAAAAAAAAAGAAAAACAAAAAAAAAACGAAACGAATTGCACATGTCTATTTCCGACCGAAAAATTGATCTCAATCTTTTGCTGGCTGGAATTCAGACTTTTGCTGGAGTTCGATGGAGCATACACACGCATTTTCCGACTCTCATCTGTCTTTTGCTGGCCGAATTTCCAATCGTGTGTACGCGGCATTAGAGTAGTCCTCTGGGTTATTTTTTTGCTAGTTTGTAGTATTCCAAGGCTCACCAAGACCCTACCCAAGTTACTCTAGCAAATAAACTACAAAAAGACATGCACTGCCTGGTTGTTGAGTTTAGAGACTGTGAACTGCTGTGTGCCTATCTGCCATGTGCCTCGTAGGGGAATGGAACCTGGGATAAATCTGCCAACCTGGTCTGGGGTCTGTGCTACACTATAATGCAGTCAGGCTGCATACACAGTCATAAAGATACTCTTCTTTCTGTGCTTTCTTAAATACTAAGTGCTGCAGTAAGAGTTAAAATACCATGAGCTAGCAGCATGCTGGAGAGTCAGCCTGTTGCTCTCACAGTGAGCAGTGGATCGAATCTCCAGAGGACTGACATACCATCTGCACAGTACTTCAGTTAACAGAGGTCATGCTCCTTGAGTAGCACTGTTGAACTGAATACTATGCATGGGGTGTGTTGGACTGCTGGAGAGCCAGACCACTGTGTAATGTGTGAGAGCTGCGGTTCGACTCTTTGGCATGCTGCTGACACAGCATTGTTAAGCTGCAGCACTTAGTATCTAACTGCATTACATCTAACTGCAATCTGACTGCATTACAGTAATAAATGATGAGGCCTCAATTGGGCCTTGTTAATGAGATGGGGTTCCAGTGCTTTACATTGACCCTAGCATTTTTGTCACAAGTATAAGAGCCCCTATCAAATCAAAAACTAAAAACATTTGTAGTCTCTGTGCCATGAATATATGCCAAGTAAACTCATCAATTTCATTCTTTGAACAGCAATTAACTCATAAGGACAGAACCATATACAGCAACCTTCCATCTAAGACTGGGAAGCCCTGATGGTAAGAACAGGTTTACTGAATATCTATTAAAGTCTAACTCCAAGCATCTTTTTATTTCAGTCCGTGCGAAGCCCATATACACTATATTACCAAAAGTATTGGGATGCCTGCCTTTACACGCACATGAACTTTAATGGTATCCCAGTCTTAGTCTGTAGGGTTCAATATTGAGTTGGCCCACCCTTTCCAGCTATAACAGCTTCAACAATCGGTTTACTATGCTTCAGTTTGTGAATAAGCAAGAAGCCTCAGACTGCTTCCTATTCATTCATCTGTGCAGCTGGGGCTGTAGATAAAGAGACTGATAAATCTATTTCCTTAGTCACTTTTGGCCGGAGGGGGGCCCTCTCGGGTAGGCTGTATGGGGCCCTGTGATTTCTAACAGCAGTCCTGCTGCTCCCTCTTTGCCTATTCTATCTTCATCCTCTGATTCACGACTGACAAATTCCTCCTCTGCATCCTCTCCCAATGGAATATGACCCTTTGTCAGTCTTTTCCTATCTCTCCACCTCCTAGCAACAATTAGTTCCATTCTACCTCTTCTCTTCCTTGTCTATGTTCACCTCTACCTTCTTCCCACCAGCCATAATCATGCTCAGTCTCACTCTACCTATTCTCTCAATGGTCCACTTTGCTTCCTCTATCCCCTGTCTATGAGCATATCCAACATTCTCCTCTCTCTTTCCCTGGCCCATGATCCTCTACGATGTGCTTTCTCTCTCACTCTTGCTATGCCTCTTTCTTCTCTGGCTAACATCTATGCTGCCTTCTCAACCTTTCCTAGTGTTTTATGATTAGGTGTTGTCACCCTGTCCTCTATACTCCCTTCCATCAACAGCTCACACTCTGCCTCCTTTATGCCCCCTGGTCCACATCCAGTTGTAATTTTACTTTCCTCTTCCTGTTTATGATCAGCCTCCATTATTTCTCCTGTTTTATCCCTTGTGGTCCATGCTCAGCTTCTGCTCTGTCTGCCTATACAATGTTTCTACACTTTGCTTCATAGTCAGCCTGCACTCCCCCAATGATATCTTTAGTGTGAGGATATACTTAAATTCAAACTCCAGTAAAATTAAAAATGATCCCTTGCAGTGTGGGTGTAGTTTGTTTAGGTCTAAGGGGCACAGAAAGAATATCTAATTACCTAATCCTCCACTTCATTACACTGCTGGACCTGTCCTCGTAGCATACTCGCCTCCATGTTCCAGCGGTCTAAGGTCCTTACTTCATCAGCATCAACACAGGTTCCTTAGCCCTGCATGGACGTGATAACGCCAAGAGACAGTCCAACTCCAGAGCATATGTGGTGCCATCTGCCTGGGGAGTGGAGGATCAGGCAAATTAAATAGCTTTTACTCTCCCCAAGACTAAATGAGCAGTTAACCCTTGCAGCGTGGGCCATACCTTATACAATCTTCTTATTCAATTTCCTTTAGATTTACTTTCAGCTATGTAGTGCAATGGCCTGCCTGACTGCATACAAATTGAAAGTGTTTAGGTTTGACCTCATATTGGTTTTGGTAAACCTCAGGCCGCGTACACACGAAGGGACAATCCCGCGGGATTATCCTCTGGACTCAAGTCCAGCGGATAATCCCCTCGTGTGTGGGCGCCGGCGGACTTTTTGGCGCCAAAGTCCGGCGGACCAAAGTTTTAAGTTTGGTTTTAAAATTATCCGCTGGACTTGGCAGTCCAGCGGACAATCCCGCCGTCAGTAGGCTAGTCCGCCGGACTTTTGAAAATGAACGGACTTGCCGCTCATCGGCAAATCCGTTCATTTAGCACGTGACTTCAGGTACGTAGCTAGCGTAGGCAGTAAATGCCGCCGCGCTAGCTCCGTGACCTGGCATGGATTTAAAGGGAATCCCCACGCCGAAAAACGGCGTGGGGGTCCCCCCCAAATCCATCTCAGACCCTTATCCGAGCACGCAGCCTGGCAGGCCAGGAAAGGGGTGGGGACGAACGAGCGCCCCCCCCCCCTCCTGAGCCGTACCAGGCCGCGTGCCCTCAACATGGGGGGTGCCCTGGGGAAAGGGGGGCCGTGCGGCCCCCCCACCCCAAGGCACCTTGTCCCCATGTTGATGAGGACAAGGGCCTCTTCCCGACAACCCTGGCCGTTGGTTGTCGGGGTCTGCGGGCGGGGGCTTATCGGAATCTGGGAGCCCCCTTTAATAAGGGGGTCCCCAGATCCCGGCCCCCCACCCTATGTGAATGAGTATGGGGTACGATGTACCCCTACCCATTCACCTAAGATGTAAAATGTAAAGTAAAAAAACACCCACACTTTTGAAAAAATAGTTTATTGCACTGCTCCGGGGGTCTTCTTCCGTCTTGGGGGTCTTCTCGCCGGACTCCCCCGCCATTTACCTAGCTCTTTTACCGAGCGGGGAAGTCCGGCTACCTTCTTCGTCGTCGCCGCCGTCGTCTGGGGGGTCTCGATCCGCCTTCGGGGGTCTTCCGGGGTCTTCCGGGGGTCTCTTCTGTTTTTGCGGTGGTCGTCGTCTTCCGCGCCGCCGGCGCCTTCTTCTTCTTCTTGTCTTTCTTCTTGTTCTTCTTCTTCTTCCGATGTTGAATCGATGCTCTCTCTGCCCGGAATGGCAGAGGCGCGCTGCGCTGGGACTTATATAGGGACATGGGGACAGGGTCACATGCTCATGTCACATGGTGACCCCGCCCCCCTGTGATGTCACAGTCCCGGAGGATGCTGGGACTGTGACATCACAAGGGGGCGGGGTCACCATGTGACATGAGCATGTGACCCTGTCCCCATGTCCCTATATAAGTCCCAGCGCAGCGCGCCTCTGCCATTCCGGGCAGAGAGAGCATCGGGTCAACATCGGAAGAAGAAGAAGAACAAGAAGAAGGACAAGAAGAAGAAGAAGGAGCCGGCGGCGCGGAAGACGACGACCGCCACAAGAACAGAAGAGACCCCCGGAAGACCCCCGAAGGCGGACCGAGACCCCCAAGACGACGGCGGCGACGACGAAGAAGGTAGCCGGACTTCCCCGCTCGGTAAAAGAGCTAGGTAAATGGCGGGGGAGTCCGGCGAGAAGACCCCCAAGACGGAAGAAGACCCCCGGAGCAGTGCAATAAACTATTTTTTCAAAAGTGTGGGTGTTTTTTTACTTTACATTTTACACCTTAGGTGAATGGGTAGGGGTACATCGTACCCCATACTCATTCACATAGGGTGGGGGGCCGGGATCTGGGGGCCCCCTTATTAAAGGGGGCTCCCAGATTCCGATAAGCCCCCGCCCGCAGACCCCGACAACCAACGGCCAGGGTTGTCGGGAAGAGGCCCTTGTCCTCATCAACATGGGGACAAGGTGCTTTGGGGTGGGGGGGCCGCACGGCCCCCCTTTCCCCAGGGCACCCCCCATGTTGAGGGCACGCGGCCTGGTACGGCTCAGGAGGGGGGGGGCGCTCGTTCGTCCCCACCCCTTTCCTGGCCTGCCAGGCTGCGTGCTCGGATAAGGGTCTGAGATGGATTTGGGGGGGGGACCCCCACGCCGTTTTTCGGCGTGGGGATTCCCTTTAAATCCATGCCAGGTCACGGAGCTAGCGCGCCGGCATTTACTGCCTACGCTAGCTACGTACCTGAAGTTATGTTCGAAATGAACGGACTGCTCCATGTGTGGGCAAGTCCGTTCATTTTCAAAAGTCCCGCGGACTTTGGCCAGCGTATTATCCGCCGGAGAAGTCCGTGCGTGTGTGGGCAAGTCCACACGCTCGGAAAGTCCGGCGGACCCAGCTGGAAAGTCCGGCGGGATTGTCCGCTGGACTAGGTCCGTCGGCAAAAGTCCGCACGTGTGTACGCGGCATCAAGGAAAATTGTACAAGATAATTGTTTATGTATGACCAGCCTTAAAGTGATTTTAAAAATGATCGCCTTGTAAAACAATCCACTCTGTTTAAAATAGAAATGAAAAACATATTTGTATAGCTAAAAAAAAACATTATAAATATCTTTTTTTATTAGTGATCACATTCCCTCTGTTCTCAGCTACATAAGAGCTGGGGGAGAAGAAGCAACAGCACACTGATCTCCCCAGTAAATGGCTGTGCAGGGGGGGGCGTGTCAGGACAAGTCTGATCATTGGA
Source organism: Lithobates sylvaticus (assembly GCA_028564925.1). Taxonomy (NCBI): domain Eukaryota; kingdom Metazoa; phylum Chordata; class Amphibia; order Anura; family Ranidae; genus Lithobates; species Lithobates sylvaticus. The sequence continues at coordinate 39,659,608 of CM053035.1, read as the reverse complement.
GGAGAGAAGGCTGAGTTCCCAGCATAGCTAGAGAACTGACCACGGTGTGCTCTCCTGCTTAGTGTGGTCACTTTTTAATAGGAAAGCAGGGGGACTAGCAGGAACACCAGGGATTTCACATAAAGGAAGCAATACAAAGAAAACAGGATCCTTTCTGATACAAGTACATGGTAAAGCAGACACATATCAGGAATATGAAGTGTTGAGGTAACAAAGGCTTTAAGCTAAAAACGGTCAGATTGGGTATTAATGTATACAAATATGTTAAATGACAAAAAATAATTCCGCCTAAATTAATTATTTCATGAGTAGGCACATGCTTGCAGAACTGTATACAGTATACTGTGTGTGTGTGTGTGTGTGTACATACACTATATATTATGTTTTTTATATTTCTCCATCTACACCTCCTCCCTTGGTCACTTGATAACCACCCACGGCTTCCAATACCACTTATACGCCGATGACACCCAAATCTATCTGTCTACTCCTCACCGCACTCCTTCAGTCTCCTCTCGCATTACTAACTTACTAACTGACATCTCAGCATGGATGTCGCACCACTTTCTTAAATTAAATCTCCCTAAAACTGAGCTATTAATATTCCCCCCCTGCCCCTGCCCCCCTCCATGACTTTTCCATCAAAATCAACAATGCAACCATCAGTCCCTCCCCTCACGCCAGGGTACTCGGTGTAATCCTAGACTCGGACTTGTCATTTCAGCCTCAAGTCCAATCGCTGTCAAATGACACCACCAAGCTCCTCATTCACTCCCTTGTTATCTCTCGCCTTGACTATTGCAACTCCCTTCTCATTGGTCTGCCTCTCCATAGGCTCTACCCTCTTCAGTCTATCATGAATGCTGCTGCCAGACTTATCCACCTTACCAACCGTTCAGTGTCTGCCAACCCTCTCCTCCAATCCCTACACTGGCTCCCAATCACCCAGCGAATTTAATTCAAAATACTAACCACAACTTACAAAGCCGCCCACGGCTCTGCCCCGAGCTACATCACCAATCTTGTCTCCAAACATATCCCAAACCGTCCTCTCCGCTCTTCTCAAGATCTCCTCCTGTCAAGCTCTCTTGTTTCCTCCTCCCATGCTCGTCTCCAGGATTTCTCCAGAGCCTCTCCCATCCTCTGGAACTCGCTACCTCACCCTGTCCGGCTATCCCCTACTCTAGCTACCTTCAAGCGATCCCTGAAAACTCATCTCTTCAGGGAAGCCTATCATGTCTCCAACTAATCTTCTACCACTTCCATCAGCTCATTCCCCACAGTTACAACCTTTTGTATCACCTCCCCCACCCTATTAGATTGCAAGGTCTTCTGAGCAGGGCCCCCTTAATCCTCTTGTATTTTATTGTATTATAACTGTATTGTCTCCCTTTTTATATTGTAAAGCTCTGCGTAAACTGTTGGCGCTATATAAATCCTGTAATAAATAAATAAATAAATAAATTTGTATTTATTTTTATATCATCTTTTGTCTTCAGGTTTCCCCTTGGGGTTTTTCAAATAGATTCAACTGGAATTGCAAGATAAAATGTATCATATGTCACAGTATATAAAAGAGAACACATTTACCAAGTAAGATACCCCTTTTCACCTATCAATACCTGCCAATTTTGGAAGTAAGACTGGATTGTGCAAAAAAACAAATACAAAACAATATAAAAAGCGGGAACATAGAAATTACAATAGTAGTTGAGCACAAGGTTGGACTGAACACATTGATAATCTACACCTGTATGGAATCGGGAAAACAATAAAGAGCGGATATAGAAAGAGTAAGAAAGTGGAAGAGAAACATTAAGAAAACACCTATTATATCATCTAACATCTTTGAATTCAGCATCTAGGCATGCACCAAGAGGACTTGGACTATAATTATCATGATTGTCTTATATTCAGTACAGGAGGTAAATTCTATCCAGGTCCAAGACTTATGGAATTGCTTGTAGTGTTTCTTTACTTTATGTACCCATTCCTCGGCTTCCATTGTACTTGGCACCCTAATGAGTCTTTTCATGTAGGGACTGTGCTTTGCTTCCATAATAATGGTTTCAGACTTTTTGCAACATTCAAGAGGTGAGAGGCAATCATTTATAGGCTCCCACAGGCATAGTTGTGGCATAAAAGAAGACCACAAGGGGATTGTTTGGAAGGGTACATTGTGTAGCTTTAGTGATCAGTTCCCAATGGTGTACTAGGAAGAGGACAGCACCTAAACTCTATACCAATGTTAGCACTAGATACCTACTGGTGCCATTACATTGATGAAGGGGCAGGAACCTTGTAATGCATCAGCACTGACAGGAGCTTCTGAACTCTACCAATCCTAATAATTGTCACCTGGAAAGGTTCTTAAAGCGGTTCTGCACTGTGTGTTGTTTTTTTTTTTTTTTATGTAATGCATAGGATTAGGAGGTAAATTGGGGGACTCACGTGTTCCATGTTTTTAATTGATTGCTGGCGTCTTTCGTCCTATAAAATATATTTTTTTAATTTATTCTTGCTGGGTGCCATCTTGCCTGTGGGCATGTGAAACCCCACAGGCACTTCAGATGGCCCAGCATGCACCGCCGTTACTGCTCCGAGCTCGCGCGTGCGCAGTAACAGCAAAGTGCAGCTCACGTTCTCCGAAATCTCGTTAGATTTCGGCACATCTGCCGACATCTCGCGAGATTTCGGCACATCTGCCGACATCTCGCGAGATTTCGGAAGATGTGCCTGAAATCTCGCGAGATTTCGGAAGATGTGCCCGAAATCTCGCGAGATTTCGGAAGATGTCCGCACTGACTCCTGGGATCAATGACACCAGATCCCAGTAGACAGTGCGGCGTGACGACGATCGACGCAGAGACCCCGCCCACCGCCGAAAGGAACAGAGGAAAGGACGTCAGCGATTACAAGGTAAGTGGAAAAAAAAAAAACACATTTCATTTAGTACTCATTGCCTGATTTGGAAGGCAAAGAGATTTACTAAATTAAATGTGTGCACAACCGCTTTAATCACCACTCTGGATGTTTTAAAGCTGTAGTGTACCTTCTGTGATGTTTTATTTTATTTTTTTAATGCTGGAGATAAGCTTTAACACATCCACTGTATTGCCTCGTACACACGAGCGGACTTTCCCGTGGGAATGTCCGCAGGACTGAAGTCCACCGGACAATCCGCCCGTGTGTGAGCGCCCCGGCAGACTTTTTGCCGCCAAAAGTCCGGCGGACTAGGTTTTAAGTTTTGTTTTAAAATTGTTCGCTGGACTTGGTAGTCCGGCGGACAATCCCACGGTCTGTATGCTAGTCCGCCGGACTTTTGGAAATGAACGGACTTGCCGATCATCGAAAAGTCCGTTCATTTAGAACGTGACTTCAGGTAGACGGGGCTAGCGAAGGCAGTGAATGCCGCCGCGCTAGCCCCGTCACCTGGTATGGATTTAAAGGGAAGTTTTTTCGGCGTGGTGGTCCCCCCCAAATCCATCTCAGACCCTTATCCGAGCATGCAGCATGGCCGGCCAGGAAAGGGGTGGGGACGAGCGAGCGCCCCCCCCCCCCTCCTGAGGCTGCGTACCCTCAACATGGGGGGTGCCCTGGGGAAAGGGGGGCCGTGCGCCCCCCCAACCCCAAAGCACCTTGTCCCCATGTTGATGAGGACAAGGGCCTCTTCCCGACAACCCTGGCCGTTGGTTGTCAGGGTCTGCGGGCGGGGAGCTTATCGGAATCCGGGAGCCCCCTTTAATAAGGGGGCCCCCAGATCCCGGCCCCCCACCCTATGTGAATGAGTATGGGGTACGATGTACCCCTACCCATTCACCTAAGGTGTAAAGTGTAAATAAAAAAACACAATTTTTTTAAAAATATTTTATTGCACTGGTCCGGGGTTCTTCTTCCGTCTTGGGGGGTCTTCTCGCTGGACTCCTATACCGGACTATTTTACCTAGCTCTTTTACCGAGCGGAGGAGCCCGGCTTCCTTCTTCGTCGTCGCTGACGTCGTCTGGGGGTCTCGATCCGTCACGGCCCCCCTTTCCCCAGGGCACCCCCCATGTTGAGGGCACGCGGCCTGGTACGGCTCAGGAGGGGGGGGCGCTTGCTCGTCCCCACCCCTTTCCTGGCCGGCCAGGCTGCGTGCTCGGATAAGGGTCTGAGATGGATTTGGGGGGGACCCCCACACCGTTTTTTCGGCGTGGGGATTCCCTTTAAATCCATACCAGGTGACGGGGCTAGCGCGGCGGCATTCACTGCCTTCGCTAGTCCCGTCTACCTGCAGTTACATTCTAAATGAACAGACTTTGCTCCGTGTGTGGGCAAGTCCGTTCATTTTCAAAAGTCCCGCTGACTTTTTCCCGCGGATTGTCCGCCGGAGAAGTCCGGGCGTGTGTGGGCAAGTCCACACGCTCGGAAAGTCTGGCGAAGCCCCGCTGGAAGGTCAATCCCGCCGGAAAGTCCGATCGTGTGTACGAGGCATTACTGGTCTGCCGCTAAGATCTGGAATGTATTTTTTACATTATGGTAAGGGAAAATGGTTAGTTGGGATATGGCTGTAGCTGGGAAACAAACTGTTAAAATATAGTTTTATGGTATTAATATCGATATGTATAATAATTCATATTGATGAGGAAAGTTCCAAGAAAGTCCATTCAATTCTTGTGTAAAACTCAAAAATTGATTTAATAATAAAAATAGAACAATATCAAAATGTAGAACGTAAAAATATCATTAATAACGTATTATATTCTTAAGATGAAGATTGAATCAGATGTGTGTGTATGTAGATGTGTCAGCTTTCTTCAACGTCTTGTTCTGTGTTTTCAGCAGATCTGCCTTTCTGTCTTCTGTTACTAGCATTTATGCCTAAAAACTGACCCCACTTTATCTTTAAAGAGCTGGTTTTTATGTTCCTCTGAGCTTTGTTGTTCTACAGAAAACCGTGGTCTTATCCTCTTCACATAATGATGGGAGTTGCTTTGTCATTCCTGAGGAGTGGGCAAAAACTTTGTGTGAAACCATTTAACATCCTAAATCAAATATATATATATATATATATATATATATATATATATATATATATATATATATATATATACACACCTATATATATGTAAGTATATTTCGAATATTACAAGAAAACCCAATGTTCTTATTAATATCCTAATCAATAAATATTGTAGTGTAACAAACTTATAATCTTAACCCAACATGAACTTTTACATCTTAAAAAATGTGAATCCTTCTTTCTCACAAATGGGGGAAGGTGAAGGAAACTAACTATTTGCCATATGTGAGCTCTTCAAAGAAATGCTTATGAGCTTATAACATCATATATATACTTTTACAAGTATAAGAATCTAAATAATTTCACTTTTTCCATACTAAAAGGTGTATATATATATATATATATATATAAATATATATATATATATATATATATATATATATATATATATATATATATATATATATATATATATATATATATATATATATATATATATATATATTCAACTCAATTATTCTGTAAGATCTAATCCATCATTAATTTGTTAATATTGGTTAATAGATGTATATTAGATATTAGACAAAAGAAACTTTCTAACATTTCCCTCTCAAAATGATTGATTAAAATAAATAAACAATCTTAATAATTTTCTTATCTAAATCCATTTACAACCACATCTCATTCATATCCATACATGCTTTTAGATCTTAAGATAATTGATTTGAATGTATTTGCAATTTTGATTCTATATAGGAAAAATTAAGTTATTAAACCTTTTTGCTTCATATACCATAAAAATATTTTCACCCTTATTACTTTCTTTTTCTTTTAGGCCCCTTTCACACCTAAGCGTTTTTCAGGCGCTACAGCGCTAAAAATAGCGCCTGTAATGCGCCTGAAAAAAGCGGGTCCTTTAACTCCAGTGTGAAAGCCGGAGGGCTTTCACACTGGAGCGGTGCGCTAGCAGGACGGTAAAAAAAGTCCTGCTAGCAGCATCTTTGGAGTGGTGAAGGAGTGGTGTATTCACCGCTCCTATATCGCTCCTACCCATTGAAATCAATGGGACACCGCGGGGATACCGCGGTAATACCGCCGGCAAATCGCCGCTTTTTCGGGCGCTAGCGGGTTAAAACCACCTGCTAGTGGCTGAATACCGCGGCTAAAACGACGGTAAAGCAGCGCTAAATATAGCGCTGCTTTACTGCTGCCGCCCCCACCGCCCCAGTGTGAAACCAGCCTTACCAAATAATCAATCCCCTTAATTTCATAAAGGTAACATTGTAGTACGGTACTTTGACGTATGGCTGTCACTTTAAAAATATGTGTTTAATAATTTCCCTCCAAATTGTGTTTAGCATAAATCAATAATCCATATAAACTTTCTAATTACCTTCTCAAAGTTTGAACTTAAAATATGTTTCTTAACTTCAATTCATTAATATATGTGAGATGATTTAAAAAATAAATACATATTACAATGTAAAGTTAGTCCTAACTTGTCTATATGACTTAGAAAAAATGTACTGTTATCTTAATTAACACCAGATGTTCCTCCTAACTAAAGAGACTCTATTGTAAGGATGTTTAACCCTTTCAACTCTGAAAATACACTATGGGGGTTATTTACTAAAGGCAAATCCACTTTGCACTACAAGTGCACTGCAATTGCACTTGGAAGTGCAGTCACTGTAGATCCGAGGGGGACATGCAAGGGAAATAAAAAACAGCATTTTAGCTTGCACATGATTGGATAATAAAATCAGCAGAGCTTCCCCTAATTTCAGATCTTCCCCTCAGATTTACAGCGACTGCAATTCCAAGTGCACTAGCAGTCCACTTGTAGTGCAAAGTGGATTTGCCTTTCATTAATTACCTCCTATATGTGATTGTAAAATTTGATGTGAAAAATATCTCATCTTGATATGATAAACCTATCACATCACAAAAAATGTATATATATATATATATATATATACACGCCTCCCGCCCACCCCTCTCCCTCAATCCCCCCCTACTCGATACTCCCCCTTTCTTCTTTTTTCCCATCTGTCCTTCCTACTCTTTAACTCCATCCTCCCCCACATATTGGGGGCTGTATAAATGTAGGTACTTAGATAATTAAAAGAAAACTAGGAAGTGAGCCCACGAGACGGCAATATTTCACAACTCCACAACATGGTGTTTATTGTTCTTGTTTATACTGTTAGCAGAGACTTGATGTTGTATCACCAGTTTTGTCTTTTACTTTGTATGTTATGTGGGAAGTATGTAACCTACTGGTCCATGTGGACCTATTTCCTGATATAAATAAACAAGAAAAAAAAAAAAGAAGTTTTAATGATAGATCAGGTGTCTGTAATATGATCTTACTAGATGTCACAATCTTTTGTGTTACTTTGACTGCAAAATAAACACTTAACAATTGTTTCATATGTGTGTTAAAGGTGCATATTTGTCAAACCTCTGGAGAAAAAAACTATTTTCTGATCACCTTCTTTTAACTGAGACAAAATTACTGAAATCAAATTCTCAGATACATCAGTATGCAAAACAACAGGCATAGGCAAACCAACTTCAATTGTATTCAATGAAGGAGAACCCTGCAGATACATTTTCAACACTTCAAAGGGATCTGTCTGGGTTTGACCCCATTGATCAAACACAACATCTTTTTGTCTCAAAAAAATCAAATAATGGTTTAACTTTATCATCATATTTCTGTAAAAACTCTTTGCAACAATGTACTTCACTCAAAAATGTATATAATGGAATTGGAATAGCAAAAATGTGTCTAACTTTTTCCTGTGATAACTGTCTCTGTCCATGACTAATTTGCATATAAATGAATTCTAATTGATTTTTCATTAACTGAACTTTTTTGTTCAGTTTCAGCCCTGTTGTTTGTAACATCACTCAGACAAATGAGTGACATGTTCCTCTATACTCTGTGTAGACAACAAAAACTTGTCCACATGCTGGAAAATACATTCTGGTCTAGACAATTTTGATAATACTTTCTTTAAACACTCGTGCACTAAACCATCACTAATATCCAATCCTGGAATTATTCTAGTGAATGCATAGGTTTCTTTATTAAAGCTGAAGGCAAGTTTATATTGACAGTCTTTAGTTATTGGTACTGAAAAATGACTATTGGCAATTTCCAGTACTGAAAATACTTTGACCTTGGCATCCATGTGTGACATTAAATTTTAATTAGGAACAAAAGGTTTGTTATTTGTAATGCATTTATTCAGTGATCTTAAATTAAATAAAGAATATGAATCATCAGGATTCTTGATAGGCCAAATACAATTATTTACCACCGATTGTGAATTCTTTAATATTCCTTGTTGTAAAAATTAATGTACAATGTCATAAATTGGACTTATTGATTCTTGTGGCAACTTATATTGAACTTGGGGTTCCGGTTCTCTTCCCTCAATTTCTATATGAGCCCAGTGCCAGAGAAAATATTACTTTTATCTGCAAGCTCAGTGCACCAGCACTGCATATGTTACTGTGAGATACACCATTTACATACTCTGGGTGTATTCTGCTATTGCAAAAACACACAAATAACATTTTGCAGTGTTTTCTGCATATGTGCAGGTGTGACATACCCAATTGATATATTTTTCTTCTATTGTGCCATTCAAATAAAAATTATTTAGGGAAAAAGCATTTTTGCAGGTTTTGAGATACACCGTTTACATACTGTGGGTGTATTCTGCTATTGCAAAAACACACATTTAGTGCAAAAAAATAAAATGTTGCAGTGTTTTCTGCAAATGTGCAGATGTGACTTACCCAATTGATATATTTTTCTTCTATTGTGCTATTCAAATAAAAACATTTTAGGGGGAAAAAAAATTTTAATAGCATTTTCTGCATTTCTGTAGGTGTGAGATACACCGCTTACATATTGCTATTGCAAAAACAACCATTTAGGGCAAGATCCTAACAACCGGAAAATATGAGGAGAACGTCAAAGAAGGGACGTGGCCCCGGTCGTGGTGCTGCTGGTGGAGCTCCTGTTGCAGGGAGAGGACCTGGTCGATCTGTGCCAGCTACACTACACGAAGGTGAAACACCTTCCTCAGGTGCGAGTAGGCGACAGAGCCTGCAGCAGTATTTTGGTGTGCCTAATGAGGCTGTACAAATGTTGAGGCCAGGACAAGTACAGGCGATAGTAGATTGGGTTGCTGACAGTGCATCCGGTTCCTTCACATTGTCTCCCACCCAGTCTCCTGATGAAAGTTCAGAGTTGGCACCTGCAGCCGATGTCCATCAGTCTTTCACCTCACCCCCTTGCAAATCAGCCAAGCAGTCTGAGCCCCAAATCATGCAGCAGTCTCTTCTGCTTTTTGATGACTCTGTTAGCAGGGTTTCACAGGGCCATCCATCTAGCCCTGCCCCAGAAGTGGAAGAGATTGTGTGCACCGATGCCCAATCACTTATGTTTCATGATGAGTACATGGGAGGACCATCGCAGCACTTCTCGAATGATGACGAAACACAGGTGCCAACTGCTGCTGCTTTTGCAATTGTGCAGACCGACAAGGAGGGCAGGGGTGAAGACTGGGTGGAAGATGATGTGGCGGATGATGAGGTCCTCGACCCCACATGGAATCAACGTCATGCAGGTGACCAGTGTAGTTCGGAGGAAGAGGCAGTGGTCAAACAGAGCCACCAGCACAGCAGAAGAGGGAGCAGGGTGCAAAAGCGTAGCGTCCGTCCCCTAGACAGTACGTCTGCTACTGCCCAACGCAGCAAGGGACCGAGCACACCAAAGCCAGGTCCAAGGAATTCCCTAGCGTGGCAGTTCTTCAGACAATGTGCTGATGACAAGACACAAGTAGTTTGTACGCTGTGCAATCAGAGCCTGAAGCGAGGCATAAATGTTCTCAACCTGAGCACAACCTGCATGACCAGGCATCTAAGTGCAAAGCACTAGATGCAGTGGAGTAGACACCTCAAAAACCAAGAAAGGTCTCTGGCTCCTCCTGCTTCCTCTTCTGCTGCAGTCCCGGCCTCTTCATCCACCTCTGTAGTGACAGTGGCACCTGCTAACCCGCAAACAGAGGATCTGCCAGCAACACTACTACCTGGGTCACCAACCATCTCTACAATGTCCCATGGAAGCATTCAGCTCTCTATCTCCCAAACACTGGAGCGGAAGAGGAAGTACCCCCCTAGTCACCCGTGATCTCTGGCCCTGAATGCCAGCATTTCAAAATTCCTCGCCTTTGAAATGCTGTCATTCCGTCTGGTAGAGACGCAGAGTTTTAAAAGCTTGATGCCATTGGCTGTCCCACAGTACGTCGTGCCCAGCCGCCACTACTTTTCTAGGCGAGCTACCCCTTCCCTGCACAACCAAGTGGGGGACAAAATCAGGTGTGCACTGCGCAACGCCATCTGTGGCAAGGTCCACCTAACTACAGATGTGTGGACCAGTAAGCACGGTCAGGGACGTTATATCTCCCTAACAGCACACTGGGTAAATGTAGTGGCGGCTGGGCCTGAGGCGGATAGCAGTTTGGCGCATGTCCTTGTACCACCGAGGATTGCAGGGCGCTTCAGTTTGCCCCCTGTTGCTAACTCCTCCTACTCCGCCTCCTCATCCTCTACCGTCTCCTCATCGGGTCAGCATAACACCAACTTCAGCACAGCCAGGGGTAAATGACAGCAGGCAGTTTTAAAACTTTCCTGTTTGGGGGGAAAAACCACACACCACGCAGGAGTTGTGGAGGGACATGGAACAACAGACCGATGAGTGGTTGGTGGCAGTGAGCCTCAAGCCCGGCCTGGTGGTGTGCGATAATGGGTGAAATCTCATAGCAGCTCTGGGCCTAGCCGGTTTGACGCACATCCCTTGCCTGGCGCATGTGCTGAACTTGGTGGTCCAGAGGTTCCTTAACAATGACCCTGATATGCCAGAGCTGCTGCAGAAAGTGCAGGCCGTCTGTGCGCACTTTCAGCGTTCTCACCCTGCTGCTGCTCGCCTGGCAGCGCTGCAGCGTAACTTCGGCCTTCCCACTCACCGCCTCATATGTGAAGTGCCCACAAGGTGGAACTCCACCTTGCACATGCTGGCCAGACTGTGCGAACAGCAGCAGGCGATAGTGGAGTTTCAGCTGCAGCATGCACGCGTGAGTCGCTCTGCGGAACAGCACCACTTCACCACCAATAACTGGGCCTCCATGCAAGACCTGTGTGCCTTGTTGCGCTGTTTCGAGTACTCCACCAACATGGCCAGTGCCGATGACTCCGTTATCAGCGTTACTATACCAGTTATATGCCTACTTGAAAAAACGCTTTGGGCGATGATCGAAGAGGATGTGGCACAGGAGGAGGAGGAGGAGGAACCGGGATCATTTCCAAGGCTTTCAGGGCAGTCATTCACAAGTGGCTACTAGGGTGGGTTCCTGCACCAACAAACGCCAGGTACACAATTGTCCGGCAGTAAGGGCACAGTTCTGGAGGATGACGAGGTGGAGGATGAGGAGGAGATGGAGGAGGGGGAACCATGTTGACAGCAGGGTGGCATCCAGACCAGCTCATGGCCATTACTGGTGCGTGGCTGGGGGGATACAGAGGACACAGACAATACACCTCCCACAGAGGACAGCTTTTCGTTGCCTCTGGTTAGCCTGGCACACATGAGCGATTACATGCTGCAGTGTCTCCGCAACGACCGCCGAGTTGCCCACATTTTAACTGGTGCTGATTACTGGGTGGCCACCCTGCTGGATCCCTGTTACAAGGACAACGTACCGTCCTTAATTACCTCACTGGAGCGTGATCGTAAGATGTGCGAGTACAAGCGCACGCTGGTAGATGTGCTGCTGGTGGCATTCCCACCTGACAGCGGGGGTACGGTGGAAGTACAAGGTGAAGGCAGAGGAAGAGGAAGAGGTCGCCAACGCAGCCGGGGCACCGCCAGCACCTCAGAAGGCAGGGTTAGCATGGCCAAAACAACCAGCACCACCAGCTGAGATGGAACATCTTAGCAGGAGGCAGCATTTCACCAACATGGTGGAGCAGTATGTGTGCACACGCCTACACGTACTGAATGACGGGTCTGCCCCTTCAACTTCTGGGTCTCCAAATTGGGCACATGGCCTGAGCTTGCCCTTTACGCCTTGGAGGTGCTGGCCTGCCCTGCAGCCAGTGTATTATCTGAACGTGTATTTAGCATGGCAGGGGGCGTTATCACAGACAAGCGCAGCCGCCTGTCCAGAGCCAATGTGGACAAGCTTACGTTCATTAAAATGAACCAGGCATGGATCCCACAGGACTTGTCAGTACCTTGTGCAGAATAGACACATATACCGCTGTTCTGACAAAAACTGTCCGGCCCTCAGATAGTGTCCGGCCACTTACTGCACAGGCGCAGTGCTTGCACAGTACGGAGGACAAGGAGATTCACAAAATCTCCGAAGATGAACGGCGCCTGCGCAGTGAGTGTAGGTTCAAACCCCACCATCCAAGTGGACATACGGTAGCACATAGTAACAGGGCCCCTCACAGGCTCGCTTCGCTCAACACGCTTCGGGCGCGGCCTCGCTTGGCTCGGCTTCAACCTCGGATGATGTGGCTTGAACCTCGACTCACCACGCATCGTCTTTGGAGAGTTTTGAAATCCCCTTGTCCTACGTACTAAGCAAGCGCAGTACAGGGCAGACACTATCCGATGGGGGAAAGAATTCGACACATCACCAGCCTTACCCAGCCATTGTTGTATTTTTGAACCAGTGTTGACTACGTAGTCCTCCTCCACCGCCGCTTCCACCTACACAGCCACATCCACCGCCACCTCAACCTCCTACTCCATATGGACCTCGTCCTCCTAGGTCAAGATTATAATTTTTTCTTTTTTTTATTTCAAAGTATTTTATTTTCCCACTAGCTTATCCAGTAAATTGAATAATTTTTTCCAGAAAGGGCGTATTCTTGGGGCATTCCCACCATATGTGTGGCATCGTGCCGTTGAGTTTCTGAGGTTCTTAATGACTTCCTGTACCTGTTCTGCTGAGAAGGGGGCCTCCAGCATATTCTTTTTATTTTTAATTTTTTTTTTAATGTTATTTTAAGTTATTTCCCTATCCACATTTGTTTGCAGAGCACTTACCATGCTCTTAACAACATTTTGTTGCCATTTGCAGCCCTCTAGCCATTTCATTACTTTTTTAGAGCCATTTTAGTCCTCAAAAGTTCGGGTCCCCATTGACTTCAATGGGGTTCGGGGTCAATTTTCAGGTCAAGTTCGGTCCTGAACACGAACTTTTTTCCGAAGTTTGGCCGAATCCGCCGAACCCGAACATCCAGGTGTCCGCTAAACTCTATTTACAACCATAGTAAAAAGGGAGTTTAAAGGTAACGAACCTTTGGGACTTTAAATGGTATCAAAATATAGGGGTCACCACACACAAAGTGGAAATATAAAATAATACATTTTTATTAATACAAAGTAGTAAAAAAGATAAAAAAAGGAAAACAGTGATACATCCATACAAAAGGATATATGAGTTATTCAGATATGTATATATAAGGCGCTACCACTCTCGACATGTTTCACTCGTTAGAGTTTCTTCAGGGGATTGATGGTATTTATTATTTTATATTTCCACTTTGTGTGTGGTGACCCCTATATTTTGATATCGTTTAAAGTCCCAAAGGTTCGTTACCTTTAAACTCCCTTTTTACTATGATTTTCCGTTTATGGGATGTGGTATCTTTAGTTTGATCTCTTCATCTTGCTCTTTCGTATACGTCTATTTACCACCACTTTAATTGAACAAAGTGAAGTGAGAAGCTAATTGGCTACTATGCACAGCTGCACCAGATTCCGAGTGCTCCAGTTTTAGTAAATCCAACTCTAATGGCATCCCAGTCTTATACCCCGTACACACGGTCGGATATTCCGATGGAAGAAGTCTGATCGGATTATGTTGTCGGAAAATCCGATCGTGTGTGGGCTCTAGCGGGCTTTTTCCATCGGAAAAAATTTGAGAGCAGGATCTCGAATTTTCCGACAACAAAATCCGTTTGGACTTTTTCCGATCGTGTGTAGGGAATTCCGACGGACAAAGTGCCACGCATGCTCAAATCAAATTACAAGACCAAAGTTATTGGCTACTGGCCTCTACGTAGTTCCGTAGTACGCAACGGACGTCACCACGTTCGGAACAATCGGACTTTCCGACAACTTTGTCCGACCGTGTGTATTCAACACCAGTTTCCGACCGTGTGTACGGGGGCTTAGTCCATAGGGTTTGATATTGAGTTGGCCCACTCTTTGCAGCTATAACAGCTTCAACTTTTCTGGAAAGGGTCTGCCCCTTCAACTTCTGGGTCTCCAAATTGGGCACATGGCCTGAGCTTGCCCTTTACGCCTTGGAGGTGCTGGCCTGCCCTGCAGCACGGCAGGGGGCCACTAACAGGCCATATTTTAAGTATTACCTTGGGGAGATGCAGACTAGAATACTGCAATCACTGATAAGCAAATTATATCACCTGTGATGTATTTCAGTTATCTTGCAAACCTGGCCTGTTGGTGGGTCCTCAGGACAGGAGTTGAGAACTTCTTGTCTATGGGAATGTTTGACCATTCTACCAGAAGCGCATTTGTGAGGTCTGGCAATGATGTTGGATGAGAAGGCCTGGCTCGCAGTCTCTGCTCTAATTCCCAAAGGTGTTCTATTGGGTTGAGGTCAGGACTCTGTGCAGCCCAGTCAAGTTCCTCCACCCCAAACTCACTCATCCATGTCTTTATGGACCATGTTTTGTGCACTTGTGCGCAGTCATGTTGGAACAGGAAGGGGTCGTCCCAAAACTGTTCCCACAAAGTTGGGAGCATAACATTGTATAAATTGTCTTGGTATGCTGACGCCTTAGGAGTTCCCTTCACTGGAACTAAGGGGCCAAGTCCAAACCATGAAAAACAACCACACACCTAAATCCCCCTCCACCATAAAATTATTTGGACCAATGAACAAATCAAGGTCCATAAAGACATGGATGAGCGAGTTTGAGGTGGAGCAACTTGACTGGCCTGCACAGAGTCCTGATCTCCACCCCATAGAACACCTTTAGGGTGAATTAGAGCGGAGACTGCGAGCCAGGCCTTCTCGTCCAACATCAGTACCTGACCTCACAAATATGCTTCTGGAAGAATGGTCAAACATTCCCATAGACACACTCCTAAACCTTGTGGACGGCCTTCCCAGAAGAGCTGAAGCTGTTATAGCTGCAAAGGGTGGGCCAACTCAATATTGAACCCTGCGGACTAAGACGGGGATACCATTAAATTTCATGTGCATGTAAAGGCAGGTGTCCCAATACTTTTAGCAATATAGTGTATGTTTGGGTCAATCTGCTTAAAAGGATTATTTCAGTTACAGGTGGAAACTTGCAGTGATTTACCCTCAAGGTCTATCGTGGTAAGATCTCTGTGGCCTAGTTCCCAGCTCTGTTCTGGAACTTTGGCTTGTTTCACACGAGTTTCAGCAGTGTGAACAGGCAAGCATTTGCAGAGCTTCAGCAAGCTTTATTGAAGCTTTATTGACTCCCGAAAGATTTACCCCCCCCCCTTCATGACCAGGCCAGTTTTTGCAATACGGCACTGCGTTAACTGACAATTTCGAGATCAAGCAATACTGTGCCCAAATAAAATGTAGAGACTTCCTTTGGTGGTATTTGATCACCTCTGTGTTTTTTTTTTTTGTGCTATAAACCAAAAAATACCGACAATTTAAAAAAACAAAAAAACAATATTTATTTGCTATATATATTTTTTATATATTTTTACTTTTTGCTATAATAAATATCCGCCCAAAAAAATGTAAAAAAAATAAATGTCTTCATAAATTTAGGCCAATATGTATTCTGCTACATATTTTTGGTAAGGAAAAAAAAATCGCAATAAGTGTATACTGATTGGTTTGCACAAAAGTTATACCGTCTACAAAATGGGGGATAGATTTATGGCATTTTTTCATTTTTATTATTTTTTTTTCACTAGTAACGGCCGGTGATCAGCGATTTTTAGCGGGACTGCAACATTGCGGCGGATAGATTGGAAACTTGACACTTTTTTTTTTTTATAAAAATGCACAGATTACTGACCAGCGGAGGTAAGAACAAACCACCCGTTGATGTTACGCTTTGAAATGTGCAGGACTTTAGCAAGATGCTAGGACAACGTGCAAATGTCTTTTTTTCTGTATTCTGGTAGATGGTTGGATTTGCCTCCTTGCTTGACCACTCTGTGTGGGTGCCTCCACCTCCCCCCCTCCCTCCCACCTGCGCGGAGATATCACCCCCCCACCCCCCTGTGATAGGGGGGCTTCAGCTCAAATTGACCCCATAACTAAGAGGGAAGCAGCAATCAGCGCTTAGCATGTCTACTGGTTACCCTCGGCATATATAGCAGTACTAGGCCACAGAGCTGACAATCTCCATAAATTATAGTGGCGTTGTCCCTTTTCCTTTAAATACAGTCTGGACACAACTGGAGCTTCAATGCGATTTTCCGTAGTGTCCCCTAATGGGTGCCTATTGGTTCTAAAAATCATGATTATGGGAAGCTTACGGACATCATAGTCCTCAATGGTGAAAAAGGGGCTGAAATGAAAACCCCTGAATCTGCCTTATAGATACCACACAGATTAAAAACTGAACTAGGGACTGAAAGTGTGGTTCCGACAAGTGCCTAGGAAGTTCAACCATTATACACCAAAGGCGCACTATGGAATGAAAGGGAGATTCTAATTGGGGCCTAGGAAGATCGATTATCACACACTAAAAGTTGCATGATGGAATGAAAGTGAGACTCTGAATGGTGTCCATGAAGACCTATCTCCACACACCAAATGCAGTACTATGGAATGAAAGTGTGATTTTGAATGGCATCTATGAAGACCTATTGTCACGGTGGCTCAGTCCTGATGTTAGATAACTAAATAAGTCCCGATACCTCAGATTCTGTCTGTGCTACTTCCCAGGCTCTTTCCTAAATATGAAACTTTTAATAAAACCACAGTGCCCCCCCCCTCTGCGCCCCGAGCCTGGGCCGCGGAGGGGGAGGGGAGGGCTAAACGACCAGCGACATTTATACAGCCACGTCCGCTATGGGGCTGCGATCAGTGTTAAAAAATGACATGTTAAAACAGAGGATGGCAGGTCTACTTCTCTCGATACGGGGTAGACTGGGGGTTCATGTTCAACACTTTAACAGAGGATGGGCTTTAACACCTCTGCTGAGTTTGAACTGTTTAATGGGACCAGGCAGGGCTGTCCACTTTCCCCTCTCCTTTTTATTTTATCTTTGGGGTTAGCTACAATTCGCGGAAATCTGATAGGAAAACAGTTAGTTTCGGTGTTTCTAAATTGAACTGTAGAAAGAGATTAAAATCACTGACATTTAAAAATTACACTGGCAGGGACGGGGAAAAAAAAACACTAGGGGGCGATCAAGGGGAAAACTGTGTCCTAGGGAGGTGTTTCTAACTGTGGGGGGAGGGGACTGACTGGGAGTACAGAGAGATCGCTGCTCCTAATCACTAGGAAAAGACGATCACACTGAACTCCCCTGACAGAATGGGGATCTGCTTTGTTTACAAAGGTAGATCCCCGTTCTGCCTCTCTGTGGAGTGATCGCGGGTGGCCTATATCTACTAAACGAAGCGCCGTACCGGTACGGCAATTTGCACAAAAGAGCCGCCCTGCCGCAGTGTAACTGCAGCGGCTGGTCGGCAAGTGGTTAAAGTACGATTTAGCTCCAGTCTGTAAATGTTGAACACGGATCCTAATGGGACTGCCGATTGTCACTTTAAACAAGCTGATAGCACACTTCAACTCTTGTTGGAAGCCTGACAGCAGCTTGTATAAGGGACACAAACACAGTTTCTTCTAGTTATGGGACGTAAAATCCACCCAATCCTGGCATCAGATATATATAGGATTTCTTTAACCACCTCAATACACGGGGCACTTACACCCCCTTCCTGCCCAGGCCATTTTTCAGCTTTCAGCTCTGTCGCACTTCGAATGACAATTGCGCGGTCATGCTACACTGTGCCCATGTGAAATTGTTATCATTTTATTCACACAAATAGAGCTTTTTTTTTGGTGTTATTTAATCACTCCTGGGTTTTTATTTTTTCCTAAAAAAAATTAAATAAATAAAAAAAGACCAAACATTTTGGAAAAAAAAAAGGTTTTCTTAGTTATCAGTAAATTTTGTAAATACAGTGGAAACTCGGTTTGCGAGTAACGCGGTTAACGAGCGTTTCGCAAAACGAGCACTGTATTTCTAAAAGTCATAACTCGGTTTGCGAGTGTTGTCTCACAAAACGAGCAGGATTCAGGCCAAAAGCAGTGTGCAGTACCCCTTTTGGCCTGAGGTGGGGGGGCGCCGGAGCCAAACAGCGACGATCGTTGGCGTTCAGAAATGCACAGAAAGGCCCGAGGACAGTTCGGCTGACCTCAGCAAACCTCGGAAAAGCTTGTGAACGGAGTCTTTCCGAGGTTTGCAGAGGTCAGCCGAAGTGTCCTTGGGCCTTTTCGGACGATTCTGAGGCTCTCCGGTGCCCCCCCCCCCCCTCTGGCCGCATGCGGTATTGCATCCCATTGAAGTCAATGCGGAACAAATTATTTTTAGTTTCCATTGACTTCAATGGGAAAACTCGCTTTGATATGCGAGTACTTTGGATTACAAGCATTCTCCTGGAACGGATTATGTTTGTAATCCGAGGTTCCAATGCAAGTCATTTTTCTCCTTCACTGATGGGTGCTGATGAGGTGGCACTTATGGGCACTGATGAGGAGGAACAAATATGCCACACTTATGGGCACTGATGAGCACTGGGCACTGATAGCCAGCAGTGACTGGCATCACTGATGACCACTAATTTCTGGCACTTGTGGGCACTGATTGCTGGCAGTGGCATTGCTGGCACTTCATTGTAATCAGGGCACTGATGATCAGTGCCCTGATTACATCCCTAGATGTCCTCTATGAGGAGAAGCCGCTGATCGGCTCTCCTCTCCTCACACTCTGTTAGTGTGAGGTGAGCCGATTACCGGCATCTCCATGTTTACATGTGACCGCGGCTCTTTACACAGATCGGGGTCGCGCCGTGTCCTCGCAACACAGCGCGGCCGCAGCGCAGAGTACTGAAGAGTAGTCGTTCTGGGAGGCCGTCATATGAAGTCCACATAGAACAAGAGCCGCACCACCCAGCCGTCATTTGACGGTGGGCGGGCAGCTAGTGGTTAAAGTGCCAATCAGCACTCCCATTAAGTTCTGTGCATAACATTTCCATACAGAAGCTGAAGGGCACTCTAAAGGCTTAGAGAAAGCGTCTCAAAGCTTGCCGGTCACACTGCTCTTATAGAAGCTGAGGCCCGTGTGAAAACAGGCTTTTGAGTTCTGCGTAATTCTCCTTTTGAATTCATCATGATTTGAAATGAAAATCCCCCATAAAGCTTGAATCAGTCAAAGGGTCAGGTCGGGTTCACATATAGGCTAAATGATGTGGGTTTCCCCGCATCCAATTGGCATGACCAGCGAGAGTGTGCCCTGCTCTCAATGGAGCCGGCTCGCACAGCTCCGGAGCGCCTGCGGTCTGCATTAAAGAAGGTCCTGTGCATCTTCTGGTCCGATTCAGGTTGGAATTCAGGCAAAAATTCGGACCCGAATCGGTGAACAGGGACACACCGGACCCCATGCAGTGAGTTGTGGCCGCAGCATACGGAGCCCTGGGGGGTCAAATCACAGATATCTCACATTGCAGTCCCTCAAATATGTAGTAAACAGGCAGTGGCGTCACTAGTGTTGGTGTCATCTGGTGCGGTAATTCATGGTGTCACCCCCCACCACTAAGCAGGCTAGTGCATCAGTGCGGCTCTCCCCCCTTAACCTACCACAATGGATGGAGCTGGGATGGGATTGGGTGGAAGGATGGAGCCGGGATTGGGGTGGTGGATAGAGCTGGAATGGGATCGGGGAATTGATGGAGCTGGGATAGGATCAGGGGATCGATAAAGCTGGGATCAGAGGATGTATAGAGCCGGGATGGGATCAGGGGGATGGATGGAGCCAGGATTGGATCAGGGGATGGATGGAGCAGGGATAGAATCAGGGGGGATGGATGAAGTGGGAATAGGATCAGGGTGATGGATGGAGCGGGAATAGGAACAGGGGGATAGATGGAGCGGGGATAGGAACAGGGGGGATGGATGGAGCGGGGATAGGATCAGGGGGATGGACGGAGTGGGGATAGGATCATGGGGGATGGACGGAGCGGGGATAGGATCATGGGGGATGGACGGAGCGGGGATAGGATCAGGTGGATGGACAGAGTGGGGATAGGATCATGGGGGATGGACTGAGCGGGGATAGGATCATGGGGGATGGACTGAGCGGGGATAGGATCATGGGGGATGGACGGAGCTGGGATAGGATCAGGTGGATGGACAGAGCGGGGATAAGATCATGGGGGATGGATGGAGTGGGGATAGGATCAGGGGGATGGATGGAGTGGGGATGGGATCAGGATCAGGGGAGATGGATGAGCGGGTATGGGATCGGGGAGTGGGTGGAGCTGGATGGGATCGGGGGAGTGGATGGAGCCGGGATGGATTCTTTGATTTGGGGGGGTTAAAGGATATGTGCTAGGGGGGGCTTTGGGAAAGGAAAGAAATTGCGCTGGGGGAAGGGGGTAAAACTTCAAATCTGCCCCCCCCCCCTACTTCTAGTAAGAGTCCTCTCTAACCCAAAACAAAAAGAGCACCCCCCTAGCAGATATCCTCTACCCCCCTACTACTGGCAGCATAATTGTTACCTGAAAATGCCCCCCCAACCACTAGGTCCCCCTCCTCTGCAATACCCCTGTTGCATACCTCAGGGCAGGTGCTGTAGTGTGGATGGTGTCTGTGTCCCTCCTCATCCTCGGCTCTTCCTCCCAGCCTGTGTACACATCAAAGCCGAGGAGGAATCGGCAGTGAGTGCAGCCGGCGGGGACAGAGATCTGATTGCGGCCACGTGTGGAGGTGTGTGTGTGGGGACGGTCGGACCCCAGGCAACCAGTCTGTCTCTGCCTCACTCCCTCCTCCCCCACTCTCCTCGCACATCACACGGAGCAGAGGAGAGGAGATCCCAAAGGGGAAGGAGGGAGCCGCGGCGCCCCTCTCAATGCGGCGCAGTGCCAGTCTGAGCCAGGTGTCACCCTCTGGCGGTGGTCACCCGGGAGCGGGCCGCCCCCCCCCTGCACCCCCATAGCAACGCCACTGTAAACAGGTGATTTATAAAGTGCCATGGTCAGACCTGGGCAATGGAAACTAAATATGCAAAAGAAATTCAGCAAAGAACACTTGAAGTGACAACTGCTTGTTAAACCTCTCAGTGGGGCGGAGTTTTAGGCGGCTAGAATTGTGCACCAATCATCTGATAATAAAGTGTAAAATCTAACAAGGAATTTCTCTTATTTCCCATTTACTTGTTCATTAAATATTCCATGGAAGGTTTTGTGTCGGTAAATCCTTTTGAAAGGGAAAATAATGACCTGTTGATCCGGCTGGAAATCTTTTCAGTGGAAAACTTCCTGGGCTCTCGGCTTGTATTGGACGCATGTCACTTACATTGTTCCCAGCAATCTTTTCAGGACTACAGAACACCTCCCCCTGCTATGGAGAATAGAGGTAAGTGTTATGCCCCGTACACACCATCGCACTTTCCCACAACAAAACCGTGGATTTTTGTTCGAAGGTTGTTGTCTCCAACTTGTCTTGTATACACACCGTCACACAAATGTTGGCCAACAATTCCGAACGTGAGAACGCGGTGATGTACAAGACGTACGACGAGCCGAGAAAAAGAAGTTCAATAGTGCGGCTCCTTCTGCTTGATTCCGAGCATGCGTGAACTTTTGTGCGTCGGACTTGTGTACACACGATCGGAAATTCCGACAACAACGTTTTGTTGGCAGAAAATTTGAGAACCTGCTAGACAACATTTGTTGGTGGAAAGTACGACAACAAATGTTCGATGGAGCAGACAAACAGTCGGACTTTCAGCCAACAATCTCCCATCATTGTGAAAAAAATAATACAGAAATAAACTGGGAAAATATAATTAAAAAAGAAAATTGTAAAAAAAGAAAAAAAAAGTTATGCCACCGTCCACTGCCCTACTGACACCGTCCACTGCTCTACTGACGCCGTCCGCTGCCCTACCGACACCATCCACTGCGCTACCGACACCGTCCACTGCTCTGACACCGTCCACTGCCCTACTGACGCCGTCCACTGCTCTACTGACGCCGTCCACTGCCCTACTGACACCGTCCACTGACACCCACCACTGCCCTACTGACACCGTCCACTGACCTACTGACGCCGTCCTCCTCTCCTGCACATACTACCCACCTCCATACACTCTGCACTCCTCTCCTGCACATACTACCCACCCCCACCTCCATACACTCCTCACTCCTCTCCTGCACATACTACCCACCTCCATACACTCAGCACTCTTCTCCTACACATACTACCCACCTCCATACACTCCGCAATCCTCTCCTGCACATACTACCCACCTTCATACAATCCGCACTCCTCTCCTGCATATACTACCCACCTCCATACACTCCGCACTCCTCTCCTGCATATACTACCCACCTCCATACACTCCGCACTCCTCTCCTGTACATACTACCCACCTCCGTACACTCCTCTCCTGCACATACTAGTCACCCCCGTACACTCCTCTCCGGCACATACTACCCACCTCCATACACTCCGCACTCCTCTCCTGCACATACTACCCACCTCCATACACTCAGCACTCCTCTCCTGCATATACTACCCACCTCCATACACTCCGCACTCCTCTCCTGTACATACTACCCACCTCCGTACACTCCTCTCCTGCACATACTAGTCACCCCCGTACACTCCTCTCCTGCACATACTACCCACCTCCATACACTCAGCACTCCTCTCCTGCACATACTACCCACCTCCATACACTCCGCACTCCTCTCCTGCACATACTACCCACCACCATACACTCCGCACTCCTCTCCTGCACATACTACCCACCTCTATACACTCAGCACTCTTCTCCTACACATACTACCCACCTCCATACACTCCGCACTCCTCTCCTGCACACACTACCCACCTCTATACACTCCACACTCCTCTGCTGCACATACTACCCACCTCTATACACTCAGCACTCTTCTCCTGCACATACTACCCACCTCCATACACTCCTCTCCTGCACATACTCTGCACATACTACCCACCTCCATACACTCCAGTGGCAGTTGGTGTTTTTTTGTTTGGGAGGGCGGCAAACAACCACCCTCCCCCCCCCGCGGCACCTCAAACCCACCCCCATTCCCTCCGCTGTCTGCCGGCACTTACCCCATCAGTGTTAGGGATCGCCGAGCATATCATACAGCAGGACAGGCTTCTTCGCTTCGGAGATCACGGCTTAAGCTGGGAAGTCTCCTCCCCTCCTCCTACGCATCCAATAGGATCGTCTGAATTTTCAGCCAATCGTAAAACGAGTAACAGACCCGCACTTCCTGATTGGTGGAGAGGCGATTCAGAGTTAGAAAAGCGAATCTTCATTTGCGTTTCTAACACATTTGGGTGGGCTCCGAGCGCAATGCTCTGCGCCACGAGTCCAACCTATTTTGAAGCCTATTACAGCCTATAGCGATACAGGGAGATCGGTGCTAGCAACTGTCCTTCCACCGCAACGATTGGCCACGACTGTCCCCCGTGTCCTCCTTCGCGCCCATGTTCTCCTACGCCCCAGCGTTACATAGTTAGTAAGGTTGAATAAAGAGACCAGTCCATCCAGTTCAACCTGAGTGAGTGTCCACAATTGTACCTATCCCTGTACACTGCACACTCACATCGGTCCCTACCCTCAAGGAGCCCACAATCCAAGGTCCCCATCATATACTAGGGCCAATTTCTGGGCATGTCTTTGGAGTGTGGGAGGAAACCGGAGTACCCGGAGGAAACCCACACAGGCACAGGGAGAACATGCAAACTCCAGGCAGGTAGTGTCATGGTTGGGATTCGAACCAGCGACCCTTCTTACTGCTAGGTGAGAGTGCTAACCACTACACCACTGCGTTCTCCTCCTCCAGCCCGCTGTGTGCTACTGACACCATCCAGGCTCTACTGACACCGTCCACTGATCTACTGACACCGTCCACTGATCTACTGACACCGTCCACTGATCTACTGACACCATCCACTGCCCTACTGACACCGTCCACTGCTCTACTGACACCATCCACTGATCTACTGACACCGTCCACTGTTCTAGGGACTCCATCCACTGCCCCATACCCCGCACCCCTTCTCCAGTCGCACTTTGAATGACAATTACGCGGTCATACAACACTGTACACAAACTACATTTTTATCATTTTGTTCCCACAAATAGAACTTTCTTTTGGTGGTATTTGATCACCTCTGCGATTTTTATTTTCTGCTAAATAAAAAAAAAAGACGGAAAATTTTAAAAGAAAATTTTATTTTTTTGTTTCTGTTACAAAACGTTGTAAATAAGTACGTTTTCTCCTTCACTGATGTGGCACTGATGATGGGCACTAATATGCGTCAGGCACTGATATGCAGAACTGATGGGTATACATAGGTGGCACTGAAAGGCAGCAAGGATGGGCACTGATAGGTGGCACAGATGGGGCTGCATTGACAAACACTGATAAGGTGGCACTGATGGGCACCAATGAGGTGGCACTGATGATGGGCACTAATATGCGGCACTGATTTGGCACTTATAGGTGGCACTGATATGCAGCAATGATGGGTGTACATAGGTGGCACTGAAAGGCTGCACGGATGGGCACTGA
Organism: Lithobates sylvaticus; assembly: GCA_028564925.1. NCBI lineage: Eukaryota > Metazoa > Chordata > Amphibia > Anura > Ranidae > Lithobates > Lithobates sylvaticus. Next base: position 39,634,695 of record CM053035.1, on the reverse strand, counting down.
TAGGTGACACAGATGGGCACTGATATGTGGCACTGAAGGGGCTGCACTGACAAGCACTGATGGGCACCAATGAGGTGGCAGTGATGATGGGCACTAATATTCCACTGATGGGGCACTGATATGCAGCACTAATGGGTATACATAGGTGGCACTGAAAGGCTGCACGGATGGGCACTGATAGGTGGCACAGATGGGGCTGCACTGACAAGCACTGATAAGGCTGCACTGATGGGCACCAATGAGGTGGCACTGATGATGGGTACTAATATGCGGCACTGATGGGCACTGATAGTGGCACTGATATGCAGCACTGATGGGTATACATAGGTGACACTGAAAGGCGAAACGGATGGGCACTGATAGGCAGCCCAGATGGGGCTGCACTGACAAGCATTGATAAGGTGGCACTGATGGGCACCAATGAGGTGGCACTGATGATGGGCACTAATATGCAGCACTGATATGCAGCACTGATGGGATACATAGGTGGCACTGAAAGGTGGAACGGATGGGCACTGATAGGCAGCACAGGTTGGCACTGATGGGGCTGCACTGACAAGCACTGATAAGGTGGCACTGATGATGGGCACTAATATGCAGCACTGAGGGTATACATAGGTGGCACTGAAAGGCAGCACGGATGGGCACTGATAGGTGGCACTGATGGGGCTGCACTGACAAACACTGATAAAGCGGCACTGATGGGCACCAATGAGGTGGCACTGATAATGGGCACTAATCTGCAGCACTGATAGGTATACATAGGTGGCATTGAAAGGCGGCATGGATAGGCAGCACAGATGGGCACTGATGGGGCTGCACTGATAAGGTGGCACTGATGGGCCCCAATGAGGTGGCACTGATGGGCACTAATATGTGGCGCTGATGGGCACTGATATGCAGCACTTATGGGCAGTGATAGGTGGCATGGGTGGGCACTGATGTACACTAATGGATGTTACTGATGGATGCCAATCAGTGCAAAACAATAATTCCTGCCAATCAGGGATTGGGGCCACTGATTGGCATTCATTGTGGGCACTGATTGGCATCCCTGGTGGTCTAGGGTGGCATACCTGGTGGTGACTAGTGGTGGCAATCCCTGGTGGTCCAGTGTGGGCTTTCTTGGGGGGGGCTGCACAGACCCCCCCTGTACTTTCAGACACTGTGAAGAATCGTCTCGTTCCTCCAGTCATGTGACAAAGGGATAGAGGAGAACAACGGGCAGCCTTCCCTTACTATACAGCGGCGCTCTATTGCCACCTGCAGGCTGGAGGGAGGATAAAGCTGAATCCGCTCTCCAGCTATCTGTCTCCTGTCACTGTACATCGGGAATACGCGCGTGCCTTGCGCTGCGGGGAATTCGCTCTTATTGGCTGGCGGTTAACGGTATTTCAAGCGCGCGTAGGCGGAGCGGCGCCATTTTGTAGGTTGTGCCAAGAGGAGGGAGTGTATTTTCGCCAGTCTTTTGACAGACCAGATACAGCGCCCTACAGTGGAGAAAGCGGAGACTACACCCCCAGCTTCTTCATAGCACATCTATCGGAGATAGTAAGTGTGATGTCACATGACCAGGGGGGCGGGTCCAGTGTCGGGATGTGTGGGCGGGACCCGGCTTGTCCTTTCTGGTCTCCGGGAAGAGAAATCACTTCACACTCAGGATCAGAGCTGTCATTAAAGATCCCAGGGGCCCCGATACCCTACATGACAGGGGCCCTCCCACACCCTACATGACAGGGCCCCCCCAAACCCTACATGACAGGGGCCCCCCACACCTTACATGACAGGGGCCCCCCCAAACCCTACATGACAGGGGCCCCCCACACCCTACGTGACAGGGCCCCCCACACTCTACATGACAGGGCCCCCCACACCCTACATGACAGGGGCCCCCCACACCCTACATGACAGGGCCCCGATACCTTACATGACAGGGGCCCCCCACACCCTACATGACAGGGCCCCCCACACCCTACATGGCAGGGGCCCCCACACCCTACATGACAGGGGCCCCCCACACCCTACACAGACGTCCCAACCTGCAAAAACTCATTTCAGGGAGGTTTTGCACTGCCGCTGAAACCCCCCCAATTAAATTCAGCCTTACCGTGCCCATAATCACAACCTTACAGTGCCCATAATCGCAACCTTACACTGCCCATAATCGCAGCCTTGCAGTGCCCATAATTGCAGCCTTACTGTGCCCAAAATCGCAACCTTACAGTGCCCATAATCGCAGCCTTACCATGCCCATAATCGCAGCCTTGCAGTGCCCATAATCGCAGCCTTACCGTGCCCATAATCGCAACCTTACAGTGCCCATAATCGCAGCCTTGCAGTGCCCATAATCGCAACCTTACAGTGCCCAAAATCACAGCCTTACCGTGCCCATAATCGCAGCCTTGCAGTGCCTATAATCGCAGCCTTACTGTGCCCATAATTGCAGCCTTACCTTGGCCATAATTGCAGCCTTACCGTGCCCAAAATCGCAGCCTTACAGTGCCCATAATTGCAGCCTCACCGTGCCAATAATTACAGCCTTACTGTGCCCATAATCGCAGCCTTGCAGTACCCATAATTGCAGCCTTACTGTGCCCAAAATCGCAACCTTACAGTGCCCATAATCGCAGCCTTACCATGCCCATAATCGCAGCCTTGCAGTGCCCATAATCGCAGCCTTACCGTGCCCATAATCGCAACCTTACAGTGCCCATAATCGCAGCCTTGCAGTGCCCATAATCGCAACCTTACAGTGCCCAAAATCGCAGCCTTACCGTGCCCATAATCGCAGCCTTGCAGTGCCTATAATCGCAGCCTTACTGTGCCCATAATTGCAGCCTTACCTTGGCCATAATTGCAGCCTTACCGTGCCCAAAATCGCAGCCTTACAGTGCCCATAATTGCAGCCTCACCGTGCCAATAATTACAGCCTTACTGTGCCCATAATCGCAGCCTTGCAGTACCCATAATTGCAGCCTTACTGTGCCCAAAATCGCAACCTTACAGTGCCCATAATCGCAGCCTTACCATGCCCATAATCGCAGCCTTGCAGTGCCCATAATCGCAGCCTTACCGTGCCCATAATCGCAACCTTACAGTGCCCATAATCGCAGCCTTGCAGTGCCCATAATCACAACCTTACAGTGCCCAAAATCGCAGCCTTACCGTGCCCATAATCGCAGCCTTGCAGTGCCTATAATCGCAGCCTTACTGTGCCCATAATTGCAGCCTTACCTTGGCCATAATTGCAGCCTTACCGTGCCCAAAATCGCAGCCTTACAGTGCCCATAATTGCAGCCTCACCGTGCCAATAATTACAGCCTTACTGTGCCCATAATCGCAGCCTTGCAGTACCCATAATTGCATCCTTACCGTGCCCATAATCATTCTGCATGACAAGGGCCCCCGACACCATACACGACAGGGGCCCCCCGACACCCTGCATGACAGGGGTCGCCAACTTCCTACATGACAGGGGCTCCTTCCCCCCTACCTGACCGGGGCCCCCCTCCTCCCAGCAAACCCCCCCCCCCCAATCCCTCCTACAACACTGGAAAGGGACACACCATTATTTTAAAGAATTACAAGAGAGAACAATTTAGGGCACTTTCACACTAGGGGCTTAAAGCGCCGCTATTTTTAGCAGCTCTTTACCGTAATTTTAGTGACGCTTTAAACTCACACTAGCGGCCAAAAAAGGGTTAAAGGCGCTGCTGCCGAAGCGCTTTGCGGGTGCCTCGGCAGCGCTCGCCATTGATTTCATTGTCAGGGGCATTTTAGGGGCGATGTATTCACCGCTCCCGCAACACCACAAAGAGGCGGCTTGCAGGACTTTTTTTCCATCCTTCCAGCGCACCGCCCCGGTGTGAAAGCACTCGGGGCTCTCATACTGGGGGGCAGGGGAGGCGTTTTTCAGGTGCTATTTTTAGCCTTTTAGCGCCTGAAAAACGCCTCCAGTGTGAAAGCAGCCTTAGATTTTCCATCTCCCCCTTTACTTTGGAGTCGTATGTTTATAAATCGCTGTTAATATTCTGCTGTCTTCATAGCAATCGCTGCATATTGACAGATGAATGCTACGGATTTTATAGATTTATTTGCAGTATTTGCCCTTCTTTTTCAAATATTTATTGCACTGTTATCAGCACCTAAAGTGGTATGGATTGTATTATTATATGAATTCTCACGTTTTAGATATTTATTTGCTCAATGCCACATTATTTAAATCGCCATTATTTACATCCTGGCACACCGATGTCATGTTAGCTTTGTTGCATAAATTCATTTGGCGATCGCTACAGCAGCGCAGCCCCACCATTCCATATATATACCAATCACATTAGATACCGATAAGCTATCAGGTGCCGGCAGCAGTGGGTCGCTTTTCAACATTCTATCTAATTCAAAGTGGGAGTATCCAAAGTGGGAGTTATTATGCCCCCCCCAACTCACATCCCACCCCAATCCCCCCTCCTAGCAGAAATCTACTCCCCCAATTCCCTATTCTAGAACAAATCCTCCCGCCAATCCCTCCTCCTAGATCAAATCCCCCAATCCCTCCGTCCAGCACAAATCCTCCCACTAATCCCTCCTCATAGAACAAATCTCCCAATCCCACCGCCCAGCACAAATCCTCCCACCAATCCCTCCTCCTAGAACAAATCCCCCCAATCCCTCCTCCTAGATCAAATCCCCCAATCCCTCCGCCCAGCACAAATCCTCCCTCCTCCTAGAACAAATCTCCCAAATCCCTCCGCCCAGCACAAATCCTCCCACCAATCCCTCCTCCTAGAACAAATCCTCCCCCCAATCCCACCTCCTAGATCAAATCCCCCAATCCCTCCGCCCAGCACAAATCCTCCCTCCTCCTAGAACAAATCTCCCAAATCCCTCCGCCCAGCACAAATCCTCCCACCAATCCCTCCTCCTAGAACAAATCCCCCCAATCCCTCCTCCCAGCACAATTCCTCCCAATCCCCCCTTCTAGCAACAATCCTCCCCAATCCATTTCCCCAGCACAAATCCTCCCTCAACCCTGCCTCCTAAAATAAATCCCTCCCCCAACAACAAAAAAATCCCCATAATCAATACTTCAAGAGCAAATCCCCCCTTGTAGCACAAATCACCCCCAGCACAAATCCTTCCTCAACCCCGCCTCCTAACACAAATCCTCCTAAAACAAATCCCTCGCCTAGCAAAAAAATCCCCTAAATCACTACTTCAAGAGCAAATCCCCCCCGTCCCTCCTTGTAGCACAAATGACCCCCCAATCCCCCCACAAATCCACAACCCCCTCCAAATTACCCTTTTCCAAGCACAAATTCTTCCTCCCTACCCAAATCTCCCCCCAGCAGAAATCTACTCCCCCAATTCCCTATCCTAGCACAAATCCTCCCGCCAATCCCTCCTCCTAGAACAAATCCCCCAAATCACTTTTTCTAGCACAAATCCACCCAATCCCTCCTTGCAAAAATTCCCCCAATCCCCCCTTCTAGCAACAATCCTCCCCAATCCATTCTCCCAGCACAAATCCTCCCTCAACCCCGCCTCCTAACACAAATCCTCCCCAATCCATTCTCCCAGCACAAATCCTCCCAACCCCGCCTCCTGACACAAATCCTCCCAACCCCCCCTCCTAACACAAATCCCCCCAGCAAAAAATTCCCCTAAATCACTACTTCAAGAGCAAATCCCCCCGTCCCTTCTTGTAGCACAAATCCCCCCGTCCCTTCTTGTAGCACAAATCCCCCCGTCCCTTCTTGTAGCACAAATCCCCCCCAATCCCCCCACAAATCCACCACCCCCTCCAAATTACCTTTTTCCTAGCACAAATTCTTCCTCCTTACCCAAATCTCCCCCCCAGCACAACCCCCCCCCCCCCCCCCCTTAGCAGAAATTCCCACACCCTTAGCGCAAACATTCCCCGTCATGGCTCAAATCCCCCAAAATTGTCCTAGCACATATAACCCCCCCCCCCCCCCCCCCCCCATTTCTCCTTCTAGCAAATACACCCCCCATCCTGATTACACTTCTCAGCACAGATAAATGCCCATCCCCCTTCTCCACAAACATCCAAAGCCCAAACTATTACCCCCCTTCATTGTGTACAATTTCCCTGTGACCTTCCCCTCCTCACCCTCTCCTGTCACTACAGCGCCCCTCCAACACATGAGACAGGATCGCTCCTAGATGACATAGGACTGTACACACACACAGTGTGATTACCGCCCCCTATCCACATTTCCTGCTGCCAGTGTTCTGTCAAGAAGTGCCCCCCATCGAATAGTGCCCACGCATGTGCAGGACGGAGCCGCACTTCAGCTGATTTGCCGATCAGCTGGAGTGACGTGACCAGGGCGCAAGTGCACATTGTAGGAGGTATCTCTCGATGGGAGATACCATTTCAGGGCCACAATTGAAACCTATACAAACAGCGGGGGGAGACGGTAGTTCTTACATTGTGCCTCGCTGACTGTTGTGGGGCGGCTTTACAGTGTGCTGATGCTGATAGTCGGGTTTTGCCTGTGTGAAATTGCGGGTTGCAACACAGACAAAACCAGCTCTTCAATACAGCCACTAGCCGCCCTCCAGCAGCAGCGATGCACAATCGGAGAACTACGGTCTCCCCCGCTGTTTATATAGGTTTAAATTGCACCTGCAAAATGGTATCTCCCATCGAGAGATACCTCCTACAATGTGCGCATATGCCCTGGTTTTGTCAGCCCAGCTGATGGGCAAATCAGCTGTTGTGCTGTTCTGTACGGCGCATGCGCAGTACAAACCGGACACTATTCTATGGGGGGCACTTCTCAACAGAACACTGGGAGATGAGCAGCCCTTGGAGGAGATAGGGGGGGGGGGGGTAATCAAAGTGTGTGTGTGTACAGTCCGATGCCATCTCTCCACTCTGCCTCTCACTGCTCCAGGATGCCCTTCCCTTTTCCCAGCTCTGAGTGCGGGCGATGGTGGGGGGAGATCAGTGGCCAATCAGGCCTCTCATCAAAAGGAAGGGCACAACTGTAATCTGGGTGTAAATGAGCACCTCCCTGGAATCTGCCATGTCTTTCCCTCTCGATCCAGCAGTTGGTTCTGTGGCTGATTAAGGTGTGAGGAGTAGAGGGGGGGGGGTGAGAAGTAGAGGAGGGGTGAGAAGTAGAGAGGTGTGTGTGAGGAGTAGAGGGGGTGTAAGGAGTAGAGGGGGGGTGTGAGTAGTGGGGGTTGTGAGGAGTAGAGGGGGGTGTGAGGAGTAGAGGGAGGTGTGAGTAGAGGGGGTGTGAGGAGTAGAGAGGGTGGGTGTGAGGAGTAGAGGGTGGGTGTGAGTAAAGGGGGTTGTGAGTAGAGGGAGGGGTGTGAGGAGTAGGGGGGCTGTGAATAGTAGAGAGGGGGTGTGAGGAGTAGAGAGGGTGGGTCTGACGAGTAGAGATGGGGGTGTGAGGAGTAGAGAGGGGGGCTGTGAGGAGTAGAGAGGGGGTGTGTGAAGAGTAGAGAGGGGGTGTAAAGAGTAGAGTTGGGTGTGTGAGTAGAGGGGGGTGTGAGGAGTAGAAAGGGGAGGTGAGGAGTAGAGAGGGGGGTGTGAGGAGTAGAGAGGGGGGTGTGAGGAGTAGAAAGGGGGGGGGGAGTGAGGAGTAGAGGGGGGTGAGGAGTAGAGGGGGGTGAGGAGTAGAGGGGGGATGGGTGTGAGGAGTAGAGGGGGGGGGGTGTGAGGAGTAGAGAGGGGGGTGTGAGGAGTAGAGAGGGCTTGGCGTTTTAACACTGTTTTCAACTAACGTACGCGGTCTCTTCTGCGTGGGAGCTCAGTGGGCTTTAAAAAAAAAATTCTTAATTATTTTACTTTTACACTGTCCTTTTTTTAAAAAAAAATTGTCACTTTTATTCCTATTACAAGGAATGTAGTGACAGGTCCTCTTAAATGTGAGATCTGGGGGTCAAAAATGCTTAAATGCATCAAAAAAATTTAAATAAAAAAAAAAATTATTTTTTATTTACAAAAAAAAAATTACCCTTTAAGACCATTGGGTGGAAGTGGTCGCTTCCGCCATCCAATGGTATGGAGACAAGTGGGGGCCATCTTTCCCTCACTCGGCATCCAGCCTCACAGGGAAGAGGACGCGATTGTCTCTGCCGCTACAGATGGCTCCGGTAAGCTGCGGAGACGACCGGAGCGTGGCGGGGGGGCCCTCTCCCTCCTCCCATAAGAGTGGTCTTGCGATCACAGAGACCACTTTTATCTGAAAGCGGACCGCCAGCTGTTGAAGAGGATACCAGGGATATGGAAGCTCTCTGCTGCCATAACAATGATATGCCACTACAAACAGCCAACGTACGACGGCGGGCGCTCTGCAAGTAGTTTAACCGCTTCCCGACCGCCTCCTGCACATATACGTCGGCAGAATGGCGCGGCTAGGCAAAAGCACGTACAGGTACGTCCCCTTTAATTGCCTAGCCGTGGGGTTGCGCACCAGTCGGGAGCTGAAGAACGGGGAGAGGTCTGTGTAATCAAACCTCTCCCCGCGCTTCCTACACTGTCTGTCACTGATCGGCTGTTCCCTGTCATCGGGAAAGCAGATCAATGACGTCAGAAGTACAGCCACGCCCCCCTACTGTAAAAAAAAAAAAACACAACACGTCACACTTAGCCCCTCCCCGCCCCTAGTGGTTAACTCCTTCACTGCCACTGTCATTTACATAGGAATCAGTGCATTTAAATATCACTGATTTCTATATAAATGACAATGGTCCCAAAAATGTGTCAAAAATGTCCGATGTGTCCGCCATAATGTCGCAGTCACAATAAAAATCGCTGATCGCCGTCATTACTAGTAAAAAAAAAAAATATTAATAAAAATGCTATAAAACTATCCCCTATTTTGTAAACGCTATAACTTTTGCGCAAACAAATCAATAATCGCTAATTGCTTTTTTTTTTACCAAAAATATGTAGAATACGTATCCGCCTAAACTGAGAAAAAAATATTTTTTTATATATTTTTTGGGGATATTTATTATAGCAAAAACTAAAAAATATTGCATTTTTTTCAAAATTGTCGCTCTATTTTTGTTTATAGCGCAAAAAATAAAAACCGCAGGGACGATCAAATACCACCAAAAGAAAGCTCTATTTGTGGGAAAAAAAGGACACCAATTTTGTTTTGGAGCCACGTCGCACGACCGCGCAATTGTCAGTTAAAGCGACGAAGTGCCGAATCGCAAAAAGGGGCCAGGTACTTTGGCTGCAAATTGGTCCGGGGCTGAAGTGGTAAAGGAGAAGTACAGCCGAAGCTCGTTTTGCACTCCTGTGACCCGTTTTCAGCAGAGAGTGGGCTGAAGTCCGCTCTCTGCTGATGTCACAGAAGTCGGTCCAGGGTCCGCGTCATCACGACAATGGAAGTCGGGATCCGCCAGGTCCCTGGACCGACACCCGGCTCATCCTCTCAGCGAGCCGTTGAGAACCTGAGCTGGCCGCTCCGCCCCCTCCACAGCCCAGCGCTCCAGTGAGTGAGGAGGGGGCGGAGCAGAGAGCTGTGACTGACAGTCTGGAATTGTACACAGTCATGCTGGATCAGAAAAGAGCCTTCCCCAAACTGTTACCCCAGGGCTGGGAGTGCACAATTGTCTAAAATATCTTTGTATTAACAATATTTTTCACTAAAAACACCTGAACTGAATCATTTGAAGAACTGTCCACATACAGTGGGTGTGATGGTCAGGCGTCTATTTACTTTTGGCCATATTGCGTGTCTCCTGGGAACCTTGTTGGTGAGGTCTCAATGCTAGGTTCCTGAGTCTGCACACCTCATGTGACCATTATGAGCATTCCTCACTCACCCATTATGCTTTATTTAGTATTAACCGCTTCAGCCCCAGAAGAATTTCCCCCCTTACTGACCAGAGCACTTTTTGCGATTTGGCACTGCGTCGCTTTAATTGACAATTGCGCGGTCGTGCAACGTTATACCCAAACAAAATTTATGTCCTTTTTTCCCACAAATAGAGCTTTCTTTTGGTGGTATTTGATAGTCTCTGCGATTTTTATTTGCGCTATAAACAAAAATAGGGCGAAAATTTTGAAAAAAAAAACGCATTCTTTTTTACTTTTTGCTATAATAAATATCCCCCAAAAATATATATATATATAAAAAAAAAAAATTCTTTCCTCAGTTTAGGCCGATATGTATTCTTCTACATATTCTTGGTGAAAAAAAAATCACAATAAGTGTATATTGATTGTTTTGCGCAAAAGTTATAGCGTCTACAAAATAGGGGGTAGATTTATAGCATTTTTATGATTATTTTTTTTTTTACTAGTAATGGCGGCGATCTGTGATTTTTGATCGTGACTGCAACATTATGGCGGACACATCAGACAATTTTGACACATTTTTGGAACCATTGGCATTAATACAGCGATCAGTGTGATTAAAAATGCATTGATTACTGTAAAAATGTCACTGACAGGGGTTAACACTAGGGGGTGGTGAAGGGGTTAACTGTGTTCCCTGGGAGGTGATCCTAACTGAAGGGGGAGGGACTAACTACAGGAAGGGACAGATCGTGGTTCCTAGCTAACAAGAACACACGATCTGTCACTCCTGTCAGAACAGAACAGGGAAGTGTGTTTACACACACTCGTCCCTGTTCTGTGTCTCCAGCTCACAATCGCTTGTGGCCGCGAGCATCGGCACCCCCGCTGTGCAGCTCTCGCACGCCTGCAATCCGGACCCCGTGTGCCCACGTACAGTTACGTCGTTTCGCGCAGGGGAGCCAACCTGGTGCAGTAAAACTGGTCGCTGGTCGGGAAGCGGTTAATATGTACAGTCTGGGGAAAGGAGAGATCTGATTGAAGCCGGATTCACATATGTGCGGGTTCGTGCCTGTTCACCCATTTAGGTGCAAATTTTTGCTTGAATTTTCACCTGAACCGGACCCAAAACACGCACAGGACCCTTTTGCAATCCGCTCCCCGGCCGCCCCGGACCTGTGTGAACCGGTCACACTCGCATGGCATGCAAATTGGATGTGGAAAAACCCGCACATATGTGAAGCCAGCCTTAAACTATTAACCACTTTGCGACCGCCGGCTGTCAAATGACGGCCAGGCGGCGCAGCTCTCGTTCCGGGAGGGCGTCATATGACGTCCTCCCCTTCTGTGCACTGCAGGGAGCGCGCGCGTGCCGCCGGGAGCGCGCGCGGCCGCCGGGGGAGCGCGCGCGCGCTCTCGCCGTGTCACTGGGCACCCGATGCACGTGCCCAGCGGCCGCGATGTCCGCTGGGCACCCGCGATTGCCCGGTAACACAGCGGGACCGTGGATCTGTGTGTGTAAACACACAGATCAACGGTCCTGTCAGAGGAGAGGAGCGTACAGAGAAACACCGATCTGTCTCCTCCCCTTGTGAGTCCCCTCCCCCCACAGTAAGAATCACTCTTAGGGAACATAATTAACCCCTCCCCGCCCCCTAGTGGTTAACCCCTTCACTGCCAGTGTCATTTATACAGGAATCAATGCATTTAAATAGCATTGATTGCTGTATAAATGACAATGGTGCCAAAAATGTGTCAAAAATGTCCGATGTGTCCGCCATAATGTCGCAGTCACAATAAAAATCGCTGATCACCGCCATTACTAGTAAAAAAAAAAAAAAATTAATAAAAATGCTATAAAACTATCCCCTATTTTGTAAACGCTATAACTTTTGCGCAAACTAATCAATGATCGCTAAATGCGTTTTTTTTTTAACCAAAAATATGTAGAAGAATACGTATCGGCCGAAACTGAGGAAAAAAAATGTTTTTTATATATTTTTTGGGGATATTTAGTATAGCAAAAAGTAAAAAATATTGTTTTTTTAAAAAATTTGTCGCTCTTCTTTTGTTTATTGCGCAAAAAAGAAAAACCGCAGAGGTGATCAAATACCACCAAAAGAAAGCTCTATTTGTGATGAAAAAATGATAACAATTTCATTTGGGTACAGTGTCGTATGACTGCGCAATTGTCATTCAAAGTGCGTCAGCGCTGAAAGCTGAAAAATGGCTTGGTCAGGAAGGGGGTGAAAATGCACTGTAGTGAGGTGGTTAAATACATCAGTGGTTCTCAACCCTGTCCTCAAGTACCCCCAACAGGACATGTTTTGGAAATTCCTCTTAGGGCTCTTTCACACGGACGGACCGTATGTCCGTTTTTCATCCATCCGTTTTCAGATGACAAACGGACATACAGCTATCCCTATGGGATAGCGGGTGTCAGCGGATGAGCATCCGCTGACACCCGCTCTCGTCCGTGTCTGCTATGCTCCGTTTCTGCAGACGGAGGAAAACCCCATTTTTTCATCCGTCTGCAGAGCGGATCGGATGACGACGGACTCTACGGTCCATCGTCACCCGATCTCCCATAGGGGAGAGCGGCGCTCTGACAGGTCCGTCCCTGCGCTGTGTGCACAGACGGACCTGTCATCTTCCTGCTCAGCGGAGATCGCTCCGGCGGTCCCCGCTGAGCAAGTGGCTATCCACGGGGCGGATCTGCACTGATCCGCCCCATGTGAAAGAGCCCTTAGATAAAATAGCCGTCCAAAATACCAAGACATTGACTCTGATTTAAAGCACCTGTGCAAGATAAAGGAAGACCTGCAAACATGGCCTGTTGGGGTACTTGAGGACAGGGTTGAGAACCACTGAAATACATCAAGGGGGGGAACAAGGTCCAGAAGGGCAGTTTTTTTCAATCTAAAACCAAAATCAAGAACACGGGACATGACCTTAACCAATTCCCTACCGCCCACTGTCATATGACGCCCACAAGATGTCCGCCGGGCACCCGCGATTGCCCGTTAAAACAACGGGACTGTGCGGGACCGTGGAGCTGTGTGTGTAAACACACAGCTCCACATCCTGTCAGCGGAGAGGAGACCGATCATGTGATCCCAGTACGGAGGAACACTGATCGGTCTCCTCCCCTTGTCAGTCCCCTCCCCCCACAGTTAGAATCACTACCTTAGGGAACATTTTAACCCCCTAGTGTTAACCCCTTCCCTGCCAGTCACATTTACACAGTAATCACTGCAATTTTATAGTAACGATCGCTGTGTAAATGTGAATGGTCCCAAAAATGTGTCAAAAGTGTCTGAAGTGTCCGCCGCAATGTCGCAGTCACGAAAAAAAAATCGCAGATCGCCGCCATTACTAGTTAAAAAAAAAAATGCAATAAATCTATCCCCTATTTTGTAAACGCTATAACGTTTGCGCAATCCGATCTATATACGCTTATTGCGATTTTTTTTACCAAAAATATGTAGAAGAATACGTATCGGCCTAAACTGAGGAAAAAAATGTATTATAGCAAAAAGTAAAAAATATTGTGTTTTTTTCAAAATTGTCGCTCTTCTTTTGTTTATAGCGCAAAAAATAAAAACCACAGAGGTGATAAAATACCACCAAAAGAAAGCTCTATTTGTGGGAAAAAAAGGACGTCAATTTTGTTTGGGTGTAACGTCGCACGACCGCGCAATTGTTAGTTAAAGCGACGCAGTGCCGAATCTCTAAAAGTGCTCTGGTAAGGAAGGGTGTAAAATGGCCCGGTGCTGAAGCGGTTAAACTATCTGGAGGAAAGTTCAAAACTAATCTTAGAAACTATTATTTTACTGAAGGGGTAGTTGATGATTGGAAAAAACTACCAGCGGAGGTAGTGAGACCGTCAACAGTAAATGGCTTCAAACATGCTTGGGACAAACCTAGATCTATACTCAGACAATAAGAAAAGGATGGACTACTTGGTCTTTTTCTGCTTCAATTGTTTTTATTCGTTTTACAAAAGACAGTAATACAATTAACCACTTAAGGACCGAGCCTCTTTTTTTAGATGTGTTGTTTACAAGTTAAAACTGTTTTTTTACTAGAAAATGACTTAGAACTCCCAAACATTATACTTTTTTTTAACACCCTAGAGAATAAAATGGTGGTCGTTGCAATACTTCCTGTGACACCGTATTTGCGCAGCGGTCTTACAAGTGCACTTTTTGGGGGGAAAAATACACTTTTTTTGAATTAAAAAATAAGACAACAGTAAAGTTGGCCCAATTTTTTTTATATTGTGAAAGATAATGTTACGCTGAGTAAATTGATACCCAACATGTCACGCTTCAAAATTGTGCCCGCTCGTGGAATGGCGACAAACTTTTACCCTTAAAAATCTCCATAGGCGACATTTAAACATTTCTACAAGTTGCATGTTTTGCGTTACAGAGAAGTTCTAGGTCTAGAATTATTGCTCTCACTCTATCGATCGCGGCAATACCTCACATGTGTGGTTTGAACACCGTTTTCATATGCGGGCGCTACTCACATATGCGCTCACTTCTGCACGCGTGCTCGGCAGGACGGGGCGCGTTTAAAAAATAATTTTATTTCGTATTATTTATTTTACCTTTTATTTTTTATTTTTACACATTTTTAAAAAAAATAATAAAAATTGTGTCACTGTTATTCCTATTACAAGGAATGTACACATCACTTGTAATAGAAAAAAAAAACATGACAGGACCTCTTAAATATGAGATCTGGGGGTCAAAAAGACCTCACATCTCATATTTACACTAAAATGCTATAACAAAAAAAAAATATTTGCCATTTAAAAAAATGAAAAAAAAAATGTCCCTTTAAGATCTATGGGTGGAAGTGACGTTTTGATGTCGCTTCCGCCCTGTAGTGTCATGGAGACGGGGGGGGGAAATCTTCCTCTCACTCGTCTCCATGCACAGCCACGGGAAGGATCCGATTGCCTCCGCCACTGCCGACGACTTTGGTAAGCGGGGGAGGGCACTGGATTGCGGCGGGAGGGGGGGGTCTCTCCCGCCACCGATAAAAGTGATCTTGCAGCAAATCCACTGCAGAGACCGAACTCGGGGATACCGGGGTTATGGCAGCTAGCTGCTGCTACAACAACGATATCTGTCCTCAAAGTGAGGAGGTACATCGGCGTGCGGCGGTCCGGAAGTGGTTAGGTAAACATTTTTACATTACTGAGGCCATCAAGATTGGTAAAGGTCTGTCATCACTTTATGTATCTAGTAATGAGCCCCCCCTAATCTGTGATGACCCTGTAATGTGACCCACCATTTCCCGATACCAGACAGCTCACAATCTATGGACTTGTGTAAGATGTAGTAGATCTTCTGCTTTTAATATCAAATGTTACAAGTGCCCCATTCAGGTAATCATGCCAACTAGCTTCAGAGGGGGTGGTCTCATGTCTCATATGGCACAGCAATCCTTTAAAAAAATCGTGGCAAAAGTGCTGCAAAAACGCACTACTTGCTTTCTGCAGCTTCTCCATTGAAACCTATTGAACCAAAAAAAGCACCGTTTTGCGTTTAACCACTTCAATACCGGCACTTATACACCTTCCTGCCCAGGAGAATTTTGAGCTTTCTGCGCTGTCGCACCTTGAATGACAATTGCGCGGTCATGCTACACTGTACCCAAATTAATTTTTATCATTTTGTTCCCACAAATAGAGCTTTATTTTGGTGGTATTTGATCACCTCTGCGGTTTTTATTTTTTGCAAATAAAAAAAGACTGAAAGTTTTGTTTCTGTTATAAAATTTTGTAAATAAGTAAGTTTTCTCTTTCACTGATGGGCACTGATAAGGCGGCACTGATAAGGTGACACCGATGAGGTGGCACCAATGAGCGGGCACCAACGATGGGCACTGATAGGCGGCACTGATGGGTGGCACTGATATGCAGCACTGATGGGCATTGACAGGCGGCACTGGTGGGCACTCATGGGTGCCACAGGTGGGCATTTATGGGCACTGATAGGATGAAAAGATGGGTACTTATGGGTGGCACTGATAGGCGGCACTGCTGGGCACTGATAGGCGGCACTGCTGGGCATTGATACATGGCACTGATGGGTACTGATACACGGCACTGATATGAGGCACTGATGGGCATCCCTGGTGGCACTGGCAGTGGTAGGCATTGTCAGTGGGCACTGATTGGCAGCTGCCTGGGCATTGATTGGTAACTGCCTTGGCACAGATGAGCATTTCCCTGGGGGTCTAGGGGGGGTCATACCTGGTGGTTCAGTGTGGTGGCGTCCCTGGTGGTATTATGCTGGTCCTGGGTGGGATCTGAGGGGGGGCTGCGTTGATAAACAATCAGCACAGACCCCCCTGTCAGAAGAGCCGCCGATCGGCTCTCCTCTACTCACGTCTGTCAGACGCGAGTGAGGAAAAGCTGATCACCATCCACTGCTCTACTGACACCATCCACTGCTCTACTGACACCGTCCACTGCTCTACTGGCACCGCCCACTGCTCTACTGGCACCGTCCACTGCTCTACTGACACCGTCCACTGCTCTACTGGCACCGCCCACTGCTCTACTGGCACCGTCCACTGCTCTACTGACACCGTCCACTGCCCTACTGACACCGTCCACTGCTCTACTGGCACCGCCGCACTGCTCTACTGGCACCGTCCACTGCCCTACTGACACCGTCCACTGCCCTACTGGCACCTTCCACTGCCCTACTGACACCGTCCACTGCCCCACACCCCCCACCCCCTTCTCCAGAAGCACTGTGAAATATTTTAAAGAGAGTTTAAAAAAATAAAAAACAAAATTGTAAAAAAAATTAGATAATAAAATAGTGAAATCTCCTTTTCCTCAGCAAATTGAGGGTCACGGATGGAGATCATACCCGATTTTTTTTTAAACGTCAAAAGCCGCATCAGATTGCCTGGATACTCGATAGAAGATATACGGACATATGTATGAGTTTATTTAGTGAGGGGGGAGGGGAGGTTATGGGGAAAATTGAGGGTTTGTTTTTTTTTGTTTTTCACAAAGTGACACTGCGGAGTGGGACAAATGTGAAGTAATACTCAGGTTTTTAATATTAACCACTTCAATACCGGCACTTATACACCTTCCTGCCCAGACCAATTTTCAGCTTTCAGCTGTCGCACTTTGAATGACAATTACGCGGTCATACAACACTGTACACAAACTACATTGTTATCATTTTGTTCCCACAAATAGAACTTTCTTTTGGTGGTATTTGATCACCTCTGCGATTTTTATTTTCTGCTAAACAAAAAAAAAAAGACTGAAAATTTTGAAAGAAAATTTTATTTTTTTGTTTCTGTTACAAAACGTTGTAAATAAGTATGTTTTCTCCTTCACTGATGGGCACCGATGAGGTGGCACTGATGATGGGCACTAATATGCGGCACTGATAGGTGGCACTGATATGCAGCACTGAGGGTATATACATAGGTGGCACTGAAAGGCGGCACGGATGGGCACTGATATGCAGCACAGATAGGCACTGAAGGGGCTGCACTGACAAGCACTGATAAGGTGGCACTGATGGGCACCAATGAGGTGGCACTGATGATGGGCACTAATGGGGCACTGATATGCAGCACTGATGGGTATACATAGGTGGCACTGAAAGGCTGCATGGATGGGCACTGATAGGTGGCACTGATGGGGCTGCACTGACAAGCACTGATAAGGCGGCACTGATGGGCAACAATGAGGTGGCATTGATGAAGGGCACTAATATGTGGCACTGATAGGTGGCACTGATGGGTATACATAGGTGGCACTGAAAGGCGGCACGGATGAGCACTGATAGGCAGCACAGATGGGCACTGATGGGGCTGCACTGAGAAGCACTGATAAGGTGGCACTGATGGGCACCAATGAGGTGGCACTGATGATGGGCACTAATATGCGGCACTGATAGGTGGCACTGATATGCAGCACTGATGGGTATACATATGTGGCACTGAAAGGCTGGACGGATGGGCACTGATAGGCAGCACTGACAAGCACTGATAAGGTGGCACTGATGGGCACCAATGAGGTGGCACTGATGATGGGCACTAATATGCGGCACTGATAGGTGGCACTGATATGCAGCACTGATGGGTATAGATAGGTGGTACTGAAAGGCGGCACGGATGGGCACTGATAGGCAGCAAAGATGGGCACTGATGGGGCTGCACTGATAAGGTGGAACTGATGGGCACCTATGAGGTGGCACTGATGATGGGCACTGATATGCAGCACTGATGGGAAGTGAAAGGCGACATGGATGGGCACTAATAGGCGGCATGGGTGGGCACTGATGTACACTAATGGATGGTACTGATGGATGCCAATCAGTGCAAAACAATAATTCCTGCCAATCAGTGATGCTCATTGTGGGCTGATTGGCATCCATTGTGGGCACTGATTGAAATCCCTGGTGGTCTAGGTGGCATACCTGGTGGTGACTAGTGGTGGCAATCCCTGGTGGTCCAGTGTGGGCTTTCTGGGGGGGGGGGGGGGGCTGCGCTGATAATCAATCAGCACAGACCCCCCTCACCCCCTGTACTTCCAGACACTGTGAAGAATCGTCTCCTTCCTCCCTCCAGTCATGTGGCAAAGGGATAGAGGAGAAGAACGGGCAGCCTCCCCTCACTATACAGCGGCGCTCTATTGCCACCTGCAGGCTGGAGGGAGGATAAAGCTGAATCCGCTCTCCAGCTATCTGTCTCCTGTCACTGTACATCGAGAATATCAGCGCGTGCCTTGCGCTGCGGGGAATTCGCTCTGATTGGCTGGCAGATAACGGTATTTCAAGCGCGCGTAGGCGGAGCGGCGCCATTTTCTAGGTTGTGCCAAGAGGAGGGACTGTCTTTTCGCCAGCCTTTTGACAGACCAGATACAGCGCCCTACAGTGGAGAAAGCGGAGACTACACCCCCAGCTTCTTCATAGCACATCTATCGAGACATAGTAAGTGTGATGTCACATGAGTGTCGGGATGTGTGGGCGGGACCCGTCTTGTGTAATGATCTGTCAGTGTTTTCTCTCCTTCTTTCTGGTCTCCGGGAAGAGAAATCACTTCACACTCAGGATCAGAGCTGTCATTAGAGATCCCAGGGGCCCCCGATACCCTACATGACAGGGGCCCCCGATACCCTACATGACAGGGGCCCCCGATACCCTACATGACAGGGCCCCCCACACCCTACATGACAGGGCCCCCAACACCCTACACAGACATCCCAACCTGCAAAAACTCATTTCAGGGAGGTTTTGCACTGCCGCTGAAACCCCCCCAAATAAATGCAGCCTCACCGTGCCCATAATCGCAGCCTTTAGTGCCCATAATCGCAATCTTACAGTGCCCATAATCGCAGACTTACCGTGCCCATAATCACAGCCTCACCGTGCCCATAATCGCAATCTTACAGTGCCCATAATCGCAGACTTACAGTGCCCATAATCACAGCCTTACCGTGCCCATAATCGCAATCTTACAGTGCCCATAATCACAGCCTTACCGTGCCCATAATCGCAATCTTACAGTTCCCATAATCGCAGACTTACAGTGCCCATAATTGCAGCCTTGCAGTGCCCATAATTGCAACCTTACTGTACCCATAATCGCAACCTTACAATGCCCATAATCGCAGCCTTACAGTGCCCATAATTGCAGCCTCACCATGCCCAAAATTGCAGCCTCACTGTGCCCATAATCGCAGTCTTGCAGTGCCCATAATTGCAGCCTTACCATGCCCATAATTGCAGCCTTACCGTGCCCATAATCGCAGCCTTACCGTGCCCATAATCACCCTGCACGACAGGGGGCCCGGACACCCTGTGCAACGGGGCCCTAAAGTGGTATGGATTGTATTATTATATGAATTCTCACATTTTAAGATATTTATTTGTTCAATGCCACATTATTTAACCACTTGCTTACTGGGCACTTAAACACCCTTCGTGCCCAGACCAATTTTCAGCTTTCGGTGCTCTAACACTTTGAATGACAATTACTCAGTCATGCAATACTGTACCCAAATGAATTTTTTGTCCTTTTTTCCCAAAACAAATAGAGCTTTCTTTTGGTGGTATTTGATCACCTCTGGGTTTTTTATTTTTTATGCTATAAATGAAAAAAGACCGAAAATTTGGAAAAAAATGCATTTTCTTTGTTTCTGTGATAAAATTTATCAAATTATAAATTTTTCTTCATAAGTTTTGGCCACAATTTATACTGCCACATATCTTTGGTAAAAAATAACCCAAATTAGTGGATATTATTTGGTCTTTGTGAAAGTTACAGACTCTACAAACTGTGGTGCGAATTATACAAAATTGATCACACCTGATGCACTGGTGGCCTATCTCATTTCTTGTCACCCGAACATGCCAGGAAAGTACAAATACCCCCCAAATTACCCCTTTTTTGAAAGTAGACATTCCAAGGTATTTAGTAAGAGGCATGGTGAGCTTTTTGATGTTGTCATTTTTTTCCCACAATTCTTTGCCAAATGAATTATTTTTTTATTTTTTTCCACAAAATTGTCATTGTAATAGGTTATTTCTCTCACATGGCATGTGTATACCACAAATGACACCCCAAAATAAATTCTGCTACTCCTCCTGAGTATTACGATACCACATGTGTGGGACATTTCCACAGCCTGGCCACTTAGAGAGGCCCAACATGCAGGGAGTGCCATCACGTGTTCTAGGAGCATAAATTACACATCTAACTTGTTGACTACCTATTACACTTTTGAAGGCCCTGGAGCACCAGGACAATGACACATGACACTGACGTGGCACTGATGACACGTGACACTGATGTGGCACTGATGACAGATGGCACTAGTACGGGGCACTGATGACACGTGACACTGATGACAGATGGCACTAATACGGGGCACTGATGACACGTGACACTGACAGATGACACTAATATGTGGCACTGGTGACAAATGGCACTTATACGTGGCCCTGATATCATGTGGCACTAATATGTGGCACTGATGAGAGATGGCACTAATATGTGGCACTGATACGTGGCATTGATGACACGTGACACTGATAACAGATGGCACGTGACACTGACAGGTGGCACTGATGACAGATGGCACTGATACGTGGCACTGATGACAGATGGCACTAATATGTTGCACTGATGACAGATGGCACTGACGTGGCACTGATGACACGTGGCACTTACAGATGGCACTGGGGACAGGGGCACTTGTACATGGCACTGGGGACAAGTGGCAGCGGGGACAGATGGGGACAGATGGCAGCGGGGACAGATGGCAGCGGGCACAGATGGGGACAGATGGCAGCGGGCACAGATCGCACATTTCGTTTTTTTTTACTTACGGCTGCTGCAGCCGTTCATCTCTCTCTCCTCACACGCTGTCTCTGTGTGAGGAGGGAGAGCAGCGCTGAGAGATGATCTCATATGTTTACATATGAGATCATCTCTCATTGGACACGCCGATCTCGCTGTAAACGGCCGCTGTGATTGGCCGTTTACAGCGATCTGTGACTGGCTGTGTCCGACGGACACGGCCAGCACAGAACTTCCCCGATGCGCGCTCTCAGGAGAGCGCATTAGGGAAGTTAACAGGAGGACGTCCAGGGACGTCCTCCCGGCAGGGAGCGTCCGCGCTGCAGCCGTCTTTCGGCTATAGCGCGGGCGCCTAGTGGTTAAATCGCCATTATTTACATCCTGGCACACCGATGTCATGTTAGCTTTGTTGCATAAATTCATTTGGCAATCGCTACAGCAGCGCAGCCCCGCCATTCCATATATACACCAATCACATTAGATACCGATAAGCTATCAGGTGCCTGCAGCAGTGGGTCGCTTTTCAACGTTCTATCTAAATTAAAGTGGGAGTATCCACTACACAGTTATTATGCCCCCCCAACTCACATCCCACCCCAATCCCCCCTCCTAGCAGAAATCTACTCCCCCAATTCCCTATCCTAGAACAAATCCTCCCGCCAATCCCTCCTCCTAGAACAAATCCTCCAGCCAATCCCTCCTCCTAGATCAAATCCCCCAATCCCTCCGCCCAGCACAAATCCTCCCTCCTAGAACAAATCCCCCAAATCCCTCCGCCCAGCACAAATCCTCCCGCCAATCCCTCCTCCTAGAACAAATCCTCCCACCAATCCCTCCTCCTAGAACAAATCCCCCCGATCCCTCCGCCCAGCACAAATCCTCCCAATCCCTCCTCCTTGCAAAAATCCTCCCAATCCCCCCTTCTAGCAACAATCCTCCACAATCCATTCCCCCA